>MU831572.1:0-162316 GCA_029204225.1 Diphasiastrum complanatum | reverse complement strand
CGAATGGAGTCTGTTTGTTCAAACCCTTTATTTTTCCTATGCTACACACCGAGACGAACCCACAGGACTAAATTGGGCTCCAAACGGTTCAGTACTCACAACAAAATGTGCTTCCAAACCATATAAATCCTCCTCCATCTCTCCTTTCTTTGCTAAGATGTTTCAAAGCATAGGTTATACAAATGTTCGATTATGCATTTATCTTTTGTGATAAATATTTCAAGGTGGACTACTATCTAGCCTTGGACCTTGGCTTAATTCTCTAAATGAAGATGTGCGAGATCGGCCATCATCCAAATCATCGGCCGCCACCTGAATCAGCCTCCATTGCCCGTCAACGACGGGCACTCTTTACTAGGATATATATATATATATATATATATATATATATATATGTATATATGTATATATATATATATATATATATGATAGTTTGGGTTTTTGTGATGAATGTTTTTTCAAACCCACACCTCTCTCTCTCTCTCTCTCTCTCTCTCTCTCTCATATATATATATATATATATATATATATATATATATATATATATAAAATGAGGCCGAATGGATGAATTTTGCAGGCAATTCTAGACAAATGGAATCTATGAATGTGCATTGCTTATGAATTTTTTGGAAAACTCGGATTTTTTGAAAGACTCGAATTTTTAGAACGACTCGAATTTTTAGAATGACTCGAATTTTTGGAAAGACTTGAATTTTTTTTGATGACTCAAATTTTTCTAATGTCTCAATTTTTTTCATAAAGACTCAAATTTTTCCAAAAAAAATCGAATTTTAAAACGACTCAAATTTTTGGGACGATTCAAATTTTCTGAAAGATTCGAAATTTGCCAAAGACTCAAATTTTTCCAATGACTCGAATTCTTTGAACAACTCAATTTTTTGGAAAGCTCGAATTTTTCAATGACTCAAATTATTGGAAAACTCGAATTTTTAAGAAGACTCCAATTTTTAGAACGACTCGAATTTCTAGAATGACTCAAATTTTTGTAAAGACACGAATTATTTGATGACTCGAATTTGATCACGCGAATTATTTGATGACTCAATTTTTTTCCAAAACTCGAAATTTTTTGAAAGACTCAAATTTTTTCCAAGACTCGAACTCGATGACTCGAATTTTTCTCAAGATTTGAACTTTTCCTAGACTCAAATGGACGACCACGTACATACACACACATACATCGGCCACCCATCAACGACTATTGATTGAGGAGCCACAAGTAGATTAGGAAGAAGTAACAAGATCACAGACAGAGAGTGAAAAGGAAGGAGAATGTAGATCGCAGGTTACAGATGAGACAGGTGGGAAATGATCAAACCCGCAAGCAGGGTTAGGAATGTGCCACAAATCACTGTGACAGTAACCCACATAGTATTCAAACTGAAACTTAGATATAGTAAAAGCTTTTCTCTCAAAGATTCACAGCCTGTGAATGAGCCTCTCCACAAAACAATCTGCAGGCTCAAATTGACAGTATAGATAGTACTCTTACTGCTCAGAGATCTTCAAAACCGTAGAAGGGCTTTGATTAGTGATGAATAGGTCAGAATTAGTTTCTCATATCGTAAAGCACTCAAACATACAGTCTATCACATATAGAACTGCAAGAAAGTGATTTAGACAATTGTAAGCTAGGGAGATAGCAATCTTTCAAGCCTCAGATCCTTGTAAATGAGGCAGCAAAACTTCTCAAAATTCCAAAACCTGCAACCAAAAGATTAGAGGCAGCAAAGGGATACAAGATGCAATCCTACAATGCCAGGCCCTACAACCACCAGATTAGGAACAACAAGAAACAAATAATGCCAAATCTGATTCAACAAAAGAAACGATGATTACAAAGTGCTAGAGATCAAAGCAGTGAATCAATAGCAATGAAATTGAACAGAGTTTAGAGTGGAAGGCACCCGACAACATCTATCTCTTATCCTTTCCTCCTCCTTGTCTCTGTGGGATTGAGCACAAATTGGAAGTGGAGGAGATGGGAGGCACCAAGCAAAACAGCTTCTACTCCTTCCCTTTCTCTCCAAGCTTCTCGACACAAGTTCTCTCTCTCTCCCCCTCTCCAAGAAGATGAATAATGGATGATGTTATGTAGAGGCTGGGACCCAAAGAGGTGCACCTATTCATGAATGGGCACCAATAGAGGCTTTTAGCAGTTGGGCAGACTTAAGGGCAGAGTCCCAAATTTGGTTTTAAATCACTAAAGTGGCCTATGGTGAATAGAGTTGCCATTTAACTGGTTTTCAAGATGAACTGACACTTGCTAGCCCCGACAAACCCGGGAACTAGGGGCATAGGCCTCTTAAATAAATTTAAGTCTAGAGTAAATCAATAAATAAACAGAGTTTCAATAAAAGTGCAACCGGCCATAATGGACCATTTACGCGTTAGTTTTAAGCAGTTCTGTCCCCATTCTTCGAACTCATCATTTTTGGTTACACAAAGACCAATGGACCAGCCAATAGCATCCTAGGCTGACCCAAAAGCCATACAATAACATGTCTTCAAGATAAGCAGCAACAGATTACCCCCCTTGGACCGGCCAATAGCATCCTAGGCCGACCCAAAAGGGTTCCAATCAACATAAGATCTTCATGAAGAACAACATCTCAGGTCCTGTATACAAGGCTTAATAATACTGTAACATGATTAAATCACAATTAGTAGCTTAGTTCTTTTTCAATTATCATTTAAAGTTTGAGTGCCTTATCGATTGGGCTATGGAGACCGGTCGCAAATCATAGGGCAAATCATCATAGGGTTTCAAATTTTCACATATCATATGGAGTTCAGAAGTGCCAAGGTGCTAAATATGCAAAACCAACACGAATGTTGGTTACCTCACATTGTGGAATTATTGGCTGGATAAAGTAGTAAGCTATACTATTGGTCAGATTTATGGTTGGTCAATTCTTCCAACCTTAAAGGCAGGATGAACTCCTAGCTCAAAACTTATGTTTTGCTCTTGGCTTCCATTCCCAATCATCTTTAGCTAGGGAGTTAGAGTTCAACGCTTCAAACCTAGAGTCTCCAAGTTTCACACAATGGGTTTGATGTACCTGACAATGGGAATAATGCACTCCTAATTTCACATTTGGTCCCAAGCTTGACTCAACTAGGAACTGATCGTTTCTAGATTGGTTGTGGCTATTATATAATGGGGATATACGAGTATCACTCAGAGCATTTTCGTATTTGAATGCATTCCAATTGCATGATCCAAACTAGTCGGATGCTTCTGTCTCACGTGGACTTGCATCTCTGTTTGCAATCCACTTATGAAGCAATCCAATATCAATTCAATTGAAAACACATAGATAGATATGTGCTTTTTCACAAACCAATTAAATCTATGAGAATATCTTCCCACAGACTCATCTTCATATTGTCTAATAGCTACAAAATGGTAACAAGCAACCGTTATATTCATCCTGGGTGAAAACTCATCCAAGAATGTTTTTACCAAGGTATCCCATGAGTCAAGAGAATGGATTTCAAAAGCTTCAACATTATCATACCAATCTCGAGCTTTATTGATAAGGTATAATGGAAATAACAATTTCCAATTCTCGGGTTGTGAGAAACCATCTAAGAAAGAGAAGTTCATGAATTTTCGTATAAAGATATCAGCTTTATCACCTCTCTCTCCATCATAATGATCAATCTTCAATAGGTACATAGGCTTTGGTCTAACACAGAGGGAGTCGCCAGCAACTAATGAAGGTTGCACAATATTGCAATCAGGTTTAGCTCTTGATTTTCCAACATCGTACTCCAACTCATCAAAGTTGGGAACACTTTCAGCGTGATCAAGACGTTCATTAGGGGATCAATGGCCCAATTCTGACACATCTTCGACAAGCTTTTGATCGTCAATTTCACATTGGAGTCCACTTGAAATATATTGATCCAATTATAGAATATTGGGATGTTGTTATGGAGAAAGCTCCAAGAACCTTCTAAACTTAATATGGAATTGCAAAGAGGCTTATGGCCTTCATCAAGGTGTAGAGAAGCACATGTGCATGAAAATCTTGCAGTCGAAAATGACCCTCCAAACAATTTGGAGCCTCATTATTGTGGACCACGCAACTCAAGAACTAGACCAGGATTTCTACCCCATATGCACATCGATGTGGGAATGTTTTTGTTGGTTAGACCTGATGATGAGGATAAATACCCTGTTTGTTTGGCTTCTGTTGCAAGTCCAGTAAATACAGTAAAAGGAGATGTGAATTTTATGCATGTATTTGTGAACTGGTGGGAACCTATTTCAAAAGAGCGACAAATGATAAAGTCGAAATATTGGAGTCCACTTTTTTGAAAAATATTGATCCAATTATAAAATATTTGGATGATGCTATGGAGAAACTCCAAGAACCTTCTAAACTTAATATGGAGTTGCAAAGAGGCTTTTGGCCTTCATCAAGGTGTAGAGAAGCACTTGTGTAGGAAAATCTTGCAGTCGAAAATGACCCTCCATACAATTTGGAGCCTCATTATTGTGGACCACGCAACTCAAGAACTAGACCAGAATTTCAACCCCATATGCACATCAATGTGAGAATGTTTTTGTTGGTTGGACCTGATGATGAGGATCAATACCCTGTTTGGTTGGCTTCTGCTGCAAGTCTAGTAAATATAGTAAAAGGAGATGTGAATGTTATGCATGTATTTATGGACTGGTGGGAACCTAATTCAAAAGAGCGACAAATAATAAAGTCGAAATATAAGGATTGTTGGGAGAAAAATTGGAGACGTAATGAAAATGATCCTAGTTGTTGGGAATCTATGTTTGCAATCTTATGGAGTTGGACGCCCAACAAAGACCCGAGTGCTATTAAACAGTTGAAGATTCCTCAATTTGCAACTAAAGCAGCAAAGGAAAATCTTCATTTGAGAAACTAAGATGACTATCGTAATTATGGCTGAACTTGTATGAAATAGACACTTGGAAATTCTTACTTCTTTGTTGAGTTCATGAGATATGGAATTTTCATTTGAGATCTTTGTCTAAGTTATTTTCTGTTGGTTTGCACTGATTCTTTCTATTTTCAGTAGTGCATTCTAAACACCAACATTGCTTTTTAGTTAGCCTTCATCATGATCAAGTCTATCTTTCACTTTAGGAGAATGAAGGGAAATCCAATGTAATACATTGTATGGAAATCCAATTTAATAAAAATGTGTGAAAGGTAATGTAAAGATATGTTTGAACTTTTGCATGTGACCCAACTTACTCTTAGGCACTAACAAAATGAGTAGGAATGGATGTAGCATTTCATTTGTGCTATACAGGGTCATATAATCATTGTTAGGTCTAATGACCAGTCAAGAGATTCATTCTACACTACAAAACTTAGCAGTGTTTCAGAATGCTGCGTTCTGAAAGATGTCGTTCCGAAGCAACTTAGCTTGGGATGCATTCATCAATTGCTTCAAATTTATTTGAGTAATCATCAAGAGACTCGTGGAAGCGATTCATATGATAATGACATCATTTGGATGGTGTATAAATACACCAGTGTATAAACTTCAAACATATAATTGACAAGACTATACACTACAAAAAATACATATTATTAATGAAAGGAGATTAATACTTAATAAACATTGGGAAAGAAAAAATGTGCTTATTTAGTGTTAATTCACATATCTAGTGTGATTGTATGTTGTGCATATGCACTCGTTAAGTTGGCACTAATGACTTGTGCTCTGGAGTTTTGTGTAGGCCTTTTAATTCACCACACTTTGGTGATTTTGAATGGAAGTTGAGACGAGGAAATTTGTCAAAAAGCTTGAAGGTGAAAGTAGAGTAGATGACCATTGCAAGTTTGTTGCATTGGGATAAATTGTTATTGTATATTGTATCATTGCATGTACTTGAGTGTGAGTTAATAGCTTGCAAACAAAAAACATGCGCTTATACATTTTTGAAATCATGCTTATTGCACGTTTCCATGTCTTTGTTAGTTTGGCACAAACATGAAATTTTTTGAGTCTCTGGATCTTTGTACGTGGGCCTTTATTACAATCAAAATGCCTTCACATCCAAACTTCTTAAAGATTCCTTCTACATTAAGGTCACTTGTTATCATCTTACCATATCTCTATGAGTTGATATCTTACAATTGCTATAGTCTTATACCCAATCTTAGTTGCATGATTACCTCACTTTCATTCAATTTATTTCTCTCACACAAATGACTTCGTAACATTGTTCATCATTTAATTGTTGTCTACTTCAGAGTGTATCAATTCTTCTATTTTGTTTTATATATATAAGTATGATTGTCTAATTTAACTAAAAAAATCCATGATTATCCTCAATTATTCAGCACATGAACGAAGTGGTTGGGATAGCACAAGAAGCTTCACAAACTTGGATTTCGTGTTTCTAATCAAATTCTAGTTTCTTAGGCAAGACCTCAAGATGCTACTTAATCTACATATCAAAGCGAATATGGATTCACTTCAAACTTTGCAAGACTCTAATCACATTTAATAGCATTGAATTACAATCATTTGATAGATTATTCAAAAAAAAAAGTGCCTTAATCACAAGCTTACTAATGGAAAATGATCCACTCATTGGAAATCTAAGAGTGAATGGATGCCAAAATGAAAGTTTTTAATATCCCTTTGCTTGATCAAGATCTGGACTTCTGTGGCTTGAAGCTTCTCCATAAGTATTGCAAAATAATCCTACAATGCCAACAAACTGCCAAATGCAATTCTACATCTTGAACTTTGCACAATCAAAAACCTGGATTCATAACACTGAGCAATATCATCAAGGTCTCATCATGATATAAAAACTAGGTAACTCTTGGCATAAGGGCATGGTGCATGTATATAACAGCATCCAAAGGGGCTCTACATGGAGATATATATTTATCCTAGGCCAACTCACTTACCTAACTATTTTTAGGCTACATCCCTTGAATGGATATTATTGTGTCTGGTGTCGAGGGTTACGAATTCAATGGATGCCCATTTTTGGATGTGTAGTAAGATAATCGACATTCTCTAGAGTTTTCTATTATTCAGACATTGACTATGAGTATGCGTGGATCCTATGGACACTTTGAGGTCTTGCAGATAAATATCTTTCTTGGTTTCCAAGGGGAGGCTCAAACTTAGGACCATAGAACTTGTAGGTAAAGATAAGATAGTTGAATATGAACTCAGTCATAGTAAGAGATTGTCATCTTCATTCAATGTCTAGCTTCACTAATTCTATTGTATGATTCTTTCATGCATGATTATCTAATCATCGTAACATAATCCCCTTGTCTATTTATCAACTACGGTTGCTTTATTGAGAAGTCAGACATAATTTTCTTGCTATTGCACATTGCACGTTCAATAGTTGTTTATAAGCTTTTTAAAATACCAAAGTGTTGAATTCACACGTGTGGGATGCCCTACACATGTACTTTTGATCTCCTAAGCCCAATAATACCATAAAGATCAAACTAGCATTGATTTACAATAGGAAAGCTGATCATACAAGAAATATTATTGTGTTACAAGCAAGATCTATGAACTAAATATGAAACTAAGTACAATAAATGCCTCAACTCGGCTAGAGAGAGAATATGAATGTACAAAGTCGAGTAGAGAGAGAGGGCACAAAGAGCTTAGTCTCCAAATTTGCATTACACACAAAAATCATCATCTTCTCAATGAGAGTACATCACATATATATAGATCCATGGACTCTCCTCCTATTTTGAGTTGAATTGGAGTTATGAATCCACCTCTCAAGCTATCTAGACTTATTCAAGCCACCTCAATATGTCTAATTGTGCCACCTAGTATTTTCATGCATTGAATGTGGCATGCAAAGTACAAATGGCAATTCCTATGGTAGCTCGAGTTTCTACTTCTACCTACCTTGAATATTTTATTCTAAGATGAGTCTTTACTAAGCCAAAAGAGCTCAATTCATCTTTGGCATTTTTAGGACCCCTCCTAAAAATGTATCTAATGTGGATCAAGCATCGATCTTGAGATAAGACCAAGATTAGATCTATGCTTTGAGAAGGTACTTTTGCAAAGTGGCTTTGTGAGAAGATCAACAATACATGAAGATGTGTTGACATGTTCCAAGTTGATTTCACCTCCAATGAGCTTTTCTCTTACAAAATGGTGTGCCACTTCTATATGCTTGCTTCTTGCATGAAAAATAGGACTGTTTGCAAGAGCTTGGGCCGATATGTTGTCACACTTGATCAAGGGAAGATCATCCTCTTTGATGCACTTTAGCTCCATGATTAACCTCTTGATCCAAAGCACCTCTTTAGTTGTTGTAGTAAGTGCTTTGTACTCGGCCTCACAAGAAGATAGGGATATGGTATCTTGCTTCTTTGAAAGCCAAGACACAAGATTGCCTCCAAGAAAGATAGTATATGCATTAAGGACTTTCGATCCATTTTATCACTTGCAAAATTGGAATCCGAATAGCCAACAATGGTTAGATTTTTATTCTTGTACAATAAACCATAATCTTGAGTAGAAGATACATATCTTAGAACTCTCTTGGCCATCTTCCAATGTTGGATCTTAGGATCTTGCATAAATTGACTCAATTTGTGCACACAATAGCTCAAATTGGGTCTAGTGATAGTAAGCCAAATTAAGGAGTCTATAAGACTCCTATAAAGTGTGATTTCCCCGAAGGATCTTTCATCACCTTTAATAAGATCTTTTACATGTTTCTCGATGGGAGTATCTATGCCTTTACAATTTTGCATATTGAATTTTCTCAACATAGAAAAGACATATCTAGATTGACAAATAAAAGCCTTACTCTTCATGAAAATCAATCTCAAGGCCTAAAATGTAATGGATAGATCTTGCATTCTAAATTTTCCTCCTAATGCATCCTTAGTTTCTTGAACTAGCATCAAACAACTTCCACTAAGAATAATGTCATCTACATAGACTAGAAAAATGACAATATTACTACCATCAAACTTTAAGTACATAGAAGGATCATAGTCACTAAGCACAAATCCTAATGAAAGTAGAAAGTTGTTGAGTCTTGAATACCATGATCTAGGTGCTTGCTTCAAGCCATAAAGACTTCTAAATAATAAACACACCTTAGACTTATCCTTGATGAATCCTTGAGGTTGTTCCATGTATATCTCCTCCTCAAGATAGCCATTCAAAAAAGTGTTGGAGACATCAAGTTGATACAATTTCCACTTAAAAAATAAGGCAAGAGAGATTATGATTCTTATTGTCACCATCTTTGCTACAGGAGCAAAGGTTTCTTCATAGTCAAGGCCATATATTTGTGCAAAGCCTTTAGCACATAATCTTGCCTTGTACTTGTTGATGGAGCCATCATGATTGTACTTGATCTTGAACACCCACTTGCATCCAATGATGTGCATGTTAGGTGGTGGATCCACTAGCTCCCATGTGTGGTTGGTAATCAAGGCATCATATTCAATTTTCATGGCCTCATACCACTCCTTGGTATTGAGGGCTTCTTGGACATCTTTGGGCTCCTCATGAGAAACAAAATAAGCATAAGTGGAATCAAGATCCACTTGTTTTCCTTTGTCATCACAAGTGAGCCTCTTAGGCTCGGATCTCTCCCTCATGGATCTTCTAGGAGTGAAAATCCAAGGACTTCCATCTTCAAATCTTGACCCCTCCATATGTTGATTGTCTTCAATAACAAAAGGTGATAGATTTTGAGGTTGCTTGATCTCGGGCCCTCCTAGATTGGACTTTTCTTCTTCATGAAAAACTACATCTCTACTTCCAATTACTTTAGAAGTAGAGAGCATGTAGATTCGATAGGCTTTCTTGTTGGATGAATATCCAACCATTACTCCTTTGCTTGCACAAGGATCATCCTTCTTTCTCATTTCCAAGAGAATATGGACAAACCATATGCATCCAAATACTCTAAGGTGATCAACCTTAGGTTTCTTCAAATAAAGTGCTTCATATGGTGACTTTCCTCCAATTGCAACATGAGGGAGTCGATTGCAAAGATAGTCTGAACAATTGATGGCCTCACCCCAAAAGTCTTTTGGCAAGGATGCCTCAATTCTAATGGTTTTGGCACATTCACACAAGGTTTTATTCTTTCTTTCAGCCACCCCATTTTGAGATGGTGTATATGCACAAGAAAACTCCCTTTTAATGCCTTCAAGCTCACAATAATCATGAAATTTATTGGAAGTCTACTCACCACCTCCATCACTTCTAAGAATCTTGATTTTGTATGAAAATTGCTTTTCAACTAGAGCTTTGAACTTTACGAAATAGTCAAACACCATAGACCTTGAAGTCAGAAGATATAACCAAGTAAATCTTGTGAAATCATCAATGAAAGTTACAAAGCAAGTAGCACCACCCTTGCTCTTTGAAGATGAGAAGTGCACATCCGAGTGTATGAGCTCCAATGGATCTGTAGTCTTAATAGATGACTTTGAAAAAGGCTTCTTATGAGATTTAGATATGGCACAAGCTTCACGTGGCTTGAAATTCTTGGAGATAAGATTAGGCAAGCCAATAGCTTTGGCTTTCTTGACCATGGACACCATAGAACTATAGCTAGGATGCCCCAACCTTCTATGCCATAGTTATTCCAAAGGAATATGAAAAGCAAAAGCACCATCACAAGAGTTAGCATACTCTTTGGGATCAAGCTTGTAGATTCCACCATATCTAGAGAGATCCCTCTCCATCACTTGCATGAGCATCTTCCTTCTCTTCATTGGAAATGTTGGCTTGCTTGAATTGACTCTTCTTCTTGAAGCAATTGGTGGCATAATGCCCCTTCTTGCCACAAAAGAAACACTTGATGTTTTTCTTCTTCTTCTTGGATGTGAAAGCTTGAGAGGACTCATCCTCTTCTTCTTTCTCCTTGGAAATAAGATTGTTCTTGCTTGAAGAGGGTTGGTGTTGATTCTTACTTCTTAATTTGTGCTTGTCTTTGGTAAAGAGGGCTTTACCATCAACGTTGAGAGACAGTCTTTCCATTTTCAAGAGTTTATACTCTTGTCTTGATTCTTCAGAAATGAGCACACTTTGGAGTGCTTCCAAACTTGGTAGCTCC
This sequence comes from Diphasiastrum complanatum, assembly GCA_029204225.1. Lineage (NCBI taxonomy): Eukaryota > Viridiplantae > Streptophyta > Lycopodiopsida > Lycopodiales > Lycopodiaceae > Diphasiastrum > Diphasiastrum complanatum. The sequence continues at coordinate 151,203 of MU831572.1, read as the reverse complement.
TCCTTAATGGCATAACTCTGAAAAAGGTTGTCATATTCCTCCTTTAACCCATTAAGTATGACTTGACAAAGTTCATTTTGGTTGATGGAGTCTCCTATGCATGACAATTCTCTATGGAGGTCTTTAACTCTCATTACATAAGCTGAAGCACATTCATCACTTCTTCGTACACTTTGAAAAATTTGGTTTCTTAGTGTTAGAAGTCTAGAAGTATTCTTTGCCTCATAGATGGACTTGAGGGTATCCCAAGCATCTTTGGCATTAGTACGAGCACCAATTTCTCTTAAGATGTCATTTGAGACATTCATTTTAATATAATGTAGAGCCATCCTAGCTCTCTTTTTGTACTTTGGAATTTCTTGAGGAATTTGTCGTTCTTCTTCATTACCAAGTACAATATCCATCACATCTTGTAGAATTAAGACAGATTCCATCCTAACCTTCCAAATTGAGTAATTGGAGGTTGACAATCTTTCACTTGCTTCTAATAGAAAGGCACCCATTGAAGCCATAAAGAATGTTGGAAATAAAAAACGATGGATGAAAAAATTGCTTATCTTCTCACTATAGGAACTAATCAAGGGCAAAAAACCAAATCCTATGTAAGACGAAGCAAAAAACTGTGAGATAGATCTCACTAGTTTGACAATCTCTCTAACACAAGATTTGAATCATCAAAAAAGATGAAGTATGGCAAAATTTATGGTTCTATGAATTTCACACATGTGAAATACTCCAAAAAAGTCAAATTGACTCAAATACAATCTATTTGTATGAAACAATTTGCCTAGATTCTCTAAATTTTGCCTAAATCACATATATATGAGATTGGTCAACTTTTGGGTGCTTTTTGTGATCATTCAGGAAATAAATGACATGTATTTAAGATTTGCCATAGGTCTAGGCGCCCTACCTACATCTATTCAAAATCTTATAACTTTCGATTGGCTTATCCAACTATCATGATTCAAATTGCATCAAATTCTACACATTTCTAGCTTTCTAGTGGGCCAAATTGCATGAAATTTGGATCTAAGGTGAGAGAGAACCACCAAACTGAAAATGGGCGGATTTCACACGTGCATGCACCTAAAATTCCGTACAATACCTGATCTGGACCAATCAAAGTGGTTTGAGGCTCAAAATCCCCAGAAAACTGCAAACTAGCTAGAAAGTAGAATCTAGACAATTCCTAGCTTGAAATCTGATCAAATTTGCAAACTTTTTGATTAGATTTGTTTGTAAATCTTAGGTAGGCTCTGATACCATGTTGAATTCACACGTGTGGGATGCCCTACACATGTACTTTTGATCTCCTAAGCCCAATAAACTAGCACTGATTGACAATAGGAAAGCTGATCATACAAGAAATATTATTGTGTTACAAGCAAGATCTATCAACTAAATATGAAACTAAGTACAATAAATGTCTCAACTCGGCTAGAGAGAGAATATGAATGTACAAACTCGAGTAGAGAGAGAAGGCACAAAGAGCTTAGTCTTCAAATTTGCATTACACACAAAAATCATCATCTTCTCAATGAGAGTACATCACATATATATAGATCCATGGACTCTCCTCCTACTTTGAGTTGAATTGGAGTTATGAATCCACCTCTCAAGCTATCTAGACTTATTCAAGCCACCTCAGTATGTCTAATTGTGCCACCTAGTATTTTCATGCATTAAATGTGGCATGCAAAGTACAAATGGCAATTCCTATGGAAGCTCGAGTTTCTACTTCTACCTACCTTGAATATTTTATTCTAAGATGAGTCTTTACTAAGCCAAAAGAGCTCAATTCATCTTTGGCATTTTTAGGACCCCTACTTACAACATTAGATGGATTTTTCCAATATTTCAACACAAAGTACCATAGATAAAATAATCACTCGTGCAAAAACTATCGTAAGTCTCAAAGTACAAAGTAGTAGTTTTGAAAACACATGAAATATCACAAGTACCAAAAGTTCCTAAATATTTAAAAGCACCAAATAGCTAAATGCTAGTAGATCAAAAAGTACCAAAATGTTGCAAACAACAAATTGAAGAAACATTCAAAAACTACCAAAACTATCAAAAGCAACAAAGAGCAACAAACAACAGTACTTTATGCATACCAGAAGTACACAATCTTCTATGAGGTCCAAACAACAAAAACAAAAGTTATTTGAAAAGAATATAGATTACCAAAAGTACCAAAAATATATCTTACACAAGTTTTCACAAGGTCCAAATAGAAAATAAATAGTTGTTTATAAGTACCAATAGTCCCAAAAGTGCAAAAGAGCAAAATATTATTTGAGTAAAAACTACAAAACAATTCCAAACAACAAGAGGTGGAGTGTGTATCTGCAGAACCAAAGAACAGGAGTTTTCAGCAATGCCAAAGAACAACAGTTCCAAGAAAAAAGAAGGACATGAGAGTCGTCAAGAAGACGTACTAGATGCCTGACAACACTCTTTCTTCCAATCCTCTGTCGGCATATGTCTTTTTTGTTGGGGGACACTCGAGTTTCTGAGCTCCAAAAGGCATACACCAGTTCCTTGACCTAAGCCATGATTATGCTAACTCTAGGCAATTGGCTCTGACAAGCACTCAGGGGCAAAATCTCCTCGTCGTCCTTAATGTTAAGGCGAGAACTGGCTGCAACAATATTTCTACGATGAACACCCAAAGCACCTGCAATTCTTGAATGAGGGAGATTCATTGTGCCATCAGTTTTATTTAGTCTTCACGAAGAGTTCATTCGCTGAGTGGGGCACCTTGATTTGACTGAGGGTGTTACGGATGTTAGAAACAAGATTGCTTTCAACAATATTAGATGATATTTGCAGCTCCCGAAAAGTTGGTTGCAGAAGTAGTTCCTGGAATATCATCCTTTGAATATCTATTGAAAATTGTTGTGTATGTCTTTGCCAATATTTTGTCATAGCTAAACAGATTCGTTTTTTTGTTTTGACGTCATCTACTGAAGGTTGATCTCCAAGCCTCTTAAAAAAAAAATCTTTCATTCTCTGTTCCCATTTCTTACCAGCTCAATAAAGTAACCAAGGTATTGGAAATTGTACATTCGGATGTCTGTGGACCGTTCGGAGTATTGTCTTTAGGTGATGCAAAATACTTCATAACATTGATTGATGACTTTTTGTTGTAGTATACTTTATTCGTACAAAAGCAGAAGCTTTCGAGAAATTCGTTGAGTATACGAATTGGGTTGAGAAGCAGACATGCAACAAGTTGAAGCAAATTCGCACAGATCATGGAGGTGAGTACATTTTCAACGAATTCAAAACTTTCTGTACTGGTCGAGGTATTATGCATATGAAGACTGCATCATACACACCTCAGCATAATGGAATTGCTGAACAAAGAAATCGTACACTAATGGAAGCTGCCAGGTGTATGATGGCTCATGCGAAAGCACCAAAGCAGTTGTGGGCTGAAGCAGTGGCTACGTCAAACTATCTTCATAATCGAATTCTGAAATCTAGAATACTGGATAAAACTCCTCACAAAATATGGTGGAATTCGAAGCCAACTATGGCTCATGTTCAGACATTTGTATGTGCAGTTTATATGCACATACCAGACAAATTGAGAAAGAAACTCAATGAAAAGACAGAACAAGATTTTTTGGTTGGATTCGTTTTACATTCTTCATATTATCAAGTCTACATACCTGAAACTGGAAGAATAAAAGTTGCTCGAGATGTCAAATTCAATGAGTCAAAGTACATAGCAGACAATGATTTAATCGGCTATGAAATTATTAGGAGTTACTATGAGCTAGCAACAACAGAAGTAAAGCAAGCACATGGTGAACATGAATTACCATGGGGACATAGTAGTGATTCAGAGGGAGTTCAAATTCGAGTACCCGAAAGACTCGAATCGAAAGGTTTTTCATAGAAATATGGGATCGACTACACTAAAACTTCCTCACCAGTAGTCTAACACACATCAATTCGCTTGTTATTTGCTTATGCAGTGGCTCATGATCTCAAAATCCATAGGCTTTCTTGCATGCAAAACTAGAAGAAGATTTATTCATGGATAAACAACCACTTGGTTTTATAAGCCAAGAATATCCAGAATTCGGATGTCACATGAATAATAGCATCTATGGTCTGAAACAACTAGCCAGTCAATGAAAGCCACTACAAAGAAATCACAAAGATTTGGAAACAATCTAGCCTCTCCTTTTCTCTCTTCTAGCAAGTCCTAGCACATAGAATGATGATTTCTTGATCACAATAGATCTAAACACAATATGATGAAATTTTACAAATAGTCAAATCCCTAACCACTTCACCTCCAAGCCATGGTGATTGAATGCAAAAGAGAAGAGATCCTGGCTCTTGAAAACATGAGTTTGGAATGACGAGTAGGGCGAGTTCCACCAAGTTATATAATCTCCAAAAGATATAGAATATGTCCTCTAGGATCCCTCCAATTCTATCAAAAGCAATTGATTTCCTATTCTTGCATAATAGCAATCAAACAACATGCAAGTGCTCCATAAGTCCAATTATAGTTCTGGGCCATCTTAAGATTATTAATTACATTACCGGCCAAGTCCGGAACGACGTGGCGTAACTAATAACTAATAACCCTATACACTGGAGTACCGGCTACTCATGTCAAGAATTATTCCGAATCCCACATACAAGACATGGACATAACAATTACAATGAGTTTTTTTTATTATTATCTGACACTGAAATCTTTTTTTTTTTTTTGTTCATTTTGCCCTACTTGATGCAAAGATTCATGTCATACATCAATCACCATGTTTGGCATGTTATAAAATCTAATGTCCATATAAGAAAGAATTCACATGAAAATTGTATTCAGAGAAAAAAACCTTCAGAGGAAAAAAGGTCTTCCTCAACATCCTTTATGCTTGAAAAATATCTATTAGCTTTTACACTCAATTCAATGGCCATTTGGCCTAGCCATAATTTTTAGATTGTTCAGTATTGGATGCAGGGATCACAAAAAAGACCATTTTCAATACCTTAAAAGCTAACCACCAAAAACCAATTTTCAATACCTTAAAGGCTAACGTGTTGAATTTTAAAACTCTCCTTTGAGGGCTTGACGCTTGAATCTTAATCCTTGGAGATTGAAATTCGAATTCTAATAGGCCTATGTTCGGAAAAGGCGACTTCTCTTGAGAATGAAACCAACTTTTATAATTAATCAACATTCGTAAAATTGCATAGGATATGAAAATGCTAGACAACTGAAAACTTTTATAGGATAAAATCATTTAGATGGTTAGCGATTTTTTAGCATGATAAATTGATGGGAATATTCACACTTTATAGGAGTTAATGTTCACGTTCTTTTAATGATATAGGATTTTTTAGTTAAAGATAAAAAAGTGTCGATTTTTATAGAGCATTGTATATGATGCTAGAGAAAATGTAGCATATAATAAACATATATGTGACATTTCAAGTCTTTCCTTATTGTGAGGTGAAAGTAAAATGTACGCTACTTGACATTGACATTGATATTTTGTGTTACTATTGTTAAGGTAATTTTTTGGCAACATGTCAATGAAGTATTGGCCTCCATAGTGGTCACATGACATTTTGAACATTGGTGATCAAGTAACCACTACCGCGGGTAGGGAGGGAGCTAGGGCAAAATTACATTGCACAAAGTCTAGGCTAGGGCATTGCATTGCCCTAGCCCACTCCCTACCACTATCGTGGGTAGGTGGCTAGGGGAGACTTACATTGCAATTTTTTGGAATCCTTATTGCTGGAGCGACTATCGCCCTCGATGATGGCATGTGCATTGTGCTGGTTAACTAATTGATATGATGTTTGATGAAGTTATGAATCGTTGATTGTTCAATGTTCTTAACACTGATGCTCATCCTTATTTGCTTAATTTTGAGTTTGTTGTTTGCCCTATATAAATCAATGAAATGAAATGATAAACAAATGTAGGATCGTAGACGATTTTGATCTTTACAATTTGCACTAAAAAAGATGATTTTGATCAGTGCTCGAGAAACTTCTTTTAAGTTATCCTCAAAAAACCTCCATTTTATAGAACTTCTCAATTTTTTGAATGCATTTACTCATAAAAGAGTTTATGTGCTTGTATAAAATTCGCTAAATATCTTATTATATCGGGTTTTCAAAAATCTTGCCGGTTCTGTTCCCATACTTCACATATTTTCCTAAACACTGATTCTGAATCTCTGATGTTTGCAGTTTAGGTAATGGCCAAGGACCAAGGTGGCAAGGTCCATAGCGGTACCAAATTCTAACTGGGGCAGCAAGCTCAAGAGATTTGTGCACTTTGCATAATTGGAGTGTGACTAGTTGGAGTGTGCATTGCACTTTGCATAATTGGTTTAATTTGGAGTGTGACTAGTTGCTTTTACAAGGCTATCGTGGCCATAACTACTGCACAACGGTAACAGGTGTATAAGGACACCATTAAAGGCAGGTAACTATTGAAGGCCAGCTCATTGGTAAATGGCAACTGCTCACCTAGCTCAGCTGCAATCATAACTAAAACTTAAGTTCAAATGCTGATAGTACACAGTGGACACTATCATGATATGATGATACGTATCGTGATTCCTGGAGGCTGGCTTCATACCAAAAAGATGCACCAAGCGAAGACGAACTTCCACCAAGGTCCAAGAGAAGACAAAAATAAATAAAAGATGATGCATGCAGCATTGACCATGACGGTGACGACGCTAGCGAACAGTTATGCGTTTCTGGGGTATCGACGAAGGACCAGCCAGCAGCCAGCTGCGTTCACGAGTCTGTGCTTCGTAAATTTTGCAACAGCTAGCGCTCACGTTCTAAAACAATACACTGTTCAGCGCTGAGCAACCAGCTTACTCCTATAATAGCGTTCAGCTGTCAGCATGTGCCGTGGCTCACTTTTCGATGTCGCTGGTCCCTCTCCAGCTATCGTGACTGAGGACTCGTGACTGCAGCGGCTCTGAAGCTTTCGCAAGCTGTTGGTTCAAAGGATGGTTCACTACGAAGTGCTTAGAGCAGAGATTCAAGAGAGCAAGTTGTTGGTTCAAAGGACGGTTGGACTTGGTTCCACCACGAAGTGCTTAGTCTGCTTAGAGCAAAGATTCAACAAATTACAACTCACGAGCTATGTATGCAGGACGTCCATTCATTCATTCACCGGAAATACGAAAACAAAATCAGCCCACAAAGTCCATGACGCCCCATGCCACATGCAATATTTAAATATCGCGGATTCGCGTGACGTGGATGCATAGCGAATCCAAAATCGCGTTGATATCAAAAGCCGAGCACTCTGCACTCTGCACTCGATCCATGTTCATAAACACAGTAGACAGAGAAGAAGAGTCAAGAGTTAAGACTGTCTCGACTCTCATTCGCCCTACTCCTTGCTGGGCACAGGCGACACGATCCAATTCTTGCCGCAATTCCCTCTAGCTGCTGGAGCATTGTGGATCACGTGTGAGCCGCAGCTGACCATTTGAAAGATGATGCTGCGCTTAAGCATTCATCGTCATTTAAACGTAGAAGTGCACTTCTTCAAAATCGAGGGCCCCAGGGCCCAGCATAGAAACTTGAAAGCATCGAGCGGGAGTCGTGACTCTTGCTATGAGTCGACTCGGCATCAGCAGTTACTAGTTGGGCAACAATGACACAATGACAAACACGTGGCTTGTACAATTGTGCCATAAGCAGATTGAATAATCTTCAACTTTTTCACCTTATTTTTAAAAGTGAACAAACTTCTTTATACACGTGTGTGTAAACTTTAATCCAACTTGGTGCTATTAAAGGGGTGGGGGAAGGGCCACCCTCCCAAGCCATTCCGCCAAGGAAGAGCCTTCGGCCGAGGTGTTTTGACTCATGAGTACCAAATGTGCCCCGTAAGACTCTGAGGGGTGACACTGTCAAAAGGCCCTAAAGCAAGTTAGGAAGTCAAAGACTTAGCCTCCAACTTGGATCCAGCCAAGTAGTCATGAGCTAGCTTTAGAATTGGTGATACCTCCAAATCATTCACTAGAAATGAATTCTCTTCCAATAGCAGGTGCAACAAAGCTATGATACCATTCGAAGAAAGTCAAATCACAAAGTTCTAATTATGCCCTTTGATCTTTAGACATAATGGAAAGCACATCTAGCACCATCAACATTGTAGAAATTTTGCATCTATTACACATAGAAGATTTAAATTTAATAAGAACTTGAAAAAATCGCTTAGGTAAGTTAATTTACTATTCATGTCCATACAACAGCCGTACTCACATGTGTGGATCAATCACATAAGAAACAAGAGATAGTGGCAAGCCACAAGGGCCCTGCCTTAATAAAAGCTTGTGTATAGGCCATTACAAAATTGTTTTGCTTTATTTGGTTTTTAGAAGTGGGTCTTAGTCATATGTGCATGCAAATAATGTAATGGTTAATGGTTGATCTAATAGCATTAACTTTTAAGTTACTCCATGGAAACATCTTCACTTGTAAGAATTTATCCAAAAGCTTTTAAATACCGTTGCATTTGTTGTGATTGCTTGTTTGAGGTCATGTTGATTAAAGTTGCATTTGGTGTGATTGCTAAGTTTGAGGTGATGTTGATTAAAGGGGGCTCATTTTAGCTCTCGCCTTTCCCTCACATCAACAATTAACTTTGGGATGATTGGGCAGATTTGTAAGAGTTGGTGCTGCTTCATTCATAACTTATACCTTCTTTTTCCCTTAGGCCACATCTTGTACTCTGAGCTAAAATCGTGTCTATTTACATAGTATAGTTTCTTTAGATAGCTTTTGTTTTCGATAGAAGATTAAAAAAGCATTTTGTGTCCCTTCGAGCAAGCTAAAATCATATAACATATTGTACTCTGAGCTAAAATCGTGTCTCTTTTCAATAGGACTTCGAGCAAGCTTTCAACTCTGTATTGCATCATGTAGAAGATTAAGGAAGTTTAGTTTCTATATTGACAAGAAGTTGTCTATATTGCGAAATATGAAAGGATTTTGGGTTGCTTTAAGATAGAGGGTGGGATATCTCAACAGGTGGACAACACTATTGGTGTAAAACAAAGTTGCTCTCTATCACTTACATTGGAGATATAGGACATTGACACTAGGGAATCAAGATATCCACGTGTAGCACTTGCATCACCCGGAAGATCTATGAGCAAGAGTATTTCCTATCATGGTACTCTCAAGCTTCAAAGCCATTGGAATTACTGGGCATTTCCATATGAACGATCTAACTCATATATCAGAAGTTCATTTGCCGAGCTTATATCCAACAATCCTAGCATGGCCCATTGTGGTTCAAGCTGGATTTTTATCAAACTCATTTCCTGGAGATGGATACAAGAAGAAACTTGATTACGACACAGTACTTTCATTTCGGATTATCAAATCGCCTCCTTTTCAATATGGGCAAGTTCTAGGTTTCGTCCCACCACTTACATGTGGAGACATGGTGTTTCCATGGGACTCCCCAAGAAAACAAAATATGAGTGTTATGCACTACAAATGAAGTGGAGATAGAGCAACATTTTATCTTCCAATACCCAATATAATATGAGATCAGAGTGAGCTACAATTGTCTCTTTCAAGATCGCCTAGTCATGCTTTGTTCCCTAATCTCATATGAGGATCCAAGATGTGTAGCTTTGATGATACATCATATGCTTTATAGACAGAGCACCACATGTCAAGGTACTCACCCTAGCAGGCAGAATATTGATTGACGATATTTGAGATTCTTTCATTATTCTCATATGCTTCATTTTTATTCTTGATGCAACACTTCATAGTCGAGGGTGTTTGTTCGGTATTGATGCCCAAACTAGGAGCAAACATACAAATTTTGCCAAGATAGTATCAAATTTTTCTTGGTGAACAACCACAATCTAGTTATGGTATCCCAAATACATTGGTGGGCACCAACAATGTATTGGATTTTCAAATCATATGTGCGCATTTTGCATTTGCAAAAGGTCGTGCCTTTTAATAATTGCCTACTGCTCTTCAAAAAAGTGTGACTCTTCAAGAGAGTGTTATATATTTATACCCAGGTGGTATCACCCTTGCAATCAATACCAATCCCATTGATACTAGCCATCAACTCGTAAACATGCCTATACCAATACTAGGCTGGTAACAAAAAATTTGAAAATGTAATACTAGGGTTCAGGATCCGACTGATCTTAAAATTTTCAATACCTACCCAACACTGATATCAACCATTTCATAGAAAAATGTAACTATTGTTTTCACACTGTCAATCCATACAAGGAGATTCTTTTCATGGCAACAACTAATGGGGACTAAAGACAACAGTAATTATCAACCATCCATGACACACATGTAGTTCAAACCATATCATACAAAACTGCATGTATAATGAAAGGAATACAAATACATACATGATACATATTTTTAACAACTACATTCTATTTTGGAGCTGAGATTTTGCCCCAAGGACTGATTAATCAATAACCTCATAAAAATGAGGCCCCCAAAAAAATAAAAAATAACTGTTCCCTTTGACATTCTAAATGGCAAGTTGGAATTTTTCAGAGCCATTTCAGAGAGTGCGTTTCGTACACATTCCAGACTGTAGTCTCCTCGTGGCCATACAATTCATACAATTTGGTGTGGGCTTATCACCTTCCAAAAAGATATTGAATCTCAGACTAATAGTATCCATATCTCTTTCGTATTTGTGGGAAACACACACTTCTCCATACCATATAATGGAAGCACCCGAAAATCCCAATAGTCTAGTACCAAACTACAATCTTGTGGAACTCCAAAATGTTAAAAAATCTTCAAGCAAATATAATTCAGAACGAAGACAATGTTGTCTTCATGGTTTCAAAGGGAAAAATGAGGCTCTTTTTCTAGGATTCACAGTGTGCATTTTGAAGCATAATATAATCCCAGCTTTCAATACCATCATACACACAAAGCAAACCTTTCTTGAGCAGGCATGAATTAACACAATAAACTACTTGTGGGGTCGAAACTTAATCCTTCCCAAAAAAAAAAATTCCTACTATATTCAAGCCATCATCTTTACCATGGCTTTCCAGGTCCAGGTCCTATTGTGCCTAAAACTCTTCTAAAAACAAATCAAATTGATTTAGAAACAAGAGCAACATATTCTACTCTTACAATATCTATCCAACAAGCTATAGAACATCAAATTTGGATCATTCCTTGAGAAGTAGCGCTCATTAATGAGGGCTGATTTCACACGTGTGAGCTCTTTGTCCGTACAGAGCTCCGCTAGATCAGATCAGCCTTGATTTGATCCACTTATGATCCACAGATTGCTTGTTTCTCAGTGAGTTTGAATCCCTCTCCAAAATCCGAGTTCCTGCAAGCAAAAACACTAATGATATGATGTATACACCCTCACCTCTTCAAAGCATGAAGCTCTGATACCATAGCACGTGTGAACTTCACCACCGATGCAAAATCTTTGTATCTTCAACAAACCATGTGGTAAGAAAACGTGGCAAGTACCTCCTTTGTGGCCTTACAAGAAAGGTTAGGTTCACTTCGACATACTAACATCCTTTCCTAAGAATAAAAATGGACAGTTGAAAAATGCAAAATGTCATGCTGGCCAGTAGTGCGTCCATTCCAACAGTTGCAGCTAGTGGGAGATTGCATACACAACTTACGACTGCGCCAACATCGAAAGGTTGTTGGAGGCTGGCCACAACACTTGCCTGGCAACCATGCAAATTTTAAGTAATAAGGACTTCGCAGACTTATTCAGGCTAGGTTGTTATAAATGCACAAATTTCAGTCCTTAATGTGAATTTGATTTAGGCCAGATGCAGGTCTTGCTGGAGGACGCCTACATGAAAGGATCAACAAGGTTAGACAGTTTGAAAAAGCTAAGAGCAAAGGCAAAAGAAAGCGCTCGAAATTGTAGATGTATATTGGACTCGGGTGGTATTCCCTTGTTGCTCGTACTTCTGGCAGCTTCCAGCTCAGAAAGAAAGATGGCTCCGGTTCCTAGTTCGAATATTGAGTGCTACGAAGCTGTTCCAGGGATATTGCCTCTTCTTTCTGCTACCAATGTTCTTGAGAGAATCATGTTCCAAGCATCTGTATCCTATAACCTAGCCAAAAGTAACCTAGATTGTTGATGCTAGAATTTGTGAAATGTAGTTCTTCCAAAGAAGAGCAGCCCTCCCCAAGCAGCGAGAACAGCCAGGAGAACATCACGAGAACGACCAATTGATCTCCTATTTTGTGTTATTCTCTTTGTGCATGCAGGAAGACACAAGAATGCAATGCAATATGTAGAGCATGCGAGAAGCCACGCGCCCAAGCACATCCAGCGCGCCAATAATTATCCAGAAAAAAAATTTCATGTATTAACTCCACAATCAAGCACTCAATCCACAAAGTACTCTGATATCAATACCCTAAACACCTCATCTATACACATATCATGATTCTACAATGCCAAGTCGGAGCAAAATATTGACATTGAACAAAGGGTACGGTTTCGATTAATGCGCGATCATTGCATCCTGCTACCCCTGTAAGAAGTGGTTCACGTAGTCCTTTCTGCCAAAAGGTGACATGAGTGAATCAAGTATAATGTAAAGAATGGTACAAAAAGTGAGTGTAACTCCTGATTTCAAGTCCTACATAGTAAGTAGAAGCCTCTATGTGTTTGTAGAATGCTCGTTAACCAAACACAACGCCGCATTAAAAACTAGACAGACTATCACAATTACAAATAGAAAATGTTGTAAGTGAAAGGTTAACCATAGGTCATTTTCCAGATTTCGAAGTAGATTAAGGGACGGCATTTTAAACTGAGATTGCAATATTACTCGCAATGCAAGAGAGCTCCAATAAAGATCGAACAAATCCACATAAGTCTGGTCCCTATACCAAATTATTGCACTTTTTTCCAATGTGAAATATAGCATTCGCCTTTTCCCTATGTCGTTTAAGGTTGAAACCACAAACTCATGAAGGGTTTAGGCGCAATTACCTTGTCTGATGATCATCTTGGGGTCGATTATAGGGTGTCCACAGAGGTTTTCCAACAAAAAGTTGCATGGCCTGGCACAAGCAGTTGTAGGTAGATCATAAAAGCATAAAAAAAATTTAATGGAAAAAGTTTATAGTTAAAAAAAATTTGTTTATCTATATTAAGATATGTGGACCTTGATGTAGTTATTAGCGTCCAAGGTGAAACGATGATAGCTTCCCGCAAAAAGCACGATCATGTCTCCTTTCTTCACCCAAATACAAATCCATCGATCCTGGGGATCTCGTACATCAAAATAGCCTGCAATACACCTGTTAGTATTCCCCGAAACGCACTAAGAAGTTTAAAATCCTTCCAGAAAAAAGAAAACCCAAAACTGCTCATGTATTTCGCTGAAATGAAAATTTAGGCGCTTTAGGGCTCGTTATAGACCATAGTTGCTCTTTTACAATGTACTGGGGTAACATACCCTGAACCCTGTCCACTACAGGACATCTAGGAGCTTCACCGCTTGACCAATATCCTTTAGCTTTTAACACATGCACAAGGATAAAAATAGAATCTCTAATTCCAGGTCACTATCAATGTGGCTTTAAAGCAGTACCACTGCCCTCCAAGCAATATTGAATCTCCTCGTCTAAATGAATATGCGGTTCAGAAAAGTTCTTGATCTTGTGCTCATAATTGGGAAGCTTATCTGGTCTTACTGTTATTGTATCTTGTGAATGAAAAGTTAAATAGTTGATTAGATTGGCCTTTCACTCTCTTTTAAGTCCAGCTAGAAACAGATTGGTAACTGCATCCCACTTCTAGAACTCAGATCCCCAACTGCTAGCACGTTAGAGGCATGCAAATTATGTTCAAGTTATTGTATGCTGGCTACAACGTTTTATCATAAATATCAACCAATAAACCTGACCTAGCATGGCTTAACTGTAATATTCAGTCGGTGTCAAGTCCTCAAAACTGAAAATCGTCATTAAAGTACTTCCAGTGTTTGATGTATTCGACATTTTTCATGATAATTTTTTTATTGGGGAAATACGTGGCAAAGGTTGTGATACCAGCACTGTACTCGATGGTTTACAAACTTTAGAAAACTATGGCCATCACGAAACTACACTATAGCATAACTATTAATAACCCACTTGCTTCCACAGAATAAGTAGTGAGATGTTACTAAGTAAATCCTAGAATTTCGTTCAAAGACTATTCTCTTATCGTAGCGGCTTCCAATAATTAAGCATAATAAATTCTACAATAGTATGAACATAACTTCTCTTATTGAGTTGTGAACTGAAGAAGACTTGATACTGAAATCTCTCTCTCTCTCTCTCTCTCTCTCTCTCTCTCTCTCTCTCTCTCTCTCTCTCTCTCTCTCTCTCTCTCTCTCTCTCTCTCTCTCTCTCTCTCTCTCTCTCTCTCTCTCTCTCTCTCTCTCTCTCTCTCTCCCCCAAAACACACACACACACACCAGTGATCGGGAATCCTCTTTGGAGTTATACTAAATTTTTCTATACAAATGTTCATATATGGGTCTTTTAAAATTAATATTGATGGAATCCTAGAATTTTTGAAACATAGCCTCGTGAATCCTACAATAATTAAAAAATTGTCTAAAAAATCTTATTAAAACAAATTGTCTAAGGTTTAAAACTGTGAAAAATTTTAGCTTGTCGTCTAATCTCCTGCACTAATTTGTAGTTGTCCTCCACCCAAAAATAAGACAAACAATAAAACCTTAGCATTAAATCTACAGCTTACACTAGCATGATCGATTCAACTACAATTATGTTTTTGTAACCGTGGCAACAGAATTTTGATGCAAAAAAAAAAAGTTAAACAATGCTTGAAAGGATCAAAAAGAGATATAACAACATCAAATTGCACAGTAGCAAGTACATTAGAGGTCTCCAACAAAGACATCCAAACTTTAATCGTCCATCATTTTCATTATCTCAAGAGATGGTGCCATGCCAATGATGAAATACATTCAAAAAAAGCGACATCTGTAAATTCATAACAAGGTGAGGCTTGCAGTCATGCTAGAATCCTTCAGTAGCTCATAAGAAAAGTATATCATAAACTAAAGCCCTACTTAATGGAGTTCTCGAAGATAGTATAATCAACTGAAGCTGGTATTCAAAAACACCATTTTAACTTATAAGCTAGACTCCAAAACCAGAAAGGATTTTTCCTTGTCTCTTTAAACCATAGACAACATCCATAGCAGGTAAGAGTCTTCCAGCCAGCATGCTCCGTGCACAACATTGCATCATTGATAACATTCTAGAAGAGGATCCTCAGCACGCCTCTTGTTTCCTTATAAATGAGGTCATTGATATGCTTCACAAATGTACCCATACTATATGGTGCAACTGCAATCTTAACTTCGTAGCTGATTTTGTGACATGCCTCAAAAACCTATCAAAATTATGAATGGACAATAGGTCAAAACATCTCCAAAATTATCTTTAGAAATATTTGCTATCACAACACATGCAATAAAACCTATAAAACTAGAAACGTCAACCACTTCAATCATGCAAACATTTCTCTAAGAATATCAACAAAGCTTTGCAAAAGACTTATGCGAACACAAAAAATTGCAATTAAAAGCTAATTGTATTCAAGATTCAAAGTGATTTCAACAAATATTTCATGCAAGAAGCATTTGATTTGATTCATTTTTGTTCATTTATTGATGAACTATATTTTCATGTGAAGGATAGGCACAGTCAACAAACTGGGTCTTACCAAAACCAAAGATGTGCAATTTGTTAAGGATATCGAAACCTTACTTCCTACATACATACGAGAACACCAATTATGCATCAACATGTGGAAAACAATTATGCATCAACACGAGAAAACATGCTTAAGGACAAAAACAAAAGCCACCAATAGACATAACACTTTCTGTAAGATTGCTGCATTTAAATTTCTAAAGCTTACAAAAAAATTTAAAGTTCTAAAGCTTACAAAAAAATCTCACAAAAGCCTGAAAACTCACCAAAAAAGTACATTGTCAGCTGAAATGGTGCTTTGAACCATTGTATGAACATGCAAAATTCTATCTGTATTGGCCAGATTTTTGTCACATCAACTCTACATCAACTTAATACATTCTTGTCACATAAAAGGCACATTAGCTTATACCCACATTTTAGCATTAAAACATCAAACATACAATGTATAATCAACTCTAAAACATCTGCTCAATACGAGGGAGTCAACAAACGTCTGCAAGAGATAGTGCTTGAAATCATTATGGAAACATACAAAATTATGCATTGACATGAGAATACATGTTGTCAAGCTACTAACGATAGATACGAAGCCACCAGCATGGACATAATACTAAGTGTAAAACAGTCTCATTCAAGTTAATAAAGCTTGCAGAAAAATCGAACAAGAGGCTAGGAACTTACCAAAAAAGAAGATTGTCGGCTGAGATACTGCTTCGAATCATTACAATGATATTCAAAAGTATGGCTGCATTTAGCTTGTCAATATGTCTATTCACATCAACTTGATACACAAACAAGTGCATGAGTTTGAATCAACATGTAAAGCATTTGAGGATCTAATAGCAAGACAAATCAGATCTAAAATATATATTGAAACCACACAAATCAGGCTGCAGCAAACAAAATCACTATAAGGAAAAAGAGCTCATTTTTACAACATGACCAAAAACAACCTTTCTAGATCTTGTATAAAACACTGAACTACCTAACTGGAATTTGTTTTAGGCCGAAACATAAAATAGACAGCCTTTTCAAATTAAAGTAACAAGCAATGAGCTTGTTCTGATCTACTGAGATTGTCTTCTTGTTCCAGACCTATGCAATGGAATCAATTCAATATCTTTCTATAGCACATTCCTCATGGTGATTATGCTTGTTGATTATGAGAAGATATGAAGATCTATAAGTATTTGAAATACTTATAAAAACACATCGCACTACCTCAATTGCAGTATGCTTCACAAACATCTGAAATTCTTTTTTAAATTTATCAGGAAAATTTTGATACAACGTTTAGGAAAGCATATAAGATCATCAATTAGCACAATAGATCATGATACATATGTTAACCAATGAAAACAGAAATAAAAAGGATAAGATTGAAAAAGTATATAAATTCATAACTTACCAAAATGAAGACAACAAACTTTACATCAACTTATCATTTGAGTTCGAAAAAATGTGCCTATACTCAGCCGATCTCGTCCAAGAGTTGATTGCATTTGAAAAGTCCAATGAATCTAGGTCATTGCTTCCCTCAATGGAAATACACATTAAGGCATCCGCAAAATTAATCTTATTTCTTTTTGTCTTTGATTAGATTGAGTCTGCTGAAGCCTCTTTCACAAGCAGCCGAATTGGTACACTGCACAAGTGCGATGCACATCAATGTGTACAATCCTTTATATTTCTCATGCAACTGCTGATTGGAGCCAATGATGGCTGATGTATCACGAAACGATCGGCCACTCCATTCAGTTGTGGCTTGAATTTTGAATGCTTTATATTCATGGCTCACCTCTTCAATATTGATGAGTGGAGGAATCACATTTTCAGCCGCATCAACTTTTGAAATCCCATAAAAATCACCAAGGGAATTGATCTCTTGATAACCATAATCTTTCATTTCTCTCATGCATCTTGGTATGTCGGTAGGAGATAGTGCCTTGAAAGAACTCAAATGGCCTTTATCTTGGAACTGATCTAACAAACTCTCAACTATAGCACGAGAAAAGGACTTTTGGAACTCAATCGCCTCTTCTAAGTCATCACCCACAACAGACCTATTGATTTCTATATCATAATACATATTCCCTTGCAGGAAATTTTGTAACCTTCGGATATACCGATTTTCAGGTCCATAGTCTGGTAAGATTGCATACTATCATATGTTCCAGCATTCAGATTTGTAGGAGGGTAAACTCGTCCTCAATCAAAGCAATTTTATTAGAAACAATTCCTAAGATTGCTCCAACTTCCACATAGTCATGTTGAAATATCAAACTCAAAATTGACAACTTTTTAAGTATGTCCGCTAGAAAATGTAGAACGTATATACATTTGAAGTCGCATAACCTTTTTAGAAGCTTTTTGGTTGCAGCAGCCTGAACTGCCTTCTTCGACTTCCTTGTAGATGCCAAGGCTACTTCCAAATCATCTTCAACAACATCTTGGGCATCCTCGTCGATGAAAACAATATCTTTTTGCGAACTTGACTTTTCCCTTGACATTTTGTTAAATTCACTTTTTATAGCATGAATCACAGGTTGCAGAACATCACATATGTGTTTTATCGCATTGTGACGACTCAACCATCTTGTGGCATTAGTCCTATTGAACTTCAATATATCACTTGCCATTTCTTCTTATAACGACCGCAAAAGAGATTGCCTCTTGCAACTATTGGCAAAGAAAGAAACTGTTGCATTAACTAGTGAATCAAAAAACTTGGAATACGACAATTTGGAGGCTGAAACTGAACATGCTAAATTGCACCGATGAGTGATGCAATGTATACTTGATAGAAAAGGGCATGATTTTTTTAGCCTCGTCACAACTCCCATGTTTGACCCTATCATGACACTTGCTCCATCAGATCCAAACCCTACGAACTTCCTAATATTTAGGTTTGAGTCACGAAAAACAGCCATGATTGCATCGTAAATTGATTCGACATTCTCATTTTCTAAAGAAATAAGACAGAAATAAGAAGTTACAGGATTGAAGTTTTCAATGTAAGACAAATACATAATCAAGGACTTCTTGTCGGATATGTCCGTGGACTCATCCACCATTAATCCAAAGAAAGGACTTTGCTTTACTTTTTCCAAAATACTTTCTCGTAATGATTCAGCAATGTATTTTATAAATTTAGCACAAGCCTTATCATGTTGATAGAGACTTTTTGTCATTGTTTTCAATCCAAGGGATCGTAACAAACATAGTTCAGATTGGAACTTGGTGTAGGGAAGATCCTCTTTTGCAATAAAATATGCCACCTTAAACAAGGCCCACAATGCCTCTTCTTTTCTGCCGCGAATAGTAGCATTCGCTTCTTGTATTGTTGTTTTCTCTACTTCAATCTGATCTCTATATATATCTCTATGGACTTTGGACCTACCATGATCCAACCATGCACTAGCACGAATGTTAGTGCTCCCCAAAGTTCCAAATACATTTTTGAAACGGTTTGGTTGTTGCTTGCATACTTTACAGTACACCCTTCCTAATTCTTTGTTGAACTCTAGCCACAGGTAATCGATGATCCATCGATCTTGCCACATGCTACAAGCTTCTGCAATTCTAAGAGCTTCTAGATTTTTTTGGAGGTTGGCTGATTGAATCTTTTCTTGTTCTGCATCAACGATTTCCTCCTCGTTGCACCCATCACAACCATATTTCTCGGTGTGCTTTTTTTTGTTAGCTCCAAACATTACAAGAATGCTAGATTGTTTTCTCTTAGTGTATTTAATTACACATTTTTCACTTGTTTCACTGACATCTTTGGAAGTTTCCATTGAATCTTGTGAGTACAATGCAAGGAGTTTTCTAATTTGTGAAATATTCACACCTCCAACAATAACTGACTATAGAGACAATATTGAAGCAACAAGAAGCTTCAGGCCTGCAATAGTAAAAAATCTATTTTCTGTAAGAGCGCAGCAGGCCCATATATTTCAGTGACAAGCTAGTTGATATAAAAACTATGATTCATTAATGCATACTACCAAAATTTGCTTGCAACTCCTACAATTATGCTAGTAGTACATCCAAACTATCACAATAATGAAAGTCAACTGTCTAAATAAAAGACCAATACTTAAAAGTCCTATTTTTTTTTAAAAATGGAGTAAGCTAAAAAATTGAAATTGAAGTAATTTGACACCAGATTTATAAGCTCACAATACAATGTACATGTGACTTTTGCACTCAAGATAGGCATTTATCACCTAAGCTCAAGGAATTACTCATTATCACTCATGATGTGCCTTGATTGAGGATAAGATCAGTAAGTTATGTCTATACGAGATAGTACTAGAGAGCAGTTGTACCTGCTACAAGCCTACAATTCAAAACCTAGCCTGTCCTTCGAGATTTACTATTGATGATTGCAGCATTTAGATTGCAAAAGCAAAAGCATGGCTTCTTGCGGTCATCACCTAGCTGCTCCAGCACCCTCTGTATCTTCTTACAATAGCAAAACAACTTCCTATAGAGAAAGATCCAACCTTTTTGCTCTGTAAACCCCGGTCTGCAAAGACTAAGCTTTGTTGCATATCTTTGGAACTGCCTTCTGATCAATTCCAGAGAATTGAATCTTCACAGCTACCCTGGTTGTCCAGCAACCTGTCCCAATCCTTGTTTGCAACAAACCGCTCCACAATTCATTGAGAATTGCCTCCATTATGAGCACTTTTTTTTGTCAGCTGCCTCATAGCCTGTTTTCTATGAAATTTTCTTTTACTTTGATTCTACGAATTGGCTTCTATGCACTGAATAAAAGGGCTTTGCGTCACCGATCACCCCGGACCATCCTGTACCCCGTACGGCGTCCTTACTGTTGCTCGGTTCTGATGCTACCATCGATGGAATCGAGTCTTCCAAGAGCTTCGATTGTGCATGTTCCTCCACAGCTTGAGGGCTCTGATACCAAGTTAACATTCTATGCGGAAATTCTAATCTAGTGGAGAGTGCAGATTAGAGATGCAATCACTGACTGATTGCCAACCATTGAAACCATGAACAACATCCACAAGTAACAGAGTGACGGAGGAGCTCACATAAAGCAAAAGAGCTCACAAAGCAAAAGCATCTTTATTATAAAGAGACTGATACATATACAAGGAAAGGTCCCCTTTGCATGGGGACACCACGGGGCATAGACCTAATAAATGCACGAAATTCATTATTGGCCTCTACGTGGCATTTTAGCCTATATACAAGTAAACTCCCGTTATTGTCCTGGGACATGCCCCTGGGCTAGCTTCTTAACTAAAGCCTACCAATTTGAAACAATACATAAATGTCAACTACAATCACAATTGAGCTTAGTATTTCTAACTCTAACTTGAGCACTGCTCGAGTTAGATGCAAATATTTGTCCATCCAAAACTCATGTGTGCAAATACCATTATGTTGCTAGTTAATATGCCTCAAAGATTTTGGTTTGATTGAGTAGCTTAATAGACTTCTGCATTCTCGTGATAAAAGCCCAGCTTAAATCTGGTCTAACTCGAGCACTGCTCGAGTTAGATGCAAATTTTGCCCAGCCTAAACTCATGTGTATTAGATCTTGGCAATTCAAAGCCTAGCCCATATCAATATGCCCTAAACTCCTGTGTATTTCGGATATTAAAAATCGAGCAAAAATCTGCTCTAACTAGAGTATTGGTGGATCCATCAATCATTTCTGTCTCTATCATAATAGCATTAGCAGCATCAGTAGTAACAGGTAGTGAAATCTGCTCTAAGTAGAGTACTGCTCGATCTTCAAGGCTCTACAAGAGCAATGCTCGAGTTAGACCAGATTATATTTTTCTGACATAATTTTATAGGCCTTTAAATTTATTCACGTCTATATTCAGGACAACTTAATGACACGATATATCCTAGGACTCTTTATGTCATCAGACACCATATATTATAGCACCTCCGAGCAACTCAATCACACATCGTGACCATCTATATTTTAGATATCAGTTTGGCTAGGTTTGAAATTCTTCTTGGTGTACTATGTTTCACACAATCTCGAACACTGTTTGAGGTAGGCACATGATCTAAAACTTTCATATTTGGAACTATGTAATATAAGGTAAAATGAAGTTAATTACAATTGGAGCTTGAGTTATATCACACAAGAGCTGGTCTTAATGCACAACGAAATTCTACTTGAACACTTTAGATTCATTATCAATGTTGGAAGTAAATCTTGTTTGTTCTAGATCTACTTATGATGCAGTGTAGCATAGGGAGGTTCGTCCACTTTCTAAGTTCATACCAAGTTTCAAACAGAGATGCGGAGATAAAGAACAATGATGAAAGCACCAAGGCTTACCCAACTAGTGCTTAGAACGGAATGAACTATCTAAAATTGACAAATAACAAGACCTCACTAAGGCTTACCCAACTAGCAAGGTGGTTAACTAAATCCTAAATTAACTCCCAATGGGAATGGAAATAAAAGATTGCGGCTAACTAATAATCAACCAAAATAATACATGCCACAATATAAACCGATGGCACCTTCCCTCAAGCTATGCACTTTCCCAAAGGGAACACAAGTGAAATAGAGAGATAATCTCCAAAATAGAGAACTGAATAGCTTAATCTCAAAAGTGTTATTCACAAGGCAAATACCTCTCCTTTTATGGCAAGGAGGGTCTTCCATAAGTATCCACTAACTTATGGGACTAATCTATTTCTAGCCTTTCTAGAACTTCTAACTTAGGATTTAGAACTTCAAATTTCTTAACTTAGGAAAACTTGAGACAAAATATTTTTAATCTTAAGTTTCCTAAGTCTAAGTTCCAAATCTAAGTTTAAGCTATTTTGTTATTTTT
The DNA here is from genome assembly GCA_029204225.1 of Diphasiastrum complanatum. Classification (NCBI taxonomy): domain Eukaryota; kingdom Viridiplantae; phylum Streptophyta; class Lycopodiopsida; order Lycopodiales; family Lycopodiaceae; genus Diphasiastrum; species Diphasiastrum complanatum. The sequence continues at coordinate 128,587 of MU831572.1, read as the reverse complement.
TTAAGCTTCTACTCATGGGCTTACGAAACACATGCCATGGCGACTCGTACGTGGACTTACAAAACACATGCCATAGAGTTTTATTTATTTCTTCTTCTTCTTTTTTATTTTTTTCCATGTTAACACAGATGCTAAAATTATCCCCCGCCTTATTGGATTGGTGGTCCCACACCAATCGAAGCCTTTTCTTCCTGAATCTTCTGTGCTTCTTGGAGGCGAGACTTGTTGCTGTCGGGAGTGGTAGATTGTGGTGCTGATGCCCTCCATCATTTGCCACCGTAGTTTGTTCAGGAAGGGCATTGGTTTGTAATAATGGAGCATACCTTGTAGAAAGTTGTGGGTTTTCCATAGCTCCACCATATCAACGTGCAGAGCTGAAGTGAGTGCAGCGCGATAGTAAAGCCTTGCTACGCTGATGTGGTCTTCTTGTGTTCGCAGTAGTTTATTGATATCAAGGGCTATTGGGAGTAGCCCTCGATCCCAAAAACCCTTGAGTTCTGCCAGAAATGCTACCAGGCCGCAATTGTCCGCAAAATATCTGACGTCGCGATTAGGGTTGCCATGGTGCTTCTAGTAGAATACACGACAGTTGGTGACCATGTCTTCGGCTAAGTTGCCGGTATCGACGCCAATGAGCTTGGGCCAAAATATCCTATTCTTGACCTTGGTGGCAAGAATCGGTTCTCGCCTCGCTACTGGACAGTATTAAGGATTTGTGCGCATATAGGAGGGAGCTTCGATATACCGTGCCATCGAGGTCTTACTTTGTAGGAAGAGCTGATGGCGCCAGAGAGGTTGTGGATCCAGGAGTTTGACTGCTTCTTTATGTGTTTGACACTGGTCCAAATCTGGCAATATGTAGCCACCTCGCTCTTTTGTCGTTGGAATTTTCTTGGCAAACTCTTGAGAGGCGTGCAACTCCTTGTTTGGTTCTATGGGCGTGATTCTGTGCCGAATGGTTGGTGCTTCAGAGGCAATCTCGTGTTAAATTTGGGGATCAGGTTCAGGAGAGAGAGGAGGGGAAGGATTAGCGTCAACAATTCTTTGTGACTCGGGAGAAAATTGACGTTGGATAAATGGGGGGTTAGTGGTGTCAAGAGGGTTAGAAGCAGTGGAAGAAAAAAGATAATGTTGGGAGCTGGTACCACCAGAGCTTGATGGATTGGTTGGTGCTTGAGCTCCTTGCCCCAGGGGTTGGCCTTGAAAGGAGGAGCCTTGAGTAGCAGGAGGAGGCTGCTGGAATCCTGCTCCATCTCCACCATCTGGTCCATCAAAGTGGTGCCCGGAATCATGGAACTGGGTGTGCTCTGCATAAACAGACGACGTTGACTGGACAACTGTCTTTAGCCGTTCTTCCAAGGTGGCAATGTGCTGGTTCAGGGCCTTGACGGAAGCAAGGTATGATTATTGTAATTTTGTGTGTTGCTCCGTTGTGGCTTTCAACTTTTGGGCCAACGTTTGATAAGCCACCACTGGAATGGGAGTTCCTTCAGGAATAGCTGGTGGTGCAAAGTCGTTGAAGTCCACTAATTCGGGTGTAATTTTTTGGTGAGCTTTTTGCAGAGAGCTTTTTTGTGTTCGAAGCGAGCTTTTTCTAGTATTGCTTTTTACCCAAAGTAATATACAAGTAAAGACTACTGATTTTCACTGTCTCCACACAATATGGCATAGCCATTTAACCTTAATGTTGTGGATAGTACTATATGATTATATTAAATGACTCAGGTTGTGGATCAATCGCTGAGTTGGTATGTTGGTACATTGGGGTTGCTTAGTTGGTTGTCTGGTTGTTGCTTAGATGATATGACTTGACTACTGATGGTGGGCTTTCCAAACCGAGCCTTTTTGAGTTTAGATCGAGGGTTTTATATTTCTAAATGTCACACATTACAACATCTTGCAATTATTTCAACATTTCACCCATTACAATAGCCATTAACACTAAAAAACATGACATGTACGTTAAACTACCAATACAACAATCATGGGTCCAAGTGAACCCACCGTCACCTTTGCATATGTTTACAAGAAATGATTGTTGGCAATACAAAACTACTACGTAATAGGAAGAAAGTACAATTCCATACTAACTAGACTTGCCAACTCGAATAAAAGCACCGCATAGGGGTGACAGACATACTATTGAACGGACTGTGCAAGCTATCTAATGGAAATAAATTTGCCAAACTTTCATATTCATAATGACAATTGTTTTTTCCATTTCAATCCCTACTCACGCATTGTAATGTGGCTACTCGATTTTGCCATTTGGCCCTCATCTAAAAACAATAACTATTGCATTCATGGATAAGTTCTCCCATGAGTGAGTGCTTGAAAGTCGTTGGCTTCGCTCAGACTGGCTTGATGAATAAACATGTTGCTTAGTTGACCGAATCCCAAAATCCTTAAAATAATGAAATATATATGCTTGCAGACAGTATATGACTTTCTTCCAGCCGCTCTTTTTTGGAAATCTAGACAAGTACATGATGGATTGGCATGTATATGGACATCATAATGAATCCCCGTTTGCAGAGAAGACTCAGTCTTGATTTCAAAAATCTCATGTTGTGACTGCAGTACTACTTTCTCTGTTAGCACAGAACCATTCAAGAATAGGGCTTTTTCTATACGTGCTTGTGCCATTTTTGATATTTTTGTCCTATGCCTTGGTCGTTTGTTGTCACGGGTTTTGGAGTGATCTGCTTTGTTGTGACCTGCCCCTTGTTTGGGGCCAGAAACATTGGCAACATTACTCACACTAGCAGCCTTCACTTCTAACTGAAATTATGTTGTAGTCAACATGTCCACCTTTGATTGCACCAATTTTGTTCCTTCAGCAACATGCCAGATGCTTGGCAGTTTTGCTGGTGTGGGATTGATGTTCTTCTTTGGGTTCCAAGTATGGGTGCAATCACTATTGCAAGACCAGATCATTTGCTGGGACTTCACATGAGAGCACTTCACATGACTACCAATGTTAGTTCTCCTAATTGCCCAAAATGTGTCATGTACAATGCGTTCCACCACCTCTTGCCTGTCTTAGAAAACAAAGTCACCCATTTGAGGGAGAGCCCCTTAGGTCTGAGGTACCTCTATACCTTGTCCAGGTGCATTTCCATCTACTTGAAATATAAGTTTTTTAGGGTGACCCCTTTCCTTGCGTTCCTTGGTAACTTGAATGAATTCTGGTCTGTGACTACTATCATCATCTATGTCCACAACCAAGGAAGGCCTCCTCTTCTGTTGCATGGTCTCTCTCTCACCCTCCAAGTTGGTTCGATTGTGGTACATTGGAGTGCCTGTGACAACTTTGTGAACTGTCTGTGACATCGTCGTTGGATTGAATGAAGTCTTTGATGAGCTTCTTTCAAGTAAATTCTTCAAGCTTGGTCCAGTACCCAAATGTTTTTCCATAATATATGCATGTTGTTTTGCACTTTGAAAAAGAGCATTTGCCATATCAAATACAATTGCATCATACAAGGAAACCTTATCTTTTTGCCCCTCTCCAGCAAGCCAGCTGCCATGTTTGGATTCGGATAAATTGGTTCGTGGAGTATTTGCAGCAGCATTGCTATCCAACACCTTACGAATGCAAATAACAAATATCTCAGTATCTAATAACAAAAACAATTAAAAATGATAAAAGCAAATCATATTTGCTATTGAAGAGTGTGGAAAAAACTTACTACCACCATGAAATCGTCCCAATGAGCTATTATGACTTTCCACTAGCTCAACCATCTATCCAAAGCTAGGATATCAGACTCCTTCACTTTTGTTGTCCTCCACCATTGCCTAATTAACTTGTAATGTTCCAATGCTTCTTCCCTGGTTGCGGCAGCCCTCCAATTTTTGCATAATATCTTGTGTTGAGCCATTTGTTCCTTGGGAACATATGCATTGGTGTGTCTCACGAGGCTTTGTTCCCAATGAAATAGGCATGACCTCTTATGACCACTCATGACATTGTCTGCACCCCCATTGTACACTGTTCTAAGTGCCCTCTAGTTTATCTCAGCCTCGCCTGTCATGGACCCACAAAAGTCAGCATTGTTGTGGCCATCACGCTCCATGATTGCATTGAGCATCTCCCAAAAAAATTTGTGCCCTAGTATCTTCTTCCTTCATCTCACATGTAGCTATGCTCAATTACTCTTGCACACTGAACATGATAAAATAATAAGTTTATCTTTAAAGAGGAGAAAGTTGTCTAATATGGTTCGAAAAGAAAATAAAAGTACCTTGGGTCGTAGACATGACATGCCATTGTTGACTACTCAATTACTCTTTTGGTGTGATCAAATTGGACCCAAGCATTTTTTAGATCACCATTGTCTGTTTGTCACATTCGATTTACTAAATCCACTCTTGAAGCAGGTCCCTTCGTTGACATTTTGAAAACAAAGCATCATTCTTCCAAAGAACCTTGTCCTGGAAATCTACTACCATGAATGAAGTCGTACATTGAATTCTTCTTTAGGTGTAGAAGACTGTCCAAACCATCTCCCAAAGCACTATGTTTTCTGCCTTGGAGACCATCCGACGTAACCTGGATAGGTAGATGCTTGAAAAAGTTTTTCAGTGGCTCGACCAAACCTAGGGACACCTCCACAAACACATCAACAGCCACATTCCCACACAACTGTGCAGCCATTTGTGTGTAAGGCTTCCCAAAAAATTCTTTCCTTAGGAAGCACAAAGAGAGTCTCATTCACCTGTGGTGGGATACTTGGTAAGATTCCTCGAATAGTCCTTCTTGGGTGAGCATAAGCTTCTAAAATTCTGCTGAGAGACCCATTCTCAACCATCTTTGTCAATTCAGAAACAGACTGAGCTGCAAGTATTGGTACATGCCCTATTTCAGCAAGGACTGAACGAACCATCTCTACATTTGTCCCATCATCAACAAGAAGCTGTTCAAGCCTCATGATTATGAAAAGCAAAATTTCTCTTTGAACCTTATCTGTCACAATAAAAGGCTGGACATGACCAGCAATTGTCCTCATTCTAGTAACAATGTCAGATTTAAAAGTATGGTTGATCTGACAATCTGACCATCAGTTTAAAGGCTAGAAAAATTCTATTTCAATTAGTAGCTAGACCACATTCCAGAACATCTTAGTCAGCTCACAACACAAGGATAATATTCCGCTGAAGCTTCTATTTTTCTAACGATGTGACAGGCGCCATTTTAGTGAATATGACCACCAATACCAACAAAATCGATTCCCAATCTATCTTTGTATTCAAAAACATCAATAACTAACCATTCTCTTGATTGCCACTAATTGTTTCCAAGAATTGCAATTTTAGTTCTGTCTTGTACTGGATATGGACATGCCATTTTGTACACAAAGTTGAAAATCTCAATTTATATAATCTAAAAATAAGGCAGCCTTCCAAGAGTTGTGATGTTAGACATTCAAAAACCTAAAGTATATTGCAAAAGAATATGTTTTGGAACTTGGTACTACTAAGATAGATACGAGAAATATACATTTAATAGAAAAAGTTGTGCTTGGAAAAATATTTTCAATACATATGGCTCATGTGTTCATCATTCCCCTTCGTCACATTGACAGGTGCCAGGTTGAAACCAAATCTGGTTGTATCATAAGGTGCTAAAAAAGCTCGCCGCAAAAAGCTCGCCAAAAGGCTTTCCCTCACCAATTCCAACTGTTCCTTCATAGCGGAACGTCCGGCTTGTGCATCTGCTACGGCCTCATCCCTTTCTGCTTTGATGTTATCGATGGTATTCTACATGTTGGATACCTTCAGTTGGAGCTGGTTCTGGAGGTGGATGAGCATCTATTGTTGTTGTTGATTATAAGTGGTAAGGTTTTGGATCTGCAGCTGCTGTTGCTTGTTTTCCTCCTCCAGCCTTATTTTTTCTTGAAGGTCTGCCATAGCGCCATCGTCGAATTGCTGCATAGTATATTGTCTCCCTAGGGTGCCGAATAGATTGTATTGGAGCTCATTTACCAACCATAACGCTTTTTGGGCTAGAAGGGGTAACTGCTCCCATGGGCCAAAGTCAAAGAGGGTGCGTGTGTAGTTAGGATATGGCATTACGTTAAAGGGTAGAAACTCATGAACATGGTTAGATGGAGATGAATGAAAGGCAGGTGGAGGTGATTGAGGGATGATGGGCAAAAGAGGTGGGGAGATACTACATGGCAGAGATGTGGGGAGTGGGCTAGTGGTGACGGGGGTTGATGGAATTCCGGTGAGTAATTGTAATGCAAAATCATCTACATTGACTGTAGAGTCAAGTAGGGTGGATATTTGTACAGGTGACGGCTTTTGTGGATGTGTGGAATTGAAGCCCGTGTTGAGAGTGAGTGACAGTGTGGAGGTAGGTGTAATTGGTGGAGGTGGTGGTGGACAGCAAGTGAGGGAGTTGGGGTTGTGGAGGGTGCCGGTGTGGACAGAACCACGCCCATAGGATTAGAACTAGAAGTGTTTGCCTCAACTATGCTGCCTACTGCTGCCGCTACTGCTTGTCTGCGTTGTTGGGCCTAGTGGAGCAAGGCCTCCTGCTGCGCTAGGACCTCTTTTGGGACCTGAGAGAGTTTAAGGCTCCCTCTAGATTCAGCATACTCAGTCCCGATGTCACTGGATAAAATGTCATGAGGGACGTCGGCTTATGTGCTGATCGCTTTCTCTTTTTGCTTCTTAGTTGGTCGTGCCGGTGAAACTGGTTCAGCTGTTGGTTGTGGGGTGGCTCGCTTCTTAGTGCTCGGATAGAGATCATCAAGCTCTTTGATGGCAGTAGCCGCTCGAGACCCCAACTGTTTGGTGACCAACATGTGGAGGAGATATCCACACTTGGTAGTTGGTTTTCTAGCTTTCAAGGCCCCGCACAGTTTTTCTGCTACCTTCTCAGCCCACTTGTAGTTTTGAGTGGGATCGTCCATGGTGATGGTCAAATAGAAGAGGTCGCTCGGGGGTATGCGATCCACCTTGGCAGTATGCACCTCGACCATGGTGGTGAGGATTTCGGAGGTAGCCCAAAGATGGGGATCTGTGATGAGGCGGATGGCGATCCCGTCATTGGTTTGGGCAATAGTTTTGCCGTCCTCTATCAGAAACTTTGTAGAATATTTGGCATCATAACTGGTGCCCTTGCCATGGATCGGCTCTCCGAGATTAGGGAAGCCAATGCTCTATATATGCTCAGGAGAGACGTTGATGAGTGTGTAACTACCTAGTCTTTGATGTAAGCTTAAAAGTCTGGAATTCATCTGAATAGGTTGAGTAGGCCACTCGGATCAGGCTCTCGCTCTGCTGGTCACAGAAGTGAGTCAGATCAAATCCAAGGTTAGTGAGAATATCCTTGGCCAGGATGAGCTGCTCAGCGTAATTCTTGATACAAATCATAAAAATGTCCCCTGAATAAGGCCTAGGGGATTTACGGCGATGCAGAGATAGCAAGGAATCATGGGAGGCCATAGTAGCAGTGATTTTAGATTGCTCTGGTTAGTTTAAAAATTCTGAAAAATTTGGGCATGAACTCGAGAGCAAGAATCTAAAATGAATTCGTGGAGAGAAGGGTGGAGGTCTATATATAGACTTTTTTGGTCAGGAATTCGCAACTCCTCCCACAAATCGTCCTCAGTGTCCATGATTTTGTAATGATGGTCGCGAATTTTGAGGCAAAGTTCTGAGGGCCGACGAATTTCTATAAGTGATTTTTGTGTCTCAAAATAGAAAAATTGTCTGACAATACAAAATGTGTCTAATTTAAAATTTGCGAAGGTAACAAGGAAATCGTAGAAACGTTTTTAAGCTTCAACGAATTGTCTGCGAATTCCGGAAGTCAGTGTCTAATGCAAAAACTAACTATTTTCTATTTCTGCAAAGTGTGTCTCTGAGATAGAATTCGTGGAGGGTAAAAATGAATCATGCACTGTAAAAAATGGGTCAGGCAAATTCTATTTGAGATAGTAGGAGAAAAATTCTTCTGAAAATAATGACTTTTGTGGTGTTCTCCGAGAAAGACTATTTGTATGTCTGATCTGATATAACCTGTTCATAGAGAAATTTTGCGATAGAACGAGCGTCAGTATTGCGAGCAGCTCTTGTTTCAGCCCATTTGGTGCAATAGTTCGTAGCTACTATGATGTAACGAGATTGTGTGTGTCGAGCAGCGGGACTAATGGGTCCAACATAATCAGTCCCCCATTTCTGAAAATCTTGATCAGTGGTTACAGGGTGTAAAGGCATGTAGTCGGTCTTTTGAAAGCGTTTTGTGCATTGGCAGACGTCACAGTCTTTACTGTAATTGTGCGTATCCTTGAAGAGTGTTGGCGACCAAAAACCGGCCAAGAGGATTTTCTTAGCAGTCGTTTCAGAAGAGAAATGGCTTGCACCAATACCTTCATGAGTGAGAGAAATTGCAGAGGGTATTTCACCTTTTGTAAGAGTAAACTTCGCATATCGTACACGGATCCCGTAGATTTTGAATGATAAAGATCTATTCAGGGTCAGTGGCAATGCCATTTCGAAAAACAATATGTTCTAACACAATACCACGTGTTACCCAGCTCTGGCATTTTTTAGAATTAAGGGAAATGCCGAAGCGTTGACATTGGATAAATTTTTTTTTGAGCACAGACAGATGACATGTTTCTTCTGAATGTGCATCTAAATCGTCCAAGTAAACCTCTAGGGTATCGCCCATCTGCTGAGAAAAGACAGCTTGCATAACACGTTGGAAGGTGCTAGGGGCATTGCAGAGACCAAAGGGCATGACTTTCCAGCAGAAGGTGCCCCATTCTATGAAAAAAACAGTTTTATGTTGATCTTCTTCAGCAATTTGGATCATATTGTATCCGCTAAAGTCATCTAAGAAGGAGTAACCTCATCTCCTGCTAGATTTTCTAAGATGGATTCTCTGAAAGGTAATGGAAAATAATCACATTCGGTGACAATGTTAAGTTTCTTAAAGTCGACACAAATTTGGAGTTTTCCATTTTTCTTGGGAACGATGACAATTGGGGAGACCCACTCAGTATGTTCGATTTCATAGATAAATCCCGCATTTAAGAGGCGTTGTAATTCTTCTTTGATCTTGGCCTTATAGATGGGATTGCATCTGTATGGACGACTAGCAGTTGGCCTCTACCCGATTTAAGTGGGATCCAATGCACAGCTACTTGAGGTGAGACGCCTTTCATGTCTTTATAGGTCCACGCAAAGACATGTTTATATTTTCGCAGGAGCTTTTCAAGCCATCTGCATTGTTCGCGATTGAGATGAGCTCCGACATGGACAATATATTCGTTGGTTTCATTTGGTTCACTATGACATCCTCGATCATATAGTCCTTAAAGTATGCAGGGACATCATGGGCTGGAGATTCGAGGGGGGCCTTGCCTTACCTGCCTGGATGGTGATTGGGGACATTCGGGGGTTGGTGTCGGAACAGAGACAATATCAGAAACTTCCCTAACAGTTGTGAGATCGCCAGGCGGTTGAATTTGACACGGTTTTTCATCTTTTCTTTCATATTATGGCCACGTGGTTGAGGCTTTGATTGCAAGCTTTTCTAAATTTGCCGTAATTTGAAGATTCAGTGATCTGTTGAATTTGAACTCTGCGGTAGAACCACTGAAATGACTGGCAAATATAGTTTCATTTATCATTTGTTCCTCCATGTTGTGTATTTCGACGAAATGCTATCCGTGCTTGCCAATGTGACTTCTCCATCCCTTGTGATGACCAGACACTTTCATATTTCCTAACTTTCCAGAAAGCTTTTCATCTTTCTGTATTTTGACATGTCCCTTATGCAGTCCTGGTTTTGATAAAACATCTTCTAACCGACAAATAGCTTCCTTCGCTACTGATGTTGGCTTACTATTCCATGCAAAAACTATATGAAGATAAACGAGATTTTCTAGTATCCTAACTTCTGTATGAAGAGTGCAGACATGCACATTTTTCAAGGGAATAGACAATATTGGCTTCCAGTTTGGATCTGCATTTTCTCTAGTAATTCCTGTACTTCTAGTTACATCGTTTGCCATTTTCATGCAATATAAACAAGGATGTTCAGATGTAGCACCGTGAGAGACATTATACATGCATTTCAATGTTTTTAAATCACCTGCTAAGTGCCATTCAACTTTGAAGTCTTCAACTCTTGGAACATTGAGAAATGATCCTTCCATATGGTCCTTGATGATCCTAGGGTAAGATGTCCTAGAGAATATCCATGATAATATATCGTGATTCTCCTTCAGTACCTGTCCAATGAATAAAACCAACTTAGTTAAATAAGAATTTTTTAGATATAGAATAAGACTTAGTTAATAATGAGGATTATTACCTGAAAAGCTGCCAACCACCATATATCATTTTCGGACTGGAAACTGAATCTGAAGTCTCCTTAGTCCACTTTTTGTGATAGTGCACCATTCATGAGAGTTATACTAACTCTCTCCATCTTCTACCCTTTCACAATATCTGACTCATCTAACTTAAGTACTATGATTATTTTACCATTCACCTTTTCTAAGGTTATATCATAAAATGTGACCATGTATGTTAACAAGTGATTTAGATCAACAAAGAAGTTGTTTGATGAATTATATGATATGGATCTTTTATCAGTTTCATACACTTCCTCAATATGAAATGGGGTACCAATGATTTTATGCATACCTATGTTCAATGTATTACTCTCTGTCTTCAAGTGATATGCCCTAGGGATAGGGACTTTTCTAATTCGAACTTGCTTAAAAGCTTCTCTAATAAGTTGAAATATTGTTGAATATGCTTCTCTGCTAATACCAGCAAAGCACCCTGAACTATAGTCTTATCTAAAATTTTCTGAATGTCCAGCATCAAAGACTCTACAATTTTGCACTTTCCATTGGAACTCCTATTGTTCATCATGATACACTCAGTAGATTTGCCTGTCAATATTGAGCCCAACGACATTCCAATTGAAGCATTGTCCTTTATATTCTGATGACCTACTAATGCAGATCTGCAAAAGAACCAGATAGTGAGTAAAATAGCACAATAGCTGAAATAAAATCATATGTCATTAATCAAGTTACAAAAAATCAGTGTATGCTTGTTGGAATGTTCGAATTCTCCTATTTCGATAACCGCCTTTTGAAAGGGTCTGAATATCCTTTCAATTTTGCCACTTTCTCTTCTTACTCCTAGCCTCCTTCTTTTTAGCCTCTTCCACATCCTTCAGTAATTGTAAGTTGAACTGATTTCCATAGTTTTGCAATCTCTCACAATATCCTAGTAATCCAGTATGCCCATTGCATATCCATGTTACTAGATGAGTTATTGAAGAGAATGTGGGATGAGTCAATGTGCTAGGATCTTGAGGATGCAATGTTCCATTTGTCCACAAATCCAAGTTCTTCTTTCCTTCTGCCGTATAACAGGAACGATCATCAGCAGATATTGGAATTCTTTTGCCTCCTCATCTTTGTATAGGTGCCAAATCATTAGGGATATCTAAATGTAGATGATACAATGTCGTCATCAGAAAAAAAAAGACAAAACAAAACAAAGTTGCTGGAAGTATTTCTAGTGTGTGCGGTGGCTAGATATACTTACGGGTGTAGTATAGGGATGTAGAGATTCGTCCACTTTTTAAGTTTCTACGATAATAAAATGATATTGCGGCTAATATTAAGCAAATAAGCAATAAAGAACATGCCATAATAAACCGATGAAAAGGAGGCAAGAGGAGGCCCGAGCACCTTCCCTCAAGCTATGCACCTTTCCAAAGGGAACACAAATGACATAGAATGATAATTCTCCAAAATAGAGAGCAAGATAGCTTAATCTCAAAAGTGTTGGTTACAATGCAAATACCTCTCCTTTTATGGCAAGGAGGGTCTTCCATAAGTGTCTACTAACTTATGGGACTAATCTGTTTCTAGCCTTTCAAGAACTTCTAACTTAGGATTTAGAACTTCAAATTATTTAACTTAGGAAAACTTAAGATAAAATATTTCTAATCTTAAGTTTCCTAAGTCTAAGTTCTAAATCTAAGTTTAAGCTATTTTATTATTATTTAAGCTTCTACTCATGGACTTACAAAACACATGCCATGGCTTGAAGTTTATTGACAGATACTCATACGTGGTCTTACAAAGCACATGCCACGGAGTTTTATTATTATTATTTTTATTTCCTCTGTGTTAGCACAGTTGCTAACATTATCCCCCTCCTTATTGGATTGGTGGTCCCACACCAATCGACGTCTTTTCGTACTGGATCTTTTGTGCTTCTTGGACACGAGACTATTGCTGTCGGGAGTGGTATATTGTCGTGCCGATGCCCTCCATCATTTGCCACCGTAATTTGTTCAGGAAGGGCATGGATTTGTAGTAATGGAGCATACTCTGGAGAAAGTTATGGGTTTTCCATAGCTCCACCATATCAACGTGCAGGGCGGAAGTGAGTGCAGCGCGATAATAGAGCCTTGCAACGTTGATATGGTCATCTTGCGTGCGCAAGGGTTCATTGATGTCAAGGGCGATTGGGTGTAACCCTTGATCCCAAAAAACTTTGAGTTCTGCCAGAAATGCCACCATGCCGCAATTATCCGCAAAGTATCTGACATCGTGATCAGGATTGCCATGGTGCTTCTGGTAGAATACTCGGCAGTTGGTGACCATGTCTTCGGCTAAGTTGCCGGTATCCACGCCTGTGAGCTTAGGCCAAAAGATTCTGTTCTTGACCTTGGTGGCAGGAAATGGTTCTCGCCTTGCTACTGGATAGTAATAAGGATTGGTGCGCATGTAGGAGGGAGCTTCGAGATACCGTGCCATTGAGGTCTTACTTTGCAGGAAGAGCTGATGACGGCAGAGAGGTTGTGGATCCAGGAGTTTGACTGCTGCTTTATGTGTCCGACACTGGTCCAAATCTGACAGTGTGTAGCCACCTCGCTCTTTCCTTGTTGGATACTTCTTTGCAAACTCCTGAGAGGCACGCAACTCCTTGCTTGGTTCTGTGGGCGTGATTCTGTGCCGGATGGTTGGGGCTTCAGAGGCAATCTCGTGTTCGGTTTGTGGATCGGGTTCAGGAGAGAGAGGAGGCGAGGGGTTAGCTTCTGCACTTCTTTGTGACTCAGGAGAAAATTGTCGTGGAATGAAGGTGGGGTTAGTGGTGTCGAGGGGGTTAGAAGCGGTGGAAGGAAAAAGAAAAGTTGGGAGTTGGTATCCCCAGAGCCCGATGGATTGGTTGGTGTTTGAGCTCCTTGCCCCCAGGGGTTGGCCTTGAAATGCGGAGCCTTGAGTTGCAGGAGGAGGCTGTTGAAATCCTGCTCCATCTCCACCATCTGGTCCATCAAAGTGGTGCCCCGAATCATGGAATTGGACGTGCTCTGCATGAACCAACGGTGTCGACTGGGTAGCAGCCTTTAAGTGTTCTTCCAGGGTGGCTATGTGCTGGTTGAGGGCCTCGACAGAAGCAATGTATGATTGTTGTAATTTTGAGTGGTGCTCCGTTGTGGCTTTTAGCTTTTGGGCGAGCGTTTGATAGGCCACCACAAGAATGGCAGTTCCCTCAAGAATAGCTGGTGGTGCGAAGTTGTTGAAGTCCACCATTTCCAACCGTTCCTTCATAGTGGAACTTGCTGCTTGTGAATCTGCTACAGCCTCATCCTTTTCGGCTTTGAGGGTATCGATGGTTTGTTGCATGTGGGATACCTTCAGTTGGAGCTGGTTCTGGGGGTGGAGTAGCATCTGCTGTTGTTGTTGATTGTAATTTGTTAGGTTCTGGATGCAGCTGTTGTTGTTTGTTTTCCTCCTCCAGTCTTGCTTTATCTTTTTGAAGGTCCGCCATAGCACTATCGTCGAATTGCCGCATAGTGTACTGTCCCCCTAGGGTGCCGAATATATTGTATTGGAGCTCATTCACCAACCATACCACTTTTTGGGCTGTAAGGGGTAGCTCCTCCCAAGGACCAATGTCAGGGAGGGTGCGTGTGTAGTTAGGATACGACATGGGGTTAAATGGTAGAAAATCAGGAATAGGACTAGACGGAGGTGTATGAAAGACAGGTGGAGGTGATTGTGGATTGAGGGGTGGGGAGATACGACGTGGCGGAGAGTGTGGGATTGGGTTAGTGGTGACAATGGTTGATGGTAATGCAATTAGTAATTGTAATGCAAAATCATCTACGTTGACTGTGGAGTCAAGTAGGGTGGAGATTTGTATAGGGGAGGGCTTTTGTGGAAATGTGGAAGTGAAGCTCGTGTTGAGAGTTAGTGAGGGTGTGGAGGAGGCAGTAAATGGTGGGGGTGGTGGTGGGAGTGTGAGAGCAAGTGATGGAGAGGGGATTGCCTGTGTGGACGGAATCACGCCCATAGGATCAGAGTCGGAAGTGCTTGTCGTTCCGGAGCTGCCTGCTGCTGCTGCTGCTTGTCGGCGTTGTTGGGCCTGGTGAAATAAGGCCGCCTGCTGCTCGAGGACCTCCTTTGGGACCTGAGATGGTTTAAGGCTCCCTCCGGATTCAACATATTCCACCCCCATGTTGCTAGATAGAATGTCATGCGGAACATCGTATCACATACAACTTGACGACTGTTTTTCTAAATGCATTGTAAAACTATTTCTTTGACTTCACAGTTTATGATTGCTTACAAAATTGAAGACAAATGTAAATGTGATAATAAACAATTAATCAAAACTAAAACTCAAATTACACATAAAGAATAGAAACTAAATGAAAAGATATGAATACATTGCAAAACTGTTATATTGCCTTTTAGCAAATAATTATAACAATGAAATCAAATGTAAAAGTAACTTTTGTAAAAAATTGGCAAAATCTAGCTTGAGTACTTTACATATTCTTGTGCATATGGAAATCTCACACGTGTGGAGCATGTTCCCACGTGTGAAAGTAGACATAAACATGGATTCAATACATTGAAAGTGGCCAAAAATTTTACCTAGCGTGCCATGGATTCTTACAAAAGACAAAAAAATGAGAACTCCAACAAGCTACAAAACCTTTCAATTAGGAGCTATAATTAATCAACTGTGAAAACCCCTAGTTGAGAAGAAAATGAGCTATTCATAGATGATATGTACTTGGATTTTAACCTTGAATGAAAAACCTACAAGCTTGTTCTTTTGCCTACTTATGCTACCTCATCAAACAACTACACAGTTGGTTTGGAGTTAAAAAACTTCCATGCTCTGGTCTAGTGTTTCTGTAGGGATCTCTAGCAATGAGTGTTCTACAGTTTACATAGTTATTGTTGGCAAAAACATCCATCACCTCACCAAAAGTACATGATGGATTTGTATTAAAGGGTTTTTGTTCAGAAAGAGAATCAATCCGTATGTGTACTTCTAAGGTTACTTGTGCCACTACTTCTGAAGCTATCCTTCTAAACAATTTTGATTCCTACATCTTCAAATGCTCTAGTATTTTTGCAAAATGAACGAGAGGCTAACTTAATCATAGCTTTTCTTACCTAGCTCTTTCATCTAGTAATGGGACCGTCATCAAGAATTTTGTCAAGGACTAACAGTTTGGTATATTAACCATATTCTACACACATCATTAGGATATTTAGAAATTTATGAGCTAAGTTTACTTTCTAATTTAATTTACATGAGGAGATTTCGACTGCTGGTGGGATATCTTTCATGGTGACAGAACTTTGTAGGAGGCTCCAGTGCCATTGTCGCATCAAAACCAACGGGGTTGCCTCAGTTGGTTAGCTTGACATCCAAAGTTTCTTTGGTCTCGGGTTCGAGCCTTCCCTTGGAAACCAAGAAGCATTGTCGCATCGAATAGGCCACAACTGTGCGGGGCCTTCGCCGAGGATGGCAGCCCGAGGCGAAAGGACTTTATGAGGTGGAAGAGCCACGAAAGGAGCACCTTCCGCTTCGTGAAATCTCTTTCGAAGTTTTTTGAAACTTCAGAAACAAAGAAGTTCTGAAGTATTCACAATCTCAGAAGTGTCATTATCTCCGGAATCATGAGCTGTGCCGAAGGTTGCTAAAGCCTTCAGAATCTCAGAAGTATCGTTTTTCCTGAATCACCAGCTGTGCAGAAGGTTGCTGTAATTGGATGCACCTTCCACACTTAATGTCATGTAAATATGTAATGAGAAAATGTTAAATTTGTAATGAGAAAATGTTTGCATAAAGTGTGTGTGGTAAGGTCTATGTAAATCGTGAACAAAGACTAAGAAATTGATTTCACGGAGAGGAAATTGTTCTGCGAGGATCTCGTCTCGTCGCTTTCTCACCGAGATGAGTGAATGGATACCCAGTCCAGTCATGGCTCCTTCCCCTCGTGCACCTGCGTAGTTTGAAATCAAACATCCGAAACTGTTCACATGCATAGACATCATCTGCAGTCCAACAATCCTCGCTGGCTAAGAAAGTCAAGTACTTACTGAAAGAAAAAATGTACTACTTGCACAAGAATATCCTGATTTTTGTCTCATTGAGGTTGATCTGATAAAGATAAAGGCTGTTTGTGCTTGGGTTAATCAATATGGCTGAAAGAAAAGGTGCACTAGTTTTAACTGAACAAGATAATCCACTGCCTAAGGCGATTGAGTTGATAGAGGGACTCAGGTTGCCTGGAGGCCTATTGCCTCTGGAAGACATGGTAGAGTGCGGATACGTTGAGCAGACGGGGTTTGTATGTTACACAGAAGCGCAAGAACGGACATTATTTCAAGAAGGCTAGCAGGCAAGTGGCCTACGCAGAGAAAATGACTTGCACTCTACAGAAGAATTGTTTGAAAAAATGTCACCGGAGTGAAGGCGAAATAGTTGCTGATATGGGTACTCGTGAACGAGATAGCGATCGACGAGCCTCCTTCAAGCAAGATTCGTTTGAAGATCCTTGCGGGCATTACAAGGACATTTCCTGTGGATGCCTTTGCAATAGGAGAATGATAGGCAAAACCCGTTTGCATCAATACTGAGCCTCTGTTAAAGGGAGCTCATCCTGTGCTACTCTTCCTTAATAACTTCGGCCAGAGATCTTTCTTTTTGTGTATTTTCAAGAAAACTGCTTGGCAACAAAGAAGTCTTCCTACTTTCAGAATTTTGCCCAGCATAAGTATAGGAGACGACACACACAGACACACACAAAGAAAATCTCTTGTCGAAGAAGAAGATAAAGTTGAGAGAGAGAGAGAGAGAGAGAGAGAGAGAGAGAGAGAGAGAGAATGTAGAATGTATGCTGCGATGCGATAGACAAAACGTGATTCCCCTCTTTTTGATTCTTTGGGGTGGAAAATTAGGGTTTTGACTTATCTTGACCATGGACTTACCTTAACCATAAGCATTGTTAATTATGTTTTGACCATTGACTTATTTTGACCATAAGTGAAGTATTGCTAATTATGGTTTTGACTAGGTGTCAATTGCATGGGTGAAATATTGTTAATTATGGTTTTGGCTAGGTGTCAATTGCATGCATTCATGCTCTTGAAAACTTCTATTTCCAAACTTGGGAGAGCGGTTTTCTAAAGAGGTAGTGTATTTTTACCCAAAAATGGTAAGGTCCTTGACAGTCCATGTTTTACGACCAAACCATGCTTTTAGCCATGCAGGTCCTCAAAAGTGGGCAATCTCTCTCTTGATGCGATGCTACTCATGAACATTTGCAAGCTTTCTGATACGCCATTCATGGCCATATAGACTAGTTCAACATCCCTTATGGGCTCACTGATGGCATCAATTGGTCTCTCAACTCCTTGATCGTAGTGAAGTAGGATTCCGCACTTTCATTGTTTCTCATGGTTATCATCTTTAGCCTTGTCTTCAAAAACATGGCACGAGATGGATTGGAGGTTTGATATGGAGCTCTTAAAGCATCCCAAGCACCTATAGCCAAAACTGCATCAATAATGTCCCAAGACTCTTTTGCCATGATTTTCACTTAGTAGGCCACCCATCACTTAGTTTTCAAATTGAAAGCCAAGATGGTTTTCGTTCGTGAAATGGTTTCCATGGCACACTCCCAACTAGATGCTCCGTAAAATAGAAAATGACTTTCGGCATCCATTGAGCAATTTTTTCGTGGTAAACACTCTATTTTGAGGTACCGAACTTGCAGGTACAGTCTGGGTGCCCTTCATTTGGAGTCCATAGGCCTTCATTTGGGACAAAATGGATAAAGGAGGCCCAAATAGAGACTTTTCTAGTTTTTTTTATTCTTAGTTTTGAAGGAACTTAGAACTTCAAAATTTTTAGAACCCAACTCACATTTCAAATTGAAAATTTCCAAAATGCCCTTCGAAGACTTTGGGTCCCTTCCACAATATCTTGACTGTCGAACACAATCTTGTGGATCTGGCTTATTCAATCCAAGCCTTTGATTCAAAGGATGTTTGATTCGTCGAACAAGAATCTGAATGCTAATACAGTTTCTCCTGCAACTGGCGACGTTGGCTGGGTCTGCGACATCTCATCTCCCTTCATTAGTCGACTCACCACCTCTTCACTTTTCTGATCTGCTGCAGTCAGTTGGCAGACTCCCACTAATATCAGCATAGTTTATGCACTTTTATTTTTAATGCAAGGATCTGGATTAATCTTAGCTTTACTGCAAGCTTCGTCTTGTTTGAGCTTACTTTTGCTTAAACTTCCCCTCCGGAGTGTATATATCTTTTTCATCAATGTACCTACTAGTTTTTTCTATGAATAAATGCACCAGGGTTTGTGCGCTTTCTCCAATGCGATGACTCCTTTGGGCCACTACCTTACTAACCTGATTGGTTGTGCGTGATCCGCACCCCCACCTTCATGCTTAACTTCAAAAAAGCTTAATCCTCCTTCAGCTATGGTGGTAACAAATAGCCCTACACAACTTTGATGGAAATGACAATCTAGGCCATGACTCTTCATGACCCTTTATGAGTCGTATCAGCCTGTTGTGGCGCCCCTCTATAGATTCAAATATGCTTTAGTATGTAGAAATTACACAAGTTTCTCTTCTATGAACCCCAAACTACGGTTTTACCAACATTATTGAGCAGTTATAAGGCTCTCTTAGAGCTTTCTCTGGCAAATCCTCCACCTTTGAGGCCACCCCACTCGAAGAGAAGTACTGTTTCAAGCAGCTTGCCAATTGGTAAAGAAATGAGTGCACACCGACCACAAACACCCTCATGAGAGTTCTTCCCAAAAAAAAATCAACTTTTTGATATGTCGTAACTATGATTCTAACAAGAATTGTCACTCACAAATACAGTAAAAGGCTTTTTCCTATCTTTGAGAAACCTATCGAATCTTCAACTACTCGATTTGGCTCACAATAGCTTCAAAACAACCATTTTTTGCCAATTCTAGGCTAGCTTCACCGCTTGCTCAAACCGACATGAATTCCATTTCGATTTCTCCCAAATATGGCACTCATCCATGTCAGGTGATTGGAATTGCCTTTCTCCGATACCAAGGTGACAATAACAAAACTCTTGTTCTTTCAATCACCACAACACACCATAAAGTGCTTCAAGACAAGAGAACATCAATTGCTCACCAAACACTATATATTCACAATGTACATGGAAGTACAAGAAAAACCATCTAAGTAGCAACTAAACGACTCGAGAAGGACTCGCCCACTATCTAAAAATAGGAGAGAAACAATAGCCATCAAAAATGTCAAGTGACCTTAAAACAATAGCAAGTTAATTATTGCACATTTCAGCTATCAATCCCTAATCTATCTTTTCTAGAGATCCGACAAATCTATCTAGTTGTCCTATAATTCTTATAGGAAAATATCCTTTACAACCAGGCACAGGAAAATCCATTTGTTTGATGTCTTGTAGTCTTGATGGATATTCGTAATCCACTCATGGCTTTGTGGTTTAACATGGATCATTATCACATTATCAAACCTTTAGGTTACTAATAAGCTTCTGAATCCCTTCTATTCTGAGAGTATTAACTCTAGGGATAAGCTTCTGTCTCATACTAACAGGTCCAATGTGATCCACGTGTTCAATTTCTACTTCCCTTATCACAACTTACATCCCAAACCCATGGTTAATCTGATGGTTGTGAAGACATATTTTATGAATTCAACCAAATGAATTCTAATTTAAAAATTCTTAACTAGTACTATGTAATTATTCCCAGGGCATTCCAAAATATCCTAATTGCAAAAGAAAATTTCATAGCACTTTTTCTAAGGCTGATGTTCCCTTTCACTCCCATCCTTAGAATTTTCAGTCCCTCGAAAATTATGATTCAAGTAAGAAATAGTGAAACTTTCTGGACATATAGCAATTTGAAAGATTTCAATTAGTTAGTTCAAATTTGCTATATTTGTTCATTTGGCAATTGAGGCCAATTTCATATTAGACTTAGAGTTTGACTTTTCAAAGTTATACTAGTCTAAAATCATTTGAATAAATAATTTTTAAAAGTGTGGGAAAGTGTAGTACATGAGTTTTGGTAGATTCAATTTGAATGTGGAGACATTTGAATCTAGTCCACATTGATGCTAGGGTTTTTTGTTATGGAGGGAAAGCAAACTTATTAATAAGTCATGGATCTGCTATATATAGCTGTACACGTGTGAGGAGAAGCATTCTCTCTCTCTCTCTCTCTCTCTCTCTCTCTCTCTCTCTCTCTCTCTCTCTCTCTCTCTCTCTCTCTCTCTCTCTCTCTCTCTCTATCTCTCTCTCTCTCTCTCTCTCTCTCTCTCTCTCTCTCTCTCTCTCTCTCTCTCTCATCTCATCTCATTTCAGGCTTATACATGAGTTCTTGTTTGTTCATCTATCCATTGGTGCACTATATTGGTGATATCTTGCAATTTTGTGTGTAGAATGCTCAATTTATGCTATATTCGGATCCACACATGTGAAATACAGTAGCTTACTATTTTTGTACGGATAGAAACTTAATTTCATATTTTTGTTGATGTTTGATCAAGATTTATTAGAGACATCTCATTCATAGAGTAGATATTGATTTTTCTACATTGACAAGGTTGGTGATTTGTTGTCTTTCTAACCAAAGATCAAAGAGATGATTTTGGATCTTAATGATCTGAAATTCTTCGCAACAAACAATATATTTTCTTCAAAGAGAATTCCAAAACTTCATAACAATTGCAAACTATATTTTAAATGAGATATTCTCTTTCAAAAAATTGAATTGCAATAGTTAAACTAGAAAAATTCATCTTATTGATTATTTTATCCTATTATCGGGTTGAAGGTACTGATATTATGCATAAATTTCTCACCTTGTGAGTACCAATACCCCTATGAAGTTTTGCATATATTCAACCATAGGATAAATGTCAAGGTTTTGATTTAAGTCTTCAAATTTTGACAATTCCTAATCACTTTTGCAAAGTAAAATAAATAATAAATTGTCTGTTTTTCTTTTTACTTCCTTACTAGGCATTACTCCATTAATGTCTATGATTTAAGTCATGATAGAAATAAGAAATGAGATTACATGAATAATAAATCCCAATAATTGGCGATATTCTCTTACGGATCTGGTTTCATATTCAGCAAATTTTACTTTGATGAATAAGAGTCCAAATTTCCATTTATTTTCCCTAGTTAACTCCACTTATTTCATAGCTTAAAACCTACATTTAATGAGTACTTTGGCTATAGTCCGTTTTGTCCTATCTAATGATGATGTTCAACTAAATTCCTAACGACAAAAAAAAACTAT
Organism: Diphasiastrum complanatum; assembly: GCA_029204225.1. Classification (NCBI taxonomy): domain Eukaryota; kingdom Viridiplantae; phylum Streptophyta; class Lycopodiopsida; order Lycopodiales; family Lycopodiaceae; genus Diphasiastrum; species Diphasiastrum complanatum. The sequence goes on along the minus strand of MU831572.1, from coordinate 106,909 downwards.
TAGTTTCATCAAGTAACAATATATACTCAAGTAAGAAGGAAAAATTTTGAGATTTGAAAAAAAATTCACAACCATATTTTGATTTTCAACTAGGAGTAAACCAACTCCAAAACTAAAATATTGCTCCATAATTAATGCCGATAATTGGAGTTCATCCTTGCTTTGGTTGAATTTTCATTGGTCACTAAAAAAAGTTTCACTGTGATTAATGACTATTTGCTCACAACCCTAATTCTATAAATAAAAAAATCCATAGTGTCCAGTTATGATTATGTTACTGGAGCAAAATTCATCAATTTTTTCCAATGAGACCAAAAATTTTAAACCACTGAATCAAAACTCGATTCCAAGAGAACTCTTAGCATTCAGGTTCGTTATATCTCTAGGCAAACCCTCATTGGAAGCACAAGTTGATTGCCCATAGGAAAATCTGTTTCCATTAGAAAGGATCAAAATTATTGGCATGACTAGCTTTTTGGAACACACCCAAAAGCCAATATTCGAGGCTTTAAACACTAGACCATGCACTATTGTGGAGGCACGACCACTTCTTCCATTCAACCTTAAAACAAGTTTGAAAAATCTAAAATCATTCACTGCACATTGCATGTCAACTAAGGGCTGACTAATCTTTACATGCTAATCAATTTCATGCATAAAGAAGTCTTTTTTTTGCTTATGCGACACATGTCCTATCTCTCAGATAAAGGCCTTTTTTTAGCCACGCATCTCCTAAAGTATCTCAACTACCTGGACACCATTCGCTCTAGTGCTCAAGAAACATCTTGGCACTCAACCTACAAAATCAGGCATAAGACTAGAGTTCTCGGAATCCTAGTTTTCATACCATTGAAATCGTTAATTTGCAAATAGATAACAACACATTTCTTGCACAAAATATTTTCTAGAGTCTGAGATCCTTTAACTTGCCTTATCTTCCTTTGTGCAATTTTAGTTAAAGAATTTTTGTCACCTTTAACTTTTCATTTCTGAACTTATATTTCCTTTATATAATGAGGTAGGTGTCTTGTCCTAGTACTTTTGAAAATTGAACCTTACTATTTACTATGTGACAAAATTTTACAGCAAAATGAATCCCAATCAATCCTAAAGGTGATGGAGGATGCACAAATCAAAGATCTAGATCCAATCTATGAGCTAGAATCAAGACTAGTTACCAAAGCTAGCAAATTTGGCATTTAACTCCACATTAGGCACATAGATTTGATCAAATGAAGCAAAGTCAAGTCCAGAAAGCTTCTCAGACCTGTAAACAGGTTTAGTACCTTCCAAACCAAGCAATTAATGCATAAGAACACTCACATCCAATAGCTAGAACTTGCCACCAAAAGACAACGATGATAAAAGTGGAAAAACTCGATTTTTCTTGATATTTTGATGGAGATCCTATCATACGTTTATACATTTCAAGCATGGATCTGAATGTTTTAGGGCATCTATGTACTTATCATAATTTAACCCTAACATCTAACCTAATAGGTCATTGGATCCACTCTAATATGGAGTCAAGATCTCAAGATCCAAAAACAATGTAAAACATGCAATTTTAAGCTCCTAGAATTTCTCTAGCTTATCTAAGCACACTTTGGCCTCATTTCAAAGATGCTATCACAATGTAATATGAGGAATAAAGTCTTGGGAAAGCATCCTATGATATTTGGCACGTGTGGCATCTATTTACATGGTCACCTTGCCAATTACAATGCATGTGACCAAAATTGGTCAAGCTAGAATTGTGAAATTTCAACACTCCTCACAATTTAGCTTGATGAGACTATCCTGGATCTGTTGGATTTATTACCTCTACTCTCCTTAAATCCCATTTTAATCTGCCTCCATTCATGCTGCATATTTACTAACGTTGTCGCGCAGGCTGCATATTTACATGCAAATTCACAACGACGAAGAAAAGGCGAAAGAATTGTGACCCTGTGCTTTTACACACGTTATGGTGATAGGCGAAAAGGGGACACTATCTTACAGAATGCCAAAGGTGCCCTAAAAGCAAAGGCACCCTGTAAATCTAATCCTAAGGCTACTCGTAAGAGTGGCGCACTTTTTGCATTGTCATCACCAACGATCACTTCAACACTGACTGACGTCGCACCCTTGTCATGCTCACCCCATGCAGCTGCGCTAACAGATTGGACAACGACTGCAGCCACCCACGATCTCTTACAGACGACACATCCACACTGTAATTTCCACATCTGCACCCTTGTCATATAATGTATATATGATACCATTTGTGTATTCAGGTTAATGAGTGAATGAGTTGATGAGTTGATGAATGAGACAAAGTAGATGCCTTGCGCATTGATTTTTGATTGTTAGCAATAAGGTTTTATTCCTTTACAGATTGTATAAGCTTCGTAGGGCACGCGGTTTCATCCGCTATTGTCTTGTGCTCTACCACATTATTGGCATGTATACATGATATACTTAATCTGATACAATTCTTTGTTCTACGTTCAGATCTATATTAATATTGTTATGCTTATCATTCATTCTGTATGATCTTTCTAGTTGTTCTTTTTGGTAATAGACGACTAACATTTAGTCTTGTCTTTCGCAAATCATTCGCGACTAATTATCAATCGAGCACCATCTAGCTCTTCACTAATCATTTGTGACGAATAGTTTGTCTTACTGTTTGCGACAAACCACTGGACAATAGCAGACAAAACCGCGTGCCCTACGAAGCTTATACAATCTGTAAAGGAATAAAACCTTATTGCTGACAATCAAGAATCAATGCGCAAGGCATCTACTTCATCTCATTCATCAACTCATCAACTCATTCACTCATCAACTCATTCACTCATTAACCTGAATACACAAATGGTATCCAATATATATACATTATATTATAGGTGTGCATATGTGGAAAGTATAGAGTGGATGTGATGTCTGTAAGAGATCGTGGGTGGCTGCAGTCGTTGTCCAATCTGTTAGCGCAGTTGCATGGGGTAAGCGTGAAAAGGGTGCGACGTCAGTCAGTGCTGAAGTGATCGTTGGTGATGACAATGCAAAAAGTGCGTCACTCTTACGAGTAGCCTTAGGATTAGATTTACAGGGTGCCTTTGCTTTCAGGGCACCTTTGGCATTCTGTAAGATAGTGTCCCCTTTTTGCCTGTCAACATAACTTGTGTAAAAACACAATGTCGCGATTCTCTCGCCTTTTCTTCGTCTGTGCGAATTTGCATGTAAATATGCAGACTGCGCGACAACATTAGTAAATATACAGCATGAATGAAGGCAGATTAAAATGGGATCTAAAGAGAGTAGAGGGAATAAATCCAACACCCCCCCTTAATATGGATCCATGAATGCCTTGATCTTCAGACTAAGCAATGCACAACACTGAGTGCTATCGTACTATACCAACAGGGTTAATATAGATTTTATAGTAAATAATGTCGTTCCCACAGAGGACAGCGTTAGAAATTTATGTTTCTGGTGCAATTATGGCAAGTGGTTTCGAGTGTTATTCTAGTTGTCGACAGACATTAAAAAGTAACCAGTATTACTTATATTTGGGATGGGTAGTGTTAATAAATTCAGAACAACAATCTGGCCTCTATTGAATTGGATGAAGCGTGTTCTACAGATGAGATGTTATCAGAGTAGTACAACGGTACTACACTCTGGTTGATTAAGGTGTCAACAGAGAATCGATATCATTGTACTCCTCATTTTGAAGCTAATTGATTTGGTGATTGTGTGAATTTTTTTAATGTTATTGGATTTCTAGCTTTCTCTCTCTACCCGAGAGCTCATGATGGTTTTTCTCTCTCTACCCGAGGAGAGTAGCTTGTTTTTACTTAGAATAATTTTTGAATACTTCCCACAAGTGTGAGTGAGAGTTGGAAGTGATTGAATGCATGTAGTAGTGTGTTTTTGCCATAGGATCTAAGATTGATCTTGAATCTCAATCTAGTCTTGATCTTGGTGCATCTGCACACCTTAGGAGATCACAAGTACATGTTGTGGACAATCCACACGTGTGAATTCAACATGGTATCAGAGCCTACCTAAGGTTACCATGCATTTTGATCCATCTAAGTGAAATTTTTTTCATCAATCTTGAGCTAGAAGTTGTCAAGGCCCATTTTCCTAGCTATCTTGTTCAATCTTGGATCAAAAGAGATCAAAAGGACATTGATTGGGTCTGATTTGGTACTGTACGGAATCAGGTGCTCAGACACATGTGAGGAACATCCAACTTCAGTTTGGAAGTTCTCTCTCATGCTTGATCCATTTATCTTGCTTGATAGCTTGTTTTGAAGCTATTTTTGTCTAGTTTCTTATGCAATCAATTTCATTAAATTTAGTTAAGCCAATCAAAAGCTATAAGCTTTTGAAGAGGGTTAGGTGGGGCACCTAGACCTGGGTGGACACATTTGGTTTGGTCAAGAGATTGCTTGGTTGATCCAAAATCACAGTTGTATGCTTGCCAATCCAAAATCACAATTGTATGCTTGCCAATCTCATCTGTATGTGATCTAGGCACTGTTTTGAGATCTTAGCCATTTTTTTTCATGCAATATCATTGTATTTGAGTCAAATTTGGTTTCTTAGAGTACTTCACACGTGCTAAGAGTGTTTGATCCTAACTTTGCCTATACTCCATCATTTGATGTGAAATAGATATTGTTTTAGAGAGATTTGTGTAGCTAGTGAGAATCAATTCACAAATAGTTGCAAGATCTTTCATAGGAGGAGATAGTACTCTATTATTGGATCCTATTGAGAGTGTGTAGCAACATTTATTGTTCATCATTTGAGTTTTCTTCACTTCAAATGTCTTCAATGGGTTCATCCTTGTTGGAACCAAGTGAAAGATTGACCACTTCAAATTATTCAATTTGGAAAATGAGGATGGAGTCCATCTTGATCCTTCAAGACGTGATGGACATACTTCTTGGCTTGAAGAAGAATCACAAGTTCTTCAAGAGGTTCAAAAATACAAAAAGAGAGCTAGGATGGCTCTCCACTACATTAAGATGAATGTATCTAATGAGATATTGAGGGAGATAGGTACTTGTACAACAGCCAAAGAAGCTTGGGATTGTCTCAAGACTATCTATGAGGCTAAGAATACCTCTAGGCATCTCACTCTTAGGAATCAGATCTTTCAAAGTAGCCAAAAGAGTGATGAGAGTGCATCTAGTTATGTTTTGAGAGTAAAAGATATTCATAGAAAACTTGCTTGTATTGGTGATTCCATCAATCAAAATGAGCTAGTTCAAGTCATTCTCAATGGCTTGGGAAGTGAATTTGATAACCTTGTCCAATCCTATGCCATTAAGGAGGAGCTACCAAGTTTGGAGGCTCTCCAAAGTGTGCTAATTTCGGAAGAATCAAGACAAGAGTACAAGCTCTTGAGGATGGACAAGCTTTCTCTCACTCATAATGATGGCAAAACTCTCTTTGCCAAGGATAAGCACAAAGGGAGGAGCAAGAACCAACATCAACAATCCTCAAGCAAGGACAAAGTCAAACCCAAAGACAAAGATGAGGAGGAAGATGATTCCTCTAATGCTTCATCATCCAAGCTCAAGAAGAAGAAGATCAAGTGCATTTATTGTGGCAAGAAAGGTCATTATGCCACCAATTGCTTCAAGAAGAAGAATCAACTCAAGCAAGCCAACATTACCAATTAGAAGGAAGACACTATTGCAAGTGATGGAGAGGGATCTCTTATGGTCTCTAGTTTCTCATCTACTCCTTTCAAGAAGGACGGCCTATGGTATATTGATAGTGGAGCCTCTTCACATATGTGTAGCTCCAAGGACTCTTTCTCTTCTATTGCACCTTATGATGGAGTCAAGAAATCAATATACACTGCAAATGATTTTGAATGTCCTATTGAAGGCATAGGGAACATTCCTTTGAAGCTTGCATCCTCTAAAGTTCTTTCTCTCTCTAAAGTTCTTTATGTACCTAAGCTTACCAAGAATCTTATTAGTGTTGGCCAATTGCTTGATAATGGCCTTGATGTAAAATTCAATGTCGATACTTGCACTATCAAGAAGAATGATGAGATACTTGCATTAGGATCTAGATTTGGTGGCATCTATAAACTAGATCCAAATGAGTATGTGAATCCTTGTAATGTTGCTCTTGTGAACAAGCTCTCTATGGAGGAATTATGGCATAGGAGGTTGGGACATCCCAACTACAAATTCATGCTCTCTATGATTAAAGAAGCCAAAGCTATTGGCTTGCCAAAGTCATTCTCCAAGAAGATCAAGCCTTGTGAGGCTTGTGCTATTGCTAAATCTCACAAAAATCCATTTACAAGATCTTCTATCAAAAGCAAGCATCCTTTGGAGTTAATCCACTCGGATGTGCATTTCTCAACAACTACAAGCAAGGGAGGAGCCACTTGTTTTGTTACTTTCATTGATGATTACACAAGATTCACTCGGATATATCTTCTTGCTTCTAAATCTATGGTGTTTGATCATTTCCTTATTTTCAAAGCTTATGTAGAGAAGCAATTCTCATTCAAGATTAAAGCTCTTAGAAGTGATGGAGGTGGTGAATATATCTCCAATAAATTTCAAGATTTTTGTGAGCTTGAAGGCATTAAAAGAGAGTTCTCTTGTGCCTACTCTCCATCTCAAAATGGAGTGGCTGAGAGAAAGAATAGATCTCTATGTGAATGTGCAAAATCTATGAGAATTGAGGCATCTTTGCCCAAAGATTTTTGGGGAGAAGCCATTAATTGTGCAAATTATCTTTGCAATAGGCTCCCACATATAGCTCTTGGAGGAAAGTCACCATATGAAATCTTATTTTTGAAGAAGCCTAAGGTTGATCACCTTAGAGTTTTTGGATGCTTATGCTTTGTCCATATTCCCTTGGAAACAAGGAAGAAGGAAGATCCTAGTGCATGTAAAGGGATCATGGTTGGATACTCATCCACCAAGAAGGCCTATAGAGTCTTTATACTCTCTACTTCTCAAGTTATTGAAAGTAGAGATGTTGTCTTTCATGAAGATCAACACTCATCTTTTGAAGAGGCCGAGATCAAGAAATCTATGGATGCATCATCAATTATTGATTTTGAAGAAAATCATGATGTGATGGGGTCGAGATTTGAAGAAGACTCTCCTCGGATTTTTTCACCAAGAAGATCCATGAGAGATAGATCCGAGCCTAAGAGGCTCTCATATGTTGACAAAGGCAAACAAGTGGATCTTGATTCCACAAATTATGTTTTTTATGTCTCTCATGAAGAGCCAAAGAATGTACAAGAGGCACTCAATACCAAGGAGTGGTATGATGCCATGAAGCAAGAGTATGATGCATTGATCACCAACAATACTTGGGAGCTTGTGGATCCTCCATCCAACAAGCATGTGATTGGTTGCAAGTGGGTATCTCGGATCAAGTTCAATCATGATGGCACCATCAACAAGCATAAAGCAAGATTATGTGCCAAAGGATTTGCTCAAATCCATGGTCTTGATTATGAGGAGACCTTTGCACCCGTTGCAAAGATGGTGACAATAAGAATTCTTATTTCTCTTGCTTGTTTTTTCAAGTGGAAGGTGTTCCAATTAGATGTATCAAATGTTTTATTAAATGGTTATCTTGAGGAGGAGATCTATATGGAACAACCTCAAGGATTCATCAAGGATGAGTCCAAAGTGTGCTTGCTCTTCAAAAGTCTTTATGGACTCAAGCAAGCACCAAGATCATGGTATTCAAAAAGAAAAAATGGAAAATAACTCTGATAAGCAGTAGCAGTGTGGAAGGGATGATGACGTGGCATGGTGACTTGACATCTATCACTTTCATTTATGGAGGACGTGCATGGCTCAGTGTTTGAAACTATAATTTGTCAGATCGATCTTTAATGAAGGAAGACCGTTTGTAAAAAGAAAAAAATAAATTAAGAAAAAACAATATCTATGAGCGTACACACGTGTGCATAATGATGATCATGTGGCCATCATCTTTAATGGAGAGATACAAAAAGTAGGTTGAGAGATTCTCGAAAGATTCTCGAAAATATGTTAGAAAGATTCTAGAAAGTTTCGCGAAACTTTCTCGAAGGATCTTAAAAAACATGTTACAAAAACTCACGAAAATTTCTCGAAAATTTTAACAACATACTAAAAAATTTCTCAAAAAACTGGAGATAATGCTAGATAAATTCTAGAAAAATTCTCGAAAACGATTTACGAAAATTTGATTAACAATTTTAGTGTCGCGAAAAAAAATCTCGAAAAGCTCTAGAAATCACTTTTAATGATATTGAAAGATTGAGAGAAGTCAAGAAAATTTCTCGAAAATTTCTAGAAGAAATGTTGCGAAGAAAATTTAGACAAGATAAAAGAAAATTTGCTATTATTTTCAGAAAAATACTAGATATATTAAGAATAAAAAAAAAAAACTTCTAGTCAAAGTTAGTATTTCTTTAGTCTGGACCTGTTAATACATGTCGGTAATAGTTCACCTTCAAGTGATTGAAGTTGCACAGAACCATTTTCAAACACCTCTATGACTTTATACGGTCCAAGCCATCACATATGGAGTTTTCTAGAGAACTTTTGATGGCGACTGTCATATATCAGCGCATAATCATCAGTTTTAAGATCACATTTTTTTATATGACTGTCATATTTCTTCTTTCTTTGTTTCTAGAGTTCCTCCGTTAGTTTTTGTGAAGTCTCTCGAGCTTCAGCTAGTTCTTCAATATTAGTCAACCTTTCATTTATTGATCTTGCATCTGTTCGTTGAGCTTGAATACGCAAGGTTTTCACCTCGAATTCAATTGGCAAGATAGGATGCATACCATATGTAAGAAAATATGGTGTCTGTTTCGTCGTGATTTTCTCTGTGTTGCGATAAGCCCAGAGAACTGATGGTAGTTTCTGATCCCAATCCATTGCATGTGCAATAGTAATTTTAGTCAGGATCTTACATAAGATTCCATTAGCTCTTTCTGTCAACTTGTTTTCTTTTGGACTATACGGTGTAGTTTTTCTGTGTTTGACCAGGAAATAGGTTGTCAGCAACCCTATCGTATCATTTAGAAAATGTGTTCCTCGGTCACTTACTAGTTCGAGTGGACAACCATATCTTGTTATTATACTTTTGAATAAGAACGTCGCGACAGTTTTCGCATCGTTTCGTTTCGTCGCCTATGCTTCAACATTCTTGGTAGCATAATCCGTGGCAACTAGAATATAACGACATTTCGTATGTCGGATAACAGGTTTGATTGTACCAACAAAGTCAATCCCCCACTTCTCAAATGGTGCAAGAGGCAAGATTGGTGTCAACGGCCAATTCATTGCTTTTGTAGGCTTACCAGATCTCTGGCATGGATCACATGAACGAATAAAATTTGATACATCCTTGAACATTGTTGGCCACCAATACTTGGCAGTCAATATCTTATTAACTGTATTCTTCAAAACAAAATGTCCGCCACCATCTTCTGATTGTAAGGCTTTAACGACCTTTTTAATGTCTTCAATTTCGAGACATCTTCGTAGTTGATGGTAAGCACCAAGCTTGTATAGAACATGCCCCCACCACTCCCGAGGCCTCCCCAACTCCCAATGAATCTAACCATAGTGTCTACAGTCATAGCTAAGAACTCTAAGCTATTCACACTCTAACATGTCAAAATTTGCCGTCCCCAAATTCAAATCAGGGAAAAAAGCAAAATATATGAATATGCATTTCCTGTGACTGGAATGAAAATTTGAGTGCCATCTCCAAAGAGGGGTTTGGCATTTTGCAAGTAAATTATCTGCAAGTTTTGCGAGTTTAGTGTTTTTATATTACGTCAAATTGATAGCACATGGCATGCTACATTGTTTTTAGGTTTTTAAAATTGATTCTACTTTGCTTTTGGGGGTGAAATCTATTTGTATACTTCATTATCATGTTGTTTATTTTCTTACTAGCTTAGCCTCAAAGATATGTCTACAAATCATGTTGTCCACAAATTGTACATAGTAGGCTATATCATTGAGAACGCAGAAAACTTAATCACTTTAATTTTACATTTATCAAGCTAAAACATTTTTGTCTACTACCAAGGATTGATGTACGACCATACATTAAAAGACATGATGCTATAAGCCTATGATAGGTATCATAAAATCAACATTGGTAAAACAAAACTATTTTTATTGTATGTTCTAGATGGAGGCTATAACTTAACTATTAAGCTTATGTTGAGATGATGAAATAATAGAATATTTTCATTTTTTTTTATTATCAAATTTGATTATACCAATGGATTCTACATAAAAAATGGAGCACTTTTGCTTTTTGGACCATCTCAATCCGAGCAATATTAAGAAAGTTATCGCCCTTCAAAGTTTGTTAGGCTAATTTTTTTTTTTTCGGGAGCTTGAAAGGGGTAGCATGCCGGTGTGCTACCAATTTAAGCTTTTAGCCTTTAACTCAAATTGATAGCACGCCGGCGTGCTACCCCTTTTAGGTTCCAAGGGAAAAATGTCTTCTAGTCTAAAAAATGTTGAACTGTCATAACTTTCTTACTATTGCTCGGATTGAGATGGTCCAAAAAGCAAAAGTGCTCCATTCTTTATGTAGAATCCATTAGTATAATCAAAGCTAGTTTTTATCTAATATAAAATGAGTATATATATACATGTTTATATGAATTGTGATTTATAGATTTTGGAATTTTAGACTAGCACGAGAGAGAGAGAGAGAGAGAGAGAGAGAGAGAGAGAGAGAGAGAGAGAGAGAGAGAGAGAGAGAGAGAGAGAGAGAGAGAGAGAGAGAGAGAGAGAGAGAGAGAGAGAGAGAGAGAGAGAGAGAGAGAGAGAACCTTAATAGTATTAGCTTCTCAAAAGGAAAAGACCTCTATTTAAGTAAAGCATATGGATCTCTTTTATGACTTGACTTATGGAATTATTGCCAAATCTCAAAGGAGACTCAATTTAAACTCCTCTTAGATAGCATAAGGTCTCAGTTAAGTATGATGTGCCATTATTTATTTTTTGAAGGTTCTTTGATGACTCCCGTTCTTAAGCCGAATTTATAAATAACCTACACTCTTTATTGGATTATGGAAAAATGCCTTCAAGTATCCAATGCCCATTCTTCTTACATTTTTGTGATAATGTTCCTCAGGCTTTTGCGTGTGCCACATGAGCTGAGAAAAGCCCAGATAAATTTGGTGCCTATTTATTGAAGTCTTGTGACAACAAGATGTTGAACATCTTGTTACCATGATTATAATTCGATCATTGGATCTGCATCTTTTTTAGCATGCTCTACACTTAACTTATCATAGCCACAACATAAACTTTGCAGGTATCCGCTAGAGATCAATTAAGTTGATGAATAAACTATGCGTAGCATATTTGTAGTAAAAACATTAATCATGCAATGATATGGAAGTTTCTATTAAGTTCTTTTGTATTGGTACTAAAAATTTTATAATTCCTTTAAGTACGATCAACAATCTTCAACCATCAACCTGTACTATTTGTGTCTATCACTCCCTTAAATTTTAAAGAAGTACAAATTATTCGAATATATACATTTACATCATATACTAATTTTCTTCCTAGCAACATATTGGCAATACATAAATGGGATTGTGGGAACCTGACACTATTCACCCTCGTTGAGAATTTGACTAAGATTTCTATAATATTCCACCATTGTAAATAATGGACTTTTGTGTGAGACACCTATTCGGTTTGCATGTGTCTCTCTCACCTTGGATTCAAAAGTATCTCATGAAATCTGACCAACTTTCTATTGATCGGAGTTTAACAATTATTTGTTTGCAACCAGACAATTGGGTGAATGCGTTATTAGAATAACATATGAATAGATTTGGAACTGAATTAGACTTCATGTATTGCAATAATACATCTTGGAATTTACTATTTATTGACAAGATAAATAATCTCAAACCATAAAACAACATATACTTCTAAAGCCTAATAGTCTTCTTGTATCCTTGAAACTGTCGATATCCTTGAACAACTTTTGCCATGTTCCATCATATGTGTAGACAAAAATGTCACATTTCAGTGCTATATTAATATAATCCACTCCTGCAAGCCTATTTTAGTACTTACTTAAATGACTCAGTTTTTCATTAGTGGCCAGAGTAGAATGTCAAAACACATTGAAAAATTTCTTTCTTAAAGGTGCCATGCTGTAATTGCCAAAAAAGTCTCCAACAATAACATACAGGTTTGTAGATGATGAATAACCCAGAGCTTTTAGAAAAAGAGCAATCTCAAGAGGTCCCAAAGGGCATCCACCTTGCACATGTTTCTTCTCACCATCAATCTAATAAGATTCAATTTATAGATTTTGGTGTATATATGATTAAATTTAGCTTTCTCTTTTTAAAACTACGATCAATCGGGATATTGAAAGTGAAAGTGAAATTGAAAAATGCAAAATTTTGCGAAGAAAAGAATAATCTTCATTTTATAAATTTTTGGAAGACAATTGCCCTCACTTTATATCAAAATTACTAACATAACAACTAAGAACTAACTCTTAAATAGACACATATTTCAAAAGAAAGATAATATTTTTTTTTAGATTTATTATCTCATTAATTAATCTCATTTTTAAGATCTAACAAATTTATAAACTATATACTTTTGTAGATTTTTATAAAATTTCAAAGAAACAAATACGATCAAATCACAAATAAAATCAACTCTAAGGTATTTTTTGAATTACATGTTTATATGAATTGTGATTTGTAGATTTAGAATTAATATGAATGTGTATTAAATTAAATATGAGTTTTAATTCAATTTGCTAAGATTAGCATTAATTATTACGAGAAATTAAATTGATGTGAATCAATTCAGACCTTAAATATTTTCACAAATCTCTAATCTTACACATGTCAAAATGCAAGTTTATGACATATAAATCACAAAGATTCCATATATAATATGATGATTATGATTTACACTAGACCTTAGATTGATGAACAATGTCAATAAGCACTAAACTATACACAGATCTTACTTTGATCTGATAAAACTAGTATTATAGATTAGAATATATTAAATTTATATGAATTGGTAAAGATTTGTAACTTGCAACCACTCCAAATAGATTCTTGCATCTTACAACTCATTCTTTGCCATTACAACGACTGTCATAGGACTACCTCTACCAAAAGAAATACAAACAACATCAATATCAATTTTGAAAGACATTACAAAAAGCTTGGAGACTTCACTTAAAGAACATTGGCCTACTCCTATTAGCTACATAATCTAAGAGGCACTTGAAGAAACAAAACATTTATATTGTTAACAAATTGATACTTGATCTGATTTTTTTGTTATGAAACTATTCTTTACATATGATCAAAAATATTTTCACAAGAAAAATCAACCATAAGACATGAATATTTCTACATACTCAAATTACATCACTCAAGTAGATTTACCATAGATATGTACAAATCCTAATAATTATTCAAATCAACACTCTCGCATTGACTCACGTTGACACAATGAAAAATAGACAATTACATATATACTAACTTTATTTTTAGATTATAGTATTATCTTATAAGCATAGCCACCTCAAAATCAAAAGAAGAAACTAATTCGATGAAAGTGATAAAAATAGAAACAACACTTTGACAACAAAACAAACGTTTCTACTAAACAATGTGAGAAATTGGCAAAAATCTAGCTTGGTATTTTTTATGATAGAAGTTTGTAAGTGAATCTCACATGTGTGTAGGATGTTCCCACGTGTGGAGAATTGTAAAGTAAATCAAAATGTTAGATATAGGGGTCTTATGTTTTTTACATCAAGCATCTAGGTGTAGGATGTTGATAGGAATAAATTTGGCATAGATGGCAAATTATGCATTTCCACTTGTAATGCCACTATTGAGCCAAAATAGAGTAAGAGGCTAAACACTTGCTAATTAGAGTGTAGACAATTGTAAAGTTTTTGTTTGATGAATTCCAAGAGGTCCAATAGGATATAGAGGTGGAACCTTGTGAGGTCCAATAGGAAATTGAGGTGTGCTTGAATATAGTCCAATAGAATTTAGAGGTGCATGGATCAATGGTCCAATAGGATTAAGAGGTGGCAAAGTGTGATCCAATCATAGTTAAGCATAGTGGTAGCTCATGAATCTATTATTATCATTGTACTCCTCCTTTTGGATCTAATTGATTTTGAGATTGAGTGGATTTTGAGTGTCATTGAATTTCTAGCTTTCTCTCTCTACCCGAGAGCTCATGATGGTTTTTCTCTCTCTACCCAAGGAGAGCAGCTTGTTTTTACTTAGAATACTTTTGGAACACTTCCCACACGTGTGAGTGAGAGTTGGAAGTAATTGAATGCATGTAGTAGTGTGTTTTTGCCATAGAATCAAAGATAGATCTTGAATCTCAATCTAGTCTTGATCTTGGTGCATCTACACACCTTAGGAGATCACAAGTACATGTAGTGGACAATCCACACGTGTGAAATTCAACAAACAAGACAACATATGAGGCCTTGACAACAATGAATGATTAAATGAACCTCTTTAACAAGCACAAATTAGACATTACAATTTGGAGAGCATATTACAAGAGGACCAATAACCATTAAATCAACAATGAAAATAATGTATGAAAAAGAATCAATTAAAAAAAATTCTCAATCGAAAAAAACAAATATAGCAATGACTATCGTTCTTATGTACTATTAAATCACATTGTATATCATCTAAAAAATTAATTCCATTTTGCATAAATAGACTCTGATATCTTCTAATAAAGAAAATGAATCAACCATTAACACCAACAATAGCAATATCGAAGATACAACCCTAACGGATGATTGTTCAAGACAACAACTTTCAAACTCCCTACTGATTACAAACATATTCCACCTAGTGCAACAAACTCAACAAGCGAAATATATATATATATATATATATAGATACTCAATTTTATTATGTTTGACAACCACCCAAAAAGAAAGAAAAAAATTGGTTTAAAAAAAAAGAAAAAAAGAATACATCATCAATCAAATTGCTTGGATAAAGTATCATATTACAATACTTCCTTACTCTATTTAAACAGCTAATGCATCACCTCCAATTTTAAATTTGTTTGAAAGTTAACAATAAATTAACTCAATCCACGACTCTCTTATCCAATCAAATTGGCTCAATTGGTTAGAATGGCGTCCAAAGTTCTTTCAATACAACACGATGTATTCCATGGCTCTCCTACCAAATCACAAACCAAATTTAACTTTACAATCATTCAAAATATAGATTGTTCATCACATTCTCATCATTGGGCTTCCGTACCACCAAACCATGCTTTTAGCAGCATGGAATTTCGTTACAAGAAGAACAAAGGTGTGAGGTGATTGAATCAAGGCATGCCACTCAAGATGATCAGGCATTGGTGGCTAAAGACAAGCAAAAGAGTTGGAAACCCATCCCCATTTGGAAAGTTAGAATGGAATCAATTCTATTACTCCAAGATCTCATAAATATAGTAATAAAGATCGAGGAGGAGCCTCAAGATAATGTGAGGTTCAAGAGGAGATCTAGAATGACACTTCATTTCATAAAGGTAAATGTGTCCAATGAGATTCTTGAGAAATGGGAGTATGCGTCTCTTTTAAAAATGCTTGGATACATTGAAGGCTATCTATTATCATTTTGAAAAACAAAATCCTTCTAAGCAACCAAAGGAAAGGAGAAATTGTTCAAAGCTATGTGCTTATGCATGGATAGAGAGCTAACATGCATTGGAGAGCCAATGAATCAAATAGAGCTAGTTCAAGATGTCTTGAAGGGATTAAATGAAGATTATTCTAGTCTTGTTCAATCCTATGCAATCCAAGATCATCTCCCTTCAATGTATAACTAAATGTATCCAAGTGTACTATACTTGAAGTTCCACAAGGGTCAAAGATTAAAGCATTAGATTATGCCAATTGTTGAGATTAGGAATCAATTGTTTTCTTAGGCCAACTTTGGAGTTCTCTAACGACTTTATAAAAATATTTTCTAAGAAGTTCCTCATTCCTCAATGGTGACTTGCATGAAGAGTTATTAATGTGACAACCACCAGGTTTTGAAAGCCCACAAAATGAGCATAACGTATGGCGGTTAAAGAAAGCCACACCTGCCTTGAAGGAAGCAGCCCAAGAATGGCACACAAAGTTTGATTCTATATTAAAAGAGCTTGGCTTCAGCACCAAATAGACATGACCAACTCTCTTGACTTGACCTAACCTACATTAGGATGGGTTTCCCATGTAGCATCATGGCCTCACATGTGTGGGACCCACTTGTGTACACAATTTACACTATTCTACATGGTTTTTGATCAAGCTAGATTTGCCAATTTTTGGCAATTCTTCACACTCCTCAAATTTAGCTTGATCTATTTACAACTCTCTTGATAGATCAATGAAAGCTTTTAGAAGTGTCTAAAAAATCCAGCTACAAAGAAGGAACTTTTGAGACTCCAATAGAGAATGATGTCCATGAAGGATCTTTCACCACCTCTTAGAGGATCCCTTACAAGATGTTCCATAAATGTGTCTATATACATGTAGCACACTTCAAAACTAAACATCATGCCAAGCCATGGATTCCAAGGCATTTTGTGCACTTGAAGATACATCAATGAAAATATTAAGTGCATAAATAATGTTGCCAAAGACAACTTGTCTTGCTTGATCCATATGATTGAGCCTAGATGGCTCCATCTTGATACTCAAGATTCTTCTTGGAGTCCTCGGGTCTTGAGCTTGGTCCTCCACTTGACTTGACTCCAAAACATCAATGAATTGAATAATGTGTTGATCCAAAGGTGCTTCTTCAAGTTTACAAATCTTCCACTCTTGAAAGATCACATTTCCACCATTGACAAATTCTTTGGTTGAAAACAAGTAGATTCTACAATCTCTACTTGAAGAGCAAAACACTACCATTATTCCTATCATTGAAATAGGATAATCTTTGGTCCTTACATTGGAATGATCATGCACAAAGCATGTGGACACAAAGATTTTCAAAGCAAATGATGTTTCATCTTTTATGACTCTATTCAAACTATTACAAAAATAGTTATCCAATGAAATTGCTTTATCAACAACAAATGTAGATTTCAAAGCATCCCATTTCATTGTCTTGTCATACAAAGTAATAAACACCATGGATCTTAAAGGTAAGAAAAAAACCACCTCATGTCTACTAATACTTTCCAAAAAGTATTCAAAGATAGTAGACTCTCCAATGCTCACCACCCTTGCAAGATGCACACTTGAATGGACAATTTGCATGCAATTTGATGACTCGGCCATTGTCATTGAGGACTCCCTTGGAACTCTCATGCTTTGAGGCTGATCCTCAATATCTTCCTCCTTTTGATGCTCCTCCTCAATGCAAGCAAGATCACACTTTGCCAAGATCTCCTTTTGAGTGATCTCCTCATTTGCCAAGCTCATTCTTTCAAAAGCAACACTAGCTTCCAACTTAAACAATCTTCCATGCTTAAATCCCTTTGCAATGCAAACATCATTCTTCAAGATGAAACAAACACCATGCTTAAAGTGGACATCCAAACCACTTTCTAAGAGTAAACCAACACTAAGCATATTCTTGGTGATTGATGGTACATAAAGGACATTTTGTAGATCCATGCATTTTGAGGATTCTAGACACAAAGAGATGGTGCCAACATCATCTACCCTACACTCTTCATCATTTGCAGTAAAGACAAACTTTTTAGCAGCATTGAAAGAGTGTAAGGTTGAGAAAAAGTCCTTTTCACAAGACATGTGAGAGCTAGCCCCACTGTCGATCCACCAATTGTCTCTTGAATTGCTATTGCTTGTTGGTGAGGATGTAGATGCCATCAAGAATACATCTACTTCATCCTCCTCCTCCTTTGCAAGGTTTCCTTGTTTGTCCTCCTCCACTTGTGCTCTTAGCCTCTTGTAGCATTCAGATGCATAATGCCCCTTCCTTCCACAAAAGAAGCATTTTTGCTTTGACTTGTCCTTTGAGCTTGATGCATCATCCTCTTCTTTGGCCTCCTTTGGATGCTTCTTCTTTCCATTGGTCTTCTTTTTGCCCTTGAATGAGAAATTGGCTTTCTCATCACCATATTGCAATGACAAGGAATTCATCCTAGATTTTGCATGGAGCATCCTACACTCTTCAGCCACTAATATACTATGAAGTTTTTCTATAGTTGGCAAAGTGTCTTGGATGGCAAAACTTTGGACCAAATTTGCAAAGTCATCTCCTAGACCATTAAGGACAATTTGTACAAGCTCTCCATCATGAATCTTCTCTCCAATGGAAGCCAACTCCCTATTTAGAGACTTGATTCTAAGTACATAATCCTGTGCACTCTCCTCACTTCTCCTCATGCTTTGCAAAATTTGATTTCTAAGCATAAGAACTCTAGAAGTGTTGCTAGACTCATAGATTGATTTTAAAGACTCCCAAGCCTCTTTAGCATTAGTACAAGCTGATACTTCTCTCAACAAATCATTGCTCACATTCATCTTCACACAATGAAGTGCAAGCCTAGATCTCTTCTTGTATCTAGCTAACTCCTATGCACCTAGAGGTTCATCTTCATCTTCAATCAAGAATTCATAAAGGTCTTGGAGCACTAAGAGTGACTCCATTCTAACCTTCCAAATAGCATAATTTGTAGAATTCAACCTCTCACTAGCTTCTAGAAGGTATGCTCCAGCAGATCCCATCTTACTAGTGACTTCTACAAACAAGAAATAGATTTGATTGACTTGAAACTCACAAAGGTCTCACACTTGCAGTGTTTCACTCAAATTTGTTTCACTCAGAGGATATATATTTGAATATATATTTAATATATATATGCACATAAATATAAATAAATACAATATATATATTTTGGAGGCTCCACCCGAATGGACCGTAGAGGGTCGCTGAGGACCTTAGACGCACCTCAAAGGACCGCAAAGTGACCGCATTAGGGACCGCAGAGGACCGCATTAGGGAGTAATTTGGGACCGCATTAGAGAGTCATTATGGACCGCATTAGGGACCACATAGGACATCAGAGGGACCATAGAGATCTGATTTCCAACAGGCTAAAAGCTTAGGTATATTGTCATTTCCATACATCTTGACATGGAAAAACAGTTATGGCGACGCCGAAAATTAGTTTTGGCGTGGATAGTCCACGCAAATTTCAGTTTTTTCACCGGACGAGACTGGAAGTTAAAGATATCCACGCGTGGATATCTTCTGCGTGGATTATCCATGCACTTTTTTTTTTTGCATTTTGATAATGACATGAAATTAGTTAAATAAATATATTTCTTAAGTGAATTATATTATGATTAGGCTATATATTTTTTTTTCTAAAGTGAATTATATTATGATGGGTTTTTTTTTTTTTTTTTGCATGTTCATAATAAAATGGAATTAGTTAAATAAATATTTTTCTAAAGTGAATTATATCATGGTGTTCCTAGATGATTGGGATTTTTTATGAGGGCGGCCACCTACTTTTATAAGATAGTTGACTCGAGCTACCAAGAGGGTAATTATGCATGATCTAAGGCTTTGAGAGCCAGGGGTTTAGGGTCTACCCTAATGGCACTCTACCTAATCTCATATACGAGATCATTTGATATGGATTGAGAGCTCATTTTGTACATATTTCGAGAGATTATCAAGAGATGGTGATTTTGGCAAGTTTTCTCTTTAATGAGAAATTGATGAATGATGATTGTGATATTTTTTGTGTCTAATGAATAGATCTGAATCTGAACAAAGTATTATACTTTCCACGTGTGTGACAAGATGTGAAGATCAATTATTTCTAGTTTTATTGTGGTGTGTGCTAGTTTTCTATCTATTAGATATAAGTGAAACCTTTGATGCTTTTTCAAGGTTTTAGTATCCAAATGAGGTTCATAACCTTTGATTTTAACATGGTATCAGAGCCCAAATGCAACCATCAAGGCTCAAATACAAGGAAGAGAGAAGCAATTACAAGTTGATGACTGTTTAATTTTTATTGCCCTTATTACTACCTTAAGTTTGATGATGTTCCATCAAGTGTAAATGAAACTATAGCAACAAAAGAGTGATTTGATGTAATGAAAAGTAAGGTGAGTACATGATGCATTGTTTGAGATACTTGTAAAATTATTGATCCTCCATCAAGGATACAAAATGTTACTATTTGCAAATGGGTCTTTAAGATCAAGCTTAATCAAGATGGTAGTGTGAACAATTATAAAACAAGACTAGTTACCAAGGGATATGCTCAATTCAAGGGGATTGACTATGATGAAACACTTGATTTTGTCATAGTTTGTGGTGGTGATTTCATTAACTCACATGCTTTTAGTGATTTACTGTCTTTGCAGCATTTGTTAAAAAATGAGAATTTTCTGGGAACATGAAGCCGTACATCTATCTTCACCGACATTATCTCCAAAAAAAATGAGATTGAAGTCAAACTATGTCTATTCTTTTCACTTACTTGACCATAAATGAGACTCTATTTTGGCTAAATAATAATCATTTGAAAGCATTGCAAGAATCAATTTCATTCAGAATTGCAATAATCAATTTTTATTCAGAATTACAAGAATCAATTTCATCAGCGACAACATCTTGCAATTCATCTCCTCTTAGATGATTTTCATCATCACACTTTCAAAAATTATTTCATCATCCTGACTATTAGAATTTCTATTCTCAACATCTATGGAAGTTTTCAAGTATGGTTTGACGATTTATTACATCTCTAGGTAGCTCAATTCTATTCTCAACATCTATGGAAGTCTTCAAGTATGGTTTGACGATTTATTACATCTCTAGGTAGCTCAATCTCATAGTTAAAATGAAGGTTTTCCATTTCATTCTCAACATTTGCACCCTCAAATACTCGTCGTGAACGTGGTTCAACTTGAGCTACAAACCACCATATCTTGTTTAGTCGATCTGGTTGAAAAAAAACCTGCAAAATCCACTATTTTAGAACATATCGAAAACTCAAATACTGAAGTCACTTGCAATAAAATGAAAAACATTATAGCATAGCATGTGCACCTACTCACAGTGACGAGGCAACACCAATGTGTCAAAGGACTCCATGCTCAATGTTTTTGATGAATCAATCACAAAAAATCCACTTGGATATGATTTTACGGTTGCATTTGGCCCTCTACAAACACCTTGAACCATTTCACATCAAATAAAAAATAGTGTCCACTTTCACCAAATGACACATCATAAATATTTTGTATAGTTCCTACGTATTCTATATCTCCTGAGATAGGATTCCGATCTCGTCCACTGCTTTGACTTTGTTGTTGGAAAGATGCTATTACACCACAATCGTGTGTGCGTTCTTGTTATCAATCCTTTCAACATGAAAGTGGAAACCAAAAGCCCAAATAGCATTATAGATTTTGCACTGCCACATGACAAACATGAATCTCATAAATAATCATTGTGAATGAACATGGTGTTTCAAAATGATTAAACAAATATTGTTATAAACAAGAATGTTCTAATAATAAAGTATCTAAAGAATAATACCTTCCATTCACATCCTCTTGCAAAGTCCCATTCTGCGTTTGATATTTTTTGTCCCTCTTTTGTTGCTTTTTGTAGTGTGTCATGCATCCACTCTATAGTGCATTGCTTGGGCAATGGCTCAAGATCATGTGAACTTCAGGCCATGTGTCTACCTCTATTCTGTCGTTGGGGCTTTCTAGACAAGGCCCTCTCTTTTTCTTCTTCTTCATATAGGTCTAACCATTTATCCATAACTCCACAATTATAAAGCATGAATGTAGAAATTTTTTCTCGTTGGAAGGGTGCCAACCTATGGACCTTTCCCATCCCTTGAGGTTTTTCACTAGTTACCTCTTCGGCTTCCTCATCACGCCACAATAGTGGAGCAGATGGATGTAGTTGGTGCAAAATTTCAGTAACATAAAAGAGAGATTCATGTACTAACCATCCCTTTGACATGCTACCTTCAGGCCTTGCCTTTTGACGCACAAAATCTTTTACTTTCATATATCTTTCCATAAAGAACATCCACCTAAAAAGTCACAAATGGTTCAAAATAATTGTTTTATTTAATGAGTTCATGTATCAATTGATTTAGTTTAAATACACATCCAAAAGATAATTTATGCACTTATACCTAGTGTGCACTAGACCAGCAATAGAAACTTCTTCAGCCAAGTGCACCAATAAATGCACTTGTGAATCCATGATCGAAGTCAAAAAATATCTCTCAAACATGCACACAATCTCCACCATATCCTCATGTCTCTTGCGAAGATCCAGCTCACGGATTTCTTTTGAACACATCCATCTGCAACATATTCAATCCATTTTATGTCTATTTAAATTTTCAATCAATAAATACTAAATAGAAACATGCACCAAGTACATGTAAATACCTGACAATGATTGATAGTTTGTATATGGTCTCACAAATATATTTTGAAAAGAACCCAGAATTGACAATGGATAAATGAATTGAATCATCTTTAGCCAATCATGAGATTTGAGACCTTGCAACTTTCCATCCACTGTGAATGATGACCGTAGAGAATGGGCAAAACCAGTTGGTGTTCTAATGTCATGAATAATGGAGCGCACATGGTTAAGCTCCTCCTGAGTGAATGTCCAAGGTACTTTTGGAGCATGATCTTCACCATACTTTATCCAATATTCGTATTTGGTGTTTGATTCTTTTAGATCGTGCTTTGCAGCAATGGTATCTTTTTCACCAATCAAGTGTTTCCAAATAGATTCACCCACATTTTTAAATATGTGCATGGGATCAAGTAGGTGATTAATCAAAAGGTTATTCCAATATTCCAAACGATGAAATATAGATAATCTTTTCATACCATCGATTGGCTTTGCTTGAGATTCCTCCCATAGTATTCGCCAATCTTTCACGGACATCCTCTTTGGAGGCATCTCTCTCTCAACTCTTCCTCCAAAACCTCTTCTATGAGTGTCTCTGCATGCATGGCCTTCATGCAAGTATTTACGATGATTTTCATAAACCGCTTTTTTGAGACTAAAAGAGTATCTTCCCACAAGATTTGGCCCGCACAAAAAACAAGCATTTTTTCCAGCCGTTTGAAAGCCTGTCCAACAAATGGATACTATCAATTACTATTAAAAAAAGTATATGTCAAATAATAATTATAGCCATTGTAGTATATCATGTAAATGTCAAGAATTACTAGTTGTATGTAATTGTAAACAAACTCCTATGTACACAAGATAGATATTGTTTGAATGATTACCTGAGCATTCACCTAATCTTGGATAGTCATGCATTGTCCACATTACAATGGCATGTAGTGTAAACTCCCTCTCATGTAAGGGGCGCAAAATGTCATATGCTTTTATCCCCTTCCACAAATCTTCCAACTCGTCAATAAGCGGCTCAAGATACACATCCATGTTCTTAACCTTGCGTTGGCCTGGAATTAAAAGTGCCAACATAATGTGTCCCTTTTTTGTACTCAACCAAGGAAGAATATTATAATTTACCAAGCAAATAGGCCAAATGGACCACGTAGTTGCTCGTACACCAAAGGGGTTCACACCATCTGTTGCAAGACCAAATCTCACATTTCTTGACTCATTGGCAAAGCTTGGATACTCTTTGTTGAT
The DNA here is from genome assembly GCA_029204225.1 of Diphasiastrum complanatum. Classification (NCBI taxonomy): domain Eukaryota; kingdom Viridiplantae; phylum Streptophyta; class Lycopodiopsida; order Lycopodiales; family Lycopodiaceae; genus Diphasiastrum; species Diphasiastrum complanatum. The sequence goes on along the minus strand of MU831572.1, from coordinate 83,178 downwards.
GTGTTTCCATGCAGGTGAATCTGAAGGTACCCTCATCATCCCATCCGTAGAGGTATGGTGTGCATGCCAGTCCATAAGTTGTGCAAGAGATTTACAAAGAAATAAACGTTGCAATCGTGGAATTACTGGAAAATGTCGTAAAATTTTGCACGGAATGGTTGCCCCTTGCAGATCATCTCTATATCGAGGAGTATCACAAACGGGACATTTCTTGAGTGATTCGTACCTTCTTCGATATAAAATACAATCTTTTGGACATGCATGATATTGCTAGTAGCCCATCCCGATGTTAGTCAACATCTTTCGTGCCTCATCTCTTGTCTCAGACATGACATTCTCTTCTGGGAGAATTTTGTTTTTCAATAGTCTGTACATGACAAAAGAAGTCATTGTAAAAAAAAATATCACTCGATGTACAAATTGTAAATTTTGTTTCAAAGCAAAAATGACAAGTAGATGAAAAAAAATTTACTCAAATAATGATGTGAGCTTTGGTCACTCCATCTATATTTGGCTTGAAGATTTAATAGAAGTAGAAAAGTCGCCAAACAAGATGTCTTTGCTCCAGGATACAATGCGGTCTTTGATTCTTCTCGCAATTTTCTTTCTTCTTTAGACAAAAGTGCCTCCTCATCTTGTTCATTGTGTCTAGCTGCAATATTGTTCTCGTACATATCATCCAACATGTCTCCCATGACTTCAAATTCATCATTCATTGGAAGCTCATTTTCATCGTTGGAACTTGTTTGCGAAGAAGTAGATCTAGATGAGCTAGATTCAGATGCATTAGTCTCTTGATTAATGCGCTCATCAATTTCCATCATCTCTTTTAAGCCTTGACGTAGTACATAAGTGCCCTTTACATTCCTAGTAAAATATTCTTCTTTTCCGTTGGTGCGTTCTTCAAAATCACAATTCGTCAATAGAGGGTGGCCAATGGAACTATCTATATATGCAGCAATGTTTTCATGCACATCTGGACGTCCATCAATGTATGTACGATTTTCCCTTGAGATGTTGCCTCCTTGCATGCGTTGCTCCTCTAAAGAACAAGCATTTGAATTCAAGCCATATACTTGCATCCTCCATTGGTGATGACACAAAGCATGCCAATCACCCCAATTGTATTGAGGTCTTACATATGGCATCAATGTCACAACACTATTTAAAGGGACCTCAATACTACTCAATGCAAAAAGGCCCAAACCAGCCTCAGGAAAGTATTCACTAGGCATGATCATGTACATTCGACCCCAATACGTAAATGGTGTTCCATTTAATGGTAATGGTGATTGGAGTGGCCAACACGAATATCTACTTCTAATAAAAGTTTTTACTAATGGTTGCAAGCTAGGTGGAAGAGAGAGGTCAGACAAAGGACCTAGAATGTCTTTTGACACATCAATAGTGCGTAGTAATTTGCAATTATCTTTCAAACTAGCCATAATACATCCAAGACGTGTTCTCTTTTTTAAAGGGGTGGTCAAGTTTGTGGAATCCATGTGAAGTATCGTGGAGGACTCATGTGCAACATCTAGGATAGGTGTGGGTTGAAAATGTTAGATGTATCTCTCTCTCTCTCTCTCTCTCTCTCTCTCTCTCTCTCTCTCTCTCTCTCTCTCTCTCTCTCTCTCTCTCTCTCAAGCATGAAACATAAATTATATATAACACAAACTGTAAACCAGTAGCATGAAACACACACACAAACACACAAAAACACACGCACGCGCACACACACCCACCCACACCGACCCTAAACACACATGAAGAGAAAAACAGAGAGAACATTATAGAGTGCTAATCAAAACTCCCGAACCACACAATTATATCCTACTCCATAATGTCACCACATGCTCCCTCCCTGCGACGTTTGGGCGTTTTTGGGGAACTCATCTTCCAACAAAAAACATTTGAACCACGCCTTTAACAGAAGAAAACAATGGCTACACACCTTCCTAGAATTGGGAGTGTTGGTTACCTCTCTCTCTCTCTCTCTCTCTCTCTCTCTCAAGCCTGCGAGCTTGAACACTCCTGAGCATTCTAGCTCACTTCTTAGAGTTGTTTTAGAGATTGCTATTGTGCTAATGCTTATCAGCATTGCGCTTAATTCAAACTTTTATTTTAGCTGCTCAGAGATAGCATAGAATACGCGGCTTCGAGCCGCAACTTATTGTACTCATTTACTTCTGTTTCATTTTCATACTGAATCAATACTATCTTTTATTGTGTTCAACTTCATCTCAGAATGTATGTGTTTATGTAGTCCTTCATGAAAAATTGTTTGTCTGATAATTCAATGCATTGTTGTTTGGCTACATAATCACTGTAGTACTGATGATTTTAAAGTTAGTAACTATAAGATCAAACATGATTTCTATCACTATTGTTTTTGTTTGAAATTGATAGGCGTAGTCATGCATTGAGAGAGAGGAAGATAGTTTATTCTGCCATCAACCTATCTTTTGCACACCTCTTTCTGACATGGTATCAGAGCAAAATCTCTAATACTTGATATCTTTCGCGATATCAAATTGATAATCATACTCTTCAGTTCTTTTCAACCTTTCAGTATCAGAGAATTGATTTCCTATTGTTGGCATTACCACATCTTAGCGTCATCGATACAATCGATAGACTAAGTTCCAAATGAATTCTCAAAGTAAAGTTGGTCTTATCGCAAACAAGCTGAATGGATCCAATTATCATTTGTGGAAATTTAAGATGAAGACCTTGCTAATCACCAACGAATTATGGGATGTTGTTATAGGTAGAGAAGTAAAACTTGAAGACGATGACTCAAATTGGAAATCAAAGGACGGTAAAGCTTTCACGTTTATTATCCTCAGTATATCAGATACACAGATTGGACACATAGTGTAAAGTCGACCCAACAGGATTTTAGCCTAAGCATACCATACAAAACAACAACACACGAGAACAGGTGGTGGATAAACCAACCCAACCAAACCTAGATCGTACGGATCTAGTCCCCAAACTATAAATCAATCAGATTTATGGAAAGAGGAGTCACACCAGTAGCATGTAGCTACTATTCACAAAATCAAGCATACACTAGTGACACCACACTAGACACCTCTGCAGTCTATCTGGGCCACGTCATCCAATTCCCTAATGACTCACTGATAGACCCATACCAACTCCACCACCATGTGTTTAGGCCTACAACCATTAATTATGACCATTTACACATAAGGGCCCCAATTCCCTTATAGTCACAATTAACTTACGGGTTGTTGGTCTACTGGTCCCTAGCGTGGACACGCTACCCAAGACTAATCATGGGCATGACATTCTTCCCCCCTTATTCAAGTTCTGTCTTCAGAACTTAAAACTGGAAAAGTTCCTCCTTAAGCTTCCTTCATGCTCTCAGGAATCGTCATCGTTCGTTCATCCCCTCCATCGAACCAGATGCTCGGTAACTATACGATTTCTCAATCGTTTAGTTTTTGTATACAAGATCTTTTCGAGTTCAAGATGAGATACACCTGATGATTCATCCAATAGGTCCAACTGATCTCTAGATCCAAGATGCTCTCCTTCGCGCAGACTCTTTTTGAGACGACTTACGTGAAATACGTGATGCACTTGCGATCCTTCCGGGAGTTCCAATTGGTAAGCTACGGATCCGATCTTTTTCAAGATCTTAAATAATTCTCTGTATCTAGGGGACAACTTATATTAATGCTTGCCGGTACGCATTACAATCGAATCCTTTGGGATTCTCAAATATACCCAGTCTCCCACTTGGAAGTCTCTTGGTGATCTTTTCAGATTTGCATAATGTTTGTCCCTATCCTGGGCACTTTGGACATTTTCACGTGCAATCCATAGCATTTCCTGCATATCATGTAGGAAATCTGCTACTTTTTGAAACTTGATCATCCAAGTCTCAACCGCGATGGGTGACCTAGGCTCAAAACCGTGCATTAGCATAAATGGGCTATAACCGGTAGCCGAATGCTTACTACTATTATAGGCAAACTCAATCAATGGAAGGTACTTCTCCCAAATAGATTGTCATCTAGAAACATATGCTCAAAGCATTTGTTCCATCATCTGATTTGTTCTTTCCGTCTGTCCATTCGTCTCAAGATGATTAGAAGAACCCAAGCTCAGTGTCGTCTCTAGTTTAGCAAACACGGCCAACCAAAAGTGACCGGTGAACTTTGGATCGCGATCACTCACAATATTACTTGTTAATCCGTACAACCTAAACAAACGCTCCACAAATATTTGAGCTAACTCAAAAGCCTTCGCGGTGGTTTTTACCGGAATAAACGTAGCCAATTTGGTAAGACTGTCGACCACAACCCAAATTGCATCATGTTGTTTATTCGTTCATGGTAACCCAACCACGAAATCCATGGAAATACTATCCCATCTCTTATTAGGGATATCCAATGGATACAACAACCCGCCAACCTTATGGCATTCAGCTTTATTCAATTGGCATTGGTCACACTTGAGCACATAAGATTCTACAAAGGGCTTGAGTTTTGGCCAATAAAAATCCCTTCGTACCAAATCCAATGTATGATGTATGCTGAGATGTCATGCGCATGGTGAGTCATGACATTCATAAAGAATTTTATTCTTAACAACATCCACATCAGGCACACAAACCTTTCATCTCCTAAACAAAAGCCCATTACGGATAGAGAAATTATCAGTACCCTTTATATCCTTCCCCATAGACTGATCACCATGATCATCAGTCCCGCTTGATGAAACTGCTAGAAACCTATTCCAAATTGGTCCAAAATGTGGGCCTGGCTCATAAAGACCTCTCAGGGAGAGATAAAAGTCTGTACTGATCTCAGTGAAGGAAAGTTCATTCACTTCACCAATTTGACTAAGTGCATCAGCCACCTGATTAGATGAGCCTTTGATATACCGCACTTCAAAGTCAAATTCTTGCATGAGTTTTGCCCATCTGGCCTTACAACCTCGCAAATCATTTTGATTACAAAAATACTTTAAAGGTTGATGATCCGTATTAACCACGAATTTATTACCGTACAGGTAATGCCTCCATGATTTCAAAGCATGGATCACCGCAAAAAGCTCTTTTTCTTGTGTGGTGTACTTGACCTAGGCATTGGTTAGTTTCTTACTTTCAAAGGCAACGGGCTAGCCCTCCTGTAAGAGAACAGCTCCAATAGCCATATCACTTACGTCACTATTAATGACAAATGACAAATCTGGATCCGCTGTTCTCAAAATTGGAGCTGAGGCAATTAGAAGCTTGACTTTGCGAAAACTCTCATCTAATTTCTCATTCCATCTGATAGGAGGACTTGGCCTACCTTTGCGGCTTTCAACATATTGTTGAGAGGTGTAGCAATCTTCAAGTACTCCTCTGCAAATCTACGAAAAAACATAGTGAAACCTAAGAACAACTTAAGTTCACGCACCGTTTTAGGGACTAGCCATTCCACTACCCAAATTGCATCATGCTGTTTATTTGTTTGCGATAACCCAACCACGAAATCCATGGAAATATTATGTAAAGTCCACCCAACAGAATTCTAGCCTAAGCATACCATACAAAGCAACAACACGAGGAAACAGGTGATGGATAAACCAACCCAACCAAACCTAGATCGTACGGATTTAGCCCCCAAGATATGGATCAATCAGAGTCATGGAAAGAGGAGTCACACTAGTAGCATTTAGCTACTAATCACAAAATCAAGCATACACTAGTGAGAGCCCAGCAGGTATACTTATACCCTCCAAGGCCCATGCACCACTAGTAGTGCACTGTGACACCACACTAGACACCTCTGCAGCCTATCTGGGCCACGTCCCCCAATTCCCTAATGACTCACTGATAGACCCATACCAACTCCACCAGCATGTGTTTAGGCCTACAACCATCCCTTATAGTCACAATTAACTTACGGGTTGTTGGTCTACCGGTCCCTAGCATGGACATGCTACCCGAAACCAGTCATAGACATGACACATAGCTGAAGCTAAAACATCAAGAAATGTTTGGGACATCCTGAACTCACTATATGACGTGAGAGATGTAACTACTAAGTTACATCTACGAAGGAAATTCTTCACATTCAAGATGTCTGTTGGTGATTCTCTTCAGAGTCACATTAACCAGTTTAAGAGTCTCTTGCAATAAATGGCCGCTGTTGGATCAGTCATAGATGATCAAGACGCAATTATGACATTCCTTTCAAGCTTGCCCTCTACATATGAGAACTGGGTGATGAACGTATCGACACACTCAAATCTAACTCTTACCAGAGTTATCACTATGTTGCTGCAAGAAGGTAATTGAAGAAGTCAGGACGTTTTGTCTACTTCCTCCTCTCAGGCTCTATATGTCAACATGGGCTCTGAGCGACAGAAGCAGAAAAGCTCCAAGAAGGCTGCAATGAATCAGAAGCAGACTCAAAGTCAAGCACAATCATCAGATCCACAATCTAAGAAGAAGATGTTTTGCAGGTATTGCAAGTGCAATAACCATGAGATCAAGGATTGCCGAATTCTCCAAGCAAAGAACACAGCCAAGCAACCTGCAACAAGCAAACACAGTTTCATCATCTCTCCAGGTCGAAGTGGACGAAGACACATTTATGGTCAAAGATCAAAGCGCATTTTTGGATGATTCATGGTTTCTGGATTCTGGAGAAACTCAACACTGACCAATCAACGTGAGATTTTCAACTCCTACATGCCTTAACAGCACAAAGAAATTTGTTCATCTTGGTGACAATAGTACTCACACTATTGAAGGTGAAGGTACTATAAGACTGCGATTTTCAGCATGATCAATTCAAACTACCATCAAAGGTCTTATATGTTCCTAAACTCTCTACAAATCTGTTATCAGTAAGTAGAATCACAGATTTAGATCATAAGGTAGAATTTGAATCTGATCAATGCAAAATTATTGACAGGAGTAACAAGATCATTGCACTCGGCAAGAGGCAGGGTTATTTATATAGATTGGTACATTGTTATTTTTGAGTCTAGTGAGGCCTTGAAAACCTTTGTTCTAGTCAATAAAGCATTACTATGGCATCATCACTTAGGACACTTGAATTATGCATCTGTTTTGAACAGTCCAGATAGTCCATGGTTCTTGATCTCGACTATCCCTCTGGTAAGGTCAATCTCCATGTCTATCATAGCTGTATCTTTGGAAAGCAGGCTAGGATTCCTTTTAGATCAAACCACATGCATGCAGAAAAAGGTCTGTTAGATGTTGTTCATACAAATATATGTGGACCTATGCAAACTTGCAATGACCACTAGGGAATACCCCTAAGATGAGGATAGGAAAACACAAGAGAAATACTGGAGCAAAACCACCCAACCAATCCTAGATCCCTCCTGGAGAATCCTCCTGGATCTAGCCCCCAAGCCATGCCATGTGATAGCAAGAGGAGAAGAGCTCAACAGGTAACCTAGACCAAGTCGTCGACAAAATAATCCCTACCTCAATATATAGAGAGTAGGATCCTGTGCATGAACTCATGCAATCCCCATGCAGGTCAGCTATAAATAGAACATAGATCCTCATGCATACCTCCTACCTATAACAGTCACATGTACATGCACTAATCCATATGTCTCAATTAGAGTGTCTGGATCCTCTCAAGGTCATTAGTCACCAACAGGCCTTGATGTGGAATAAAATCTAGGTGTGACCAATAATCTCAAACACTGGAGGGCCGGTCTATCATATTAGGACTCTTCCATGTCCTTAGCAGAATATGGCCATATCTTCCTCCCTTAAACAGGTTTTGTCCTCAGAACGAGAAAAAAAAACATGAAACTATTCCTTAAGCTTTCACATCTTACCCATGAACCATTATTCTTAGTCTGATCTTTCCATCTGAATAAGTACTCAGAGATGCAACAATTCTTCGATTGCTTGCCTCTACTCCATATGTCTCAATTAGAGTGTCTGGGTCCTCTCAAGGTCATTAGTCACCCACAGGCCTCAATGTGGAATAAAATCTAGGCGTGACCAATAATCTCAAATACTGGAGGGTCGGTCTACCATACTAGGACTATTCCATGTCCTTAGCGAAATATGGCCATAACAAAACTCCTTCACTGCTAGATGAAAAGTATTTCATTACTTTTATTGACGAATTCTCCAGAAGAACAACTATTTATTTCATTAAATAGAAATCAGAGGCTTTCATCAAATTCAGACAATTCAAAGAGCATGTTGAGAATCAAACTGGCAAAAGAATCACAGCACCGAGGTCAGATAATGGAGGAGAATAGATCTCCATCGAATTCGAGTATTGCCTTAACAACGGCATTGAGCAACAATACATTACGTCCTATTTGCCTCAGTCAAATGGTCTTGTTGAGAGAAAGAACATAACCTTAGTTGAATCGACAAAGTGCATGTTATCACATGCGACACTTCCGAAGTCCTTCTGGGCTGAAGCTATTTCAACGGCAACCTATATTCAGAACAAATGTCCTACTAAAAGTCTCTCAAACAAAACACCATTTGAAGTTTGGAGAGCTACCAAACCTTCTTTATTAAACTTATGAGTTTTTGGATGTACTACTTTTGCGCAGATACCTCGTGATCACAGGAAGAAGCTCAACTTCTAGAGTATCAAATGTGTTTTCATCAGCTACACTACTTCAGATCAAGCCTACAAGTTGTTCGATCCCATCGAGTCGAAGATATTCACTAGCCGGGATGTCATCTTCATCGAAGAATAGTTTCAAGGCCTCAAAGGAAAGGGGAGTTTCCATGTAGCCAACCTATCAGATTCTCCTGACGCATTGAACTTTCTAGTTTCTCAGTCGACTATTCTCATTGAAGGTCCAAGCTCTTCTACTTCCGATGAACAACAAATCAACGACGAATCATAAGATGATGATGTTGCAGTTCAGCAACTACAATATGATGGAAATGATGAACTTCCTCTATTACCTAGAAGATCTTCAAGAACTAGCAGACCACCTCAAAGGTATATCGACGAGTCTGCAGCCTACCTTGTTCAGGAACCGACGTCTGTCCAAGAGGCACTCAGTAAGCCTAATTCAGATCTCTGGAAAGAAGCTATGGATAAAGAGTATTCATCTCTTATCAAGAACCAGACATGGATAATTGTCAAATTACCTACTAGCAGAAATGTAGCTGATCAGAAATGGATTTTCAAAGTCAAGTACAACGCAGATGGAAGCATCAACAGAAGAAAGGCACGACTTATTGCTAGAGGATTTTCTCATGTATACAACGTCGATTACACTGAGACCTTTAATCCAGTAGTCAAGCATTGTTCTATTCGACTTTTGCTATCATTTGCCGCTGCAGCAGATTTGGAAATACATCAAATGGATGTACAGACAACATATCTCAATGGAATTATTGAAGAAGACATTTACATGGTGCAATCCAAAGGTTATATTATCAAAGGTAAACACAATGATGTGTGTAAACTCCATAAGACACTTTATGGCTTGAAGCAGTCTGCTCGAGGATGGTTTCAAAGGATCAATACGTTCCTTATTGATCATGGCTACACACCTAGTTCTTCAGATTCAAAGTTTTACTTCAAAGCAGTGCAATAGTCTTTTATCATTATCACTTTATACATGGATGATACATTGCTTTTCAGCAACAGTATCGATTTAATAAAAGAGACCAAGATAATGCTATCTTCCATATTCGACATGACCGATTTGGGCGAAGCTCATTTTTGCCTTGATATACAAATCCATAGAGATAGAAAACAGAAGTTAATTTACATTACACAACAGAGGTACATCTACAACATGTTAGTCAGATATAATCTAATTAATTGCAAGTTAGCTCTCTCACCAATGGAACCAGGTCTCAAATTGTCAAAGGACCAGTATCCCCAAACAATTCATGAGAAGCAGCAAATGTGTGAGTATCCTTACCATTTTATTATAGGATCTCTTATGTACACCATGATCTCTACCAGGCTAGACATAGTTTTTGCAGTCAGCTCTCTCAGTCAGTTTATGACTAATCCTGGAGTAACACATTGGAAAGGTCTTATCAGAGTCATGAGATATCTTCGAGCTACTATGGACTTTTGCATTTGTTATGGAGTAGTCGGCAACGACAAACTCAATTTAGTCAGTGGTTATACAGATGCAAGTTGGGCAGAGATATAGATGCCCATAAATCTACTTATGGATTTACATTCTTCCTCAACAATGGAAAAGTCACAAGCAACCTTCGATAGTTCTGTCTTCCACTGAATCAGAGTATATTGCAGCCTCTCAAGCTACAAAGAAAGCAATTTGATTGAGGAATTTACTCTCAGATATCAGTCTGAATCTATATGCTCCGACGACATTATTTTGTGATATTCAAAGTGCCATTGCTTTATTAGCCAACCCTAGATTTCATTCTAGGAATAAGCACATGGAATTGAAGTATCATTTCGTCAGAAGCAAAGTTCTCAACAAAGAGGTCAGATTGCAGTATTGTAGAACGCAAGATATGAAAACAAATATCTTTACCAAAGCATTAAGTTTGGATACACATAGAAGATTCTATGTAGAACTAAGTTTGAAGGTCAAGGCATGCAAGGATTCGGATTAAGGGAGAGTGTTGGATTATTTTTCTTCTTACTAATCGACTAATAGGTTTTTAATCCTCATCCATTGTTTATCCAGTTCTATGGATTTTCCCGTGTTCTTTTATAGTTTACAGATTTACAAGTATTTTTACACAATCTACAGAAATACATGGAGTTTGACTACAGTGTCGCATTTTCATTCTAGAATGTCACCAGATGCTCCCTCCTTGCAGTGTTTGGGTTTCTTATGGAACTTATCTTCCAACAAGAAACATTTGGACCACGTCTTTAACGAAAGAAACAAGGGCTATACACCTTCCTAGAATTGGGAGTTTTGGTTACCTTTAACCCTTTCATGATCTCTCTCTCTCTCTCTCTCTCTCTCTCTCTCTCTCTCTCTCTCTCTCTCTCTCTCTCTCTCTCTCTCTCTCTCTCTCTCTCTCTCTCTCTCTCTCTCTCTCTCTAGGGATAAACTAATGGCATCATACTTAAAGCTAATTACCATGAAACAAACAATAGCTACATCTACAAATATATTCTCTATCTCCAGATATATAACCTACAAAACACTATATATAAGCACTCAAAATTGCAAGTTCAACAAATAAAGAATCAATAATGATACTGCTAGTCCTTGGAACAGGCACTGGTATACTGTCTGGAATGACTCCGCCTATTCTAAGGTCAATTCTGAACCCTCTGATTATTCACTCTTGTCTAATTTTTTACACTCTCTCTCTCTCTCTCTCTCTCTCTCTCTCTCTCTCTCTCTCTCTCTCTCTCTCTCTCTCTCTCTCTCTCTCTCTCTCTCTCTCTCTTATAAGCAACTTCACATCTTGTAAGCCTGAAAGCTGACAAAATGAAACCTAACAACATGAAACATAAAAGAAATATATAACACATAAAGTAAGATACTACAAATCAAAGTAACATGAACCGTGCCTTTAACGGAAGAAAACAAGGGCTACACACCTTCCTAGAATTAAAGTAGCATGAGAGATAAACTAATGGCATCATACGTAGAGCTAATTACCATGAAACATTAATCTCATGAGAACAAAAGCATGAAACATAAACTAATATATAACATGGACCATAAATTGGTAGCATGATACACACACACTCACACTCACACACAAAGAGGGAAAAAAAAAAACATTATAAAGTGCTAATCAAGACTCCCAAACAATATGGTTATACCCTATTCCAGAATGTCACCACATGCTCCCCCCCTGTGGCGTTTGAGCTTTCTTGTGGAACTTATCGTCCAACAAGAAACATTAGAACCACACCTTTAATAGAAGAAAACAAGGACTACACACCTTCCTAGAATTGGGAGTTTTGGTTAGCTTTAACTCTCTCTCTCTCTCTCTCTCTCTCTCTCTCTCTCTCTCTCTCTCTCTCTCTCTCTCTCTCTCTCTCTCTCTCTCTCTCTCTCTCTCTCTCTCTCTCTCTCTCTCTCTCTCTCTCTCTCTCTCTCTCTCTCTCTCTTCCCCCCCCCCAAATCGTGAAGGGAAGAGTCTATGGCGTGCACCATCCACCATGAGCACTTAGATTATTTTTTATACCTAACTTGCAAAACTCGAGGCTCTTAACTCTTTGCATTTGATTGTCTTTTTGGATCCATTTGATGGTGGATTTTTTGTAATGTGCTAAAGTAATTTTACTAGAAAGGTCACTTCCTAAGTCTTGCTGGAGTGGGACTAACCTTTATTGATGGATTTGTTGGACTCTACTTGTATATATCTTTTGAAAAGCCACGTATACTACTATCAAGGCACCAAGATCAAATAATGGTGGTGAGCATATTTCAAAAGAGTCTTGGAACTTTGGCAAGTGGAAGCAACTCACTTTGTTTTATTTACATGTTTTGGAAAATCTTCTTGTGTAGATGTTGCTATGCAAGTGGATATTGGTTCTCATGGTTTCCATACTGAAAAATAAATGGATCTGGAAAACAAAGTTTGTGAATCAATGACTTTGATGGTCAAGAGGAAGATCAAGAGTTTGGTCTCAAAGGGCTTCAACAACACAAAAGGAAAGGCGGCAATTTGGAGCTAGTCAAGAGCATCAAAGGAAGGTTATTTGGCAAAGATGTTTTGGATATATTTTTGCAAGTGTTTGAATACTCAAGTAAGGTCAAAGGAGTAGCAAGGAAGTGTTTTTCAAGTTTACTTTACTTGTTCTATCTCATGTTTGAGCTATTTCATGTGGATGTGTTCGGATGGAGTTCAGATGCGTTCACTAAACACTTCCAGTTGAAACACTCCTACAATCCTCTTGAGGGTAGTCAGGTACTACTGATCTACGTTCATAAAATTAATATAGCATTTGACTTCATTTCAACTGGTGCGGAATTCAAGGGGAACAAGAAAACTTAGACATATTAAAATAAACAGCATAAGCATTCGACATTCAAGATCAGACACAACCGAAAAATGATCTATATTGATTTTCTCTGATTTCTTCAAGGCACTACATGCAAATCCATGCAGTACGTTGGCGTGAGAGAAGCACGGTTCTCTCTTGAGTAGTAGTCTTGCTTTACTAGCGGACAATCGGATCTTCTGATCCTAGACAGAATTGTCTTCTCGCACGCAGGCGGAGCTTCTGTCTGTTTTCGTCTTGATTGCTTACTAGCATCAGACTACTTCTTGTTCTTCTTTTCTTACTTGGTTACACACTGTGTATCCTATTGATATATGTCAAGTATTATTCAGTAAGTACAGTCTCTCTATGCAAATCTAAAATTAGAGTGATTAACCATCTACAACTAACCAGAGAATCACAAGAGTGACAGTTTAGCCACGACCTAGGGAGTATCTGCTGATGCCATGCCATCAGGTCAGATCTCTGTACTTCTGGTACTTGCGTGATCTCTGGTGGTACTCCTTGGAGCGCGAGGACATAACGGATTTTGTTTCCACCATTGGTTTTGTTTACCTCGTTCACCTTTCTCTCGTATAGGACCGCAAGGGAATCCGCGAAACTCTTCGTGTTTTGCATCTTCAGATGTTCGAGTTCACGAACATGCTGGTCTTCGTCTTCGTTGACTTTCGTGTTCGCAAATCTCTTCGTGTTTCGTGTCTTCAGATGTTCGAGTTCGCGAACATGTTCGTCAATTGAGGGGCCACAAGCTAGCAAGGCTTTGTATTCAGAAACACTTTGTTTCTTCAGCTCCCTCTCAAAGCATGGTAGCCTTATGATTCCGAGACTTCTCATTTGCCTCTCAAAGAGTCCTTTGTCTAGAGCCTTTGCGAAGATGTCAGCAACCATATCTTTCGTTCCGATGAAGGTGATCTGCATCATCTTCTTCTCAATCAGATCCCTGATCAAGTGATACTTGATCGCAATGTGCTTCGTCCTGGAATGGAACACGAGATCCTTCATGAGGTGTATTGCAGAGGTGTTGTCCATCTGCAAGACCAGTGGCTCATTCCTTGTTTCATCCAATTCGTCCAGGAACTACCTTAGCCAAATTATTTCGTTGGCCATCTTTGCGGCTGCTACGTACTCTGCTTCGCAAGACGACTGGGCTACAATGGTCTGCTTCTTGCTGACCTAGAGAACTGCTGCTCCTGATGCGATGGTGCATCCTCCTGAAATGCTTTTACAGTCGTCCCTGAGAGATACCCAGCTGATGTCACTGTAGGAAAGTATTTTGAGACTCGCACCACGACAATAACACAAGACATAGTCCCTCGTTAATTGAAGATATTGAAAAATTCGTTTCGCAATCTTCCAATGTGTTGAGCCTAGATTCGTGCAGAATTGGCTCATCCTGAATACTACATAAGCAATATCAGGACGTGTGTTGTCTGCAAGGTACATCAGTGAACCTATCAGCCTTTTGTAGGGAGTGAGCTGCATCTGTTCTCTTTCTTCCTCAGTCTTTGGACAATTGTCATTTGTTAGCACCGTTCTTGCGAGCATTGGAGTGTTCGCTCCTTTGTAGTTCAACATCCCAAAATCCTCTAGGATCTTCTGGGTGTATCTGGACTGGTGAAGGTATAACTTGATTTCCTAATAGTCCCTTTCAATTTGTAAGCCTAGGTAACACCTGGCTTCTCCTAGATCCACTATCTCAAAATGTTTTGAGATGTCTGTCTTTACTTCAGCAATTAGCTGCTCACTCCCAATGATTTCAGGGCCTGATCCTTCTTCTTATACCATTGTTAGGCTGATTGCTTTAGACCGTAGATGCTTCTATGCATTCTGCATACATAGTCAAGAAGTGAATTCGAGACAAATCTTGGGGGTTGATCCATGTAGACCTCTTCATCTAATTCACCATGCAAGAAGGCTGTCTTCTCGTCCACAATGTGGATCCTGAGGTCATAAGCTGCTGCATATGCGAACAACAATCGTAGGGACAAATGTTTGATGACATGAGAGAAGGTTTCAGAATAGCCAATACTGTATCTCTGAGAGAAACCCTTCGCTACTAGTCTTGCCTTGTATTTCGTCACACTCCCGTCTAGTCCATATTTGAGTTTGAAAACCCATTTGCATTTGACAGTCTTGCGCTTATGAGGTAATGGCTCCAACTCCCATACCTGGTTCTTCCTCATGGACTCCATCTCTTTGTTCATGGCTTGGATCCATTTGTCCTTTTCTGGACCTTCAATCTCCTCCTCAAATATTTGTGGTTCGCCACTGAACTCGCAGAATTCTTCTGATGTGAAAGCTGAGCTGCTTGGCACAAATCTTGCTGGCGCTCTTTGTGGTCTTGTCGACTTTCTGGGAGATCCTCCCAGAATAGCTATGCCTTTGCCCTTGTCTACTCTGCTCGGTCCGGAACCATCTTGGTTTACAGGAACTGCGGCAACAGGTTGTCTCTCGAATCTTTCTTCTTCTGATTCGTCGCTCGAATGGGAGACGACTCGAAAATCTTCGTTTTCGTATCCGTCCTCTGCTCCCTATGACGTTGGCGACAGGTCATAGTATTGTCTTTCCATAACTTCATAGCTAACAGGGTCTTCGTTGGCCATTGTCCTACTCTCGTCGAATTTGACATCCCTCACTGTTTTCACAGTGTTCGTGTCTGGCATGTAGATTCTGTAGTATGACAAATTATTGTCATAACCTACCAAAAACCCTTGCTCGGCTTTCTCATCAAGCTTCTTGCGAAGCTTATCAGGAATATGTGCATATGCTGCACATCCAAATATTTTGACGTGAGACAGGTTGGGCTTTTTACCCCACCATAGCTCATGTGGTGTCGTGTGAGGAACATTAGATTTACATGTCCTGTTCTGGATGTATGCGGCTGTAGCTACTGCTTCAGCCCACAGTGCCCTTGGAGCCTTCGAATAGGCCATCATGCATCTAGGGCTATTGATATATGTCAAGTATTATTCAGTAAGTACAGTCTCTCTATGCAAATCTAAGATTAGAGTGATTGACCATCTACAACTAACCAGAGAATTACAAGAGTGGCAGTTTAGCCACGACCTAGGAAGTATCTGTTGACGTCATGCCATCAGGTCAGATCTTTGTACTTCTGGTACTTGCGTGATCTCTGGTGGTACTCCTTGGAGCACGAGGATAGAACGGGTTTCGTTTCCACCGTTGGTTTTGTTTATCTCGTTCGCCTTTCTCTTGTATAGGACCGCAAGGGAATCTCGTTCATGGATCGTTCGTGTTCGTGAAACTCTTCGTGTTTCTCGTCTTCAAATGTTCGAGTTCGCGAACATGCTTCATCTTCGTTGACTTTTGTGTTCGCAAAACTCTTCGTGTTTCGTGTCTTCAGATGTTCGAGTTCGCGAACATGTTCATCAGTCGAGGGGCCGCAAGCTAGCAAGGCTTCGTATTCAGAAACACTTTGTTTCTTCAGAGCAAATATCCCAATGCTTACATGAATAGTTCTGATTAATGAAGACTATTTGAAGACTGACAAAGAGAGGGAACTTATACTGCACACACCATACAAGAAGCTGATTGGATCACTAATATATCTTGCAGATAACACACACCCTGACATTGTCTATGTCGTGTTCAGGATGAGCCAGTTCAACATGAACCCATGCTTAACTCACTAGAAGATCGCTAAGCGAATCTTACAGTATCTTCAACAGACAAAGGACTTTGGATTGTGTTATTCTCATGATGCAGGGTTCCAAATGCACTCCTACAATGATGCCAGTTGGGTATCACTCAAAGACGAATGTAAAAGTGTCCGGAGAGGACACACCATTGCAGCAAGTGCAGCAATTCTCTGGGTCAGCAAAAAATAGACCATTACAGCTCAGTCATCCAGCAAAGCAGAATATGTTGCAGCCGCGAAGATGGCCAATGAAATCACTTGGCTCAAATAGTTTCTTGACGAACTGGGTGAAACGACTAATAAGCCTCTCATTTTACAGATGGATAATACATCTGCTATACACCTAACAAAGGATCTCGTGTTTCACTCAAGGACAAAACACATTGCAATCAAGTACCACTTGATAAGGGACCTGGTTGAAAAGAAAAAGCTGAAAACCACTTTCATTGGGACGAAAGAGATGGTTGCTGACATCTTGACAAAGCTCTTAGATAAGGGAGTGTTCGAAAAGCAGAGGAGAAGTCTTGGAGTCATAAATCTACCACACTTTGAGAGGGAGCTGAAGAAACAAAATGTTTCTGTCTTCAAAGCTTTGCTAGCTCTCGACTCTCTGCCTGCCGAAACCCAAAGAGTCTACCCATAGAGTGTAACTGCCAACTTAATGGTTTCAGCTGAAGACCTCAAAGACGAAGGAGAAAAGTTCACGGATAGGAGGATGTTGTAAAGCTACCTTACAAGCTTTACTGTCGGCGCCACTGACGCCAGCAGCGCCCCTGCTGCTCTCGGCGCCACCGGCGCCGGCACCGCTCCCGGCGCCACTATGACCAGAATCCAGCCGACACCAAGTTCCTATGGCTGAAAATCTTTGATCGGTTCTAGCGAAGTCCAGAGAGCTCAGATCGATGTGCAATCACCTCACAAAATCTAGGCATGATTAAAGGAAGCCTGGGGATCAATAAAATCTAGAGAGAGAAAATGACTTTCTAGAGAGAAAATCCTAGAGAGAGAAAATGTGCTTTACCAGCCTGGGTAGAGTACTTGGTATGAGGGGAGGTGGCGAATCCCACCAATACTATAGGGGAGTGCGGGTTGCGACTCAGGGCGAGCTCCAACCAAGTCTCAGCCTCCCTTGCTGGAATGTTGTCTTGGCACTCGCCTTGGCATGCTAGCGCCCCGTAGACTAGGGTCGGTCACACACTTGAAATGTAACCTTCTTAGATTTATCAATAAAGTGGGATTTTACTCAAACTGACTCTGATTACCTTCTGGGTTTCAGTATTCGGTAAAAGCGCCAGTTGTAAGGCCGCTTCAAACTTTTTAATTTGGCACATAGCTGGGGGTCGTATCCCGGGACGCAAGCGGTATGTCGTCGAGACCATTCGGTCCGTGTCGCCAGCGGTATGCTGTCGGGACCATTTGGTCCAGGAACTGGTTGTCTCCATATCTATCGCAGCTTGTGGTTCTAAGTATTCCTTGTATGAACGTGAATGGGTTAAGCTCTTGGGGAACAGGCTCTAACCTGTCGGCTGAGTAGGATGGCTTGCTTGGGTGGAAGTTACCTATTTATGGCTGTTCATTTTTCTCTTATAGATTTATATCCATCCAATATAAATTAATGGGAGCCAACTGGATCTCTTGAAGGTGTGTTAGATGTAGTACATACTGATATTGGACAGTTGCAATATAGAGGTAGAACTACAAAAGATCTTGCTGATTGTGGAATTTTCTTTTATGAATCTATGCACATTCCTGATATAAATGAAGATTTTGGACAAATAATGCCAATTTACATTACCTAGTTTTGGAAGTGATGAATGGGTTACTCGAGATGTTGCAGTTTCAGAATCATTTCGTTGCAAGCTATATAATGATGTAAAAAATTCATTAAAGATAAGCACGAGATCAAAAGTAGTCCGATTAAGTTGGTTTATTTCTTTGAATATATTTGTGGATTTCATTTCAAGTGTCAATGTACACAAAACTCCAACGATGTTTGTATGCAAAAATTTATCGGATAGTTTATTATCTGAACTTATGGATGAAGGCTGGGACAAAAAATCAAATGGAGATATAGAACGCAGAATTGAAATGTCTTCCATGTGACTTCATTTTTCAATAGAAAAACAAATGTTGAGCCTAATATGCTTTCATTTTCAAAGATGGAAAAAGATTAAAAGTCGTAGGTGACACTCAATCAAGACTTTGAAGCCAGTGGACACTCTGAATGAAAGAATATACAATATTGCACTTTTGACTTGTGTTGGGGTGGAAGAAGATTGGAATCTGAATTACATCACAACTAAATACATTGGCACTTTGCCACTCACATAAGACGAGGTCAATTTTGGAGCTTGTCATGTTCGCGTGGCAACTCGTGTGGCAACTCACATGGCAACTACGTGGCAATGCGCATGGCAACAGACATGTGGTAGAGCCACATGTGGCACAGCCACGTCGACACATTTTCCGACCGGAACAGCCTCGCCCGCGGCCTGAGAAAGATGGAAATATATGAATTTCAAAATTGAATCCCACCTCCAGCCAAGATTTCACCGACAGGGTCCACGGAAAATTTTTGGTGTGGATGTGCCACACACATGGCTGAGTTATGCAAAAGAAAAATGTCAAAATTTGGTTAAATATCAAGTTCGCGTGGCAAAACTCCCCTATGTGTATTGTGCATCAGGCGAAAACTGTTGCTCCTACAATAGGATATACCTTCAGACTTCATATTCATTTTCCAATGGTAAACTCGTATAAACACTTTACTCTTTATGGATATTTCATTCAAAAATTGCTCATATAATCTTTATACTGAATTTAACATACTTTGTGTTGAATTTTTGCAGGTATGTAAAAGACATGAGCTCGAGATCAAATGCAGAGTGATTATCACCACAATTGTTTTGTGCTTGCCATGTTAGTTGACTTTGTACTTGCTAGTTTCTGAATTCAATCCAGTTGTCTTATTGCATTCAAAATTATGTCAATATGACTGTATGCTTCTCCAATTAACTACTCTGTGCATTTCTGCCACTTTACTCTCGTATAGACTTTGTCTAACTATCTTATGCTTTCGCAATCATATTTATGACTTTGTGTTTTACTACATAATCAAACTTATCGATTAACGACTTCGAAGTTAGAATCTTGTAGAACCACCTAAGTCATTTGAGTCAGCATCCTAATTCGAATCTGATAAGCTTACTTTATGCACCGAGGAAAAACGCTCATTTCTGCATAGCCCATCGATCCGATCCTTCATCAAATCTTTTAATGTTTTTTGAATCCCCCCAATAGCCATTTTGTTCCAAATTGTTCAAAATTGTCTAAACTCGCTCCTACTGGCAAAAAACACATTTATGATTATGATGACAATGTCCAAACATTCTCAAAACAATAGCCAAGACATTTTCAAAATGTGAAATGCCCTTCGCCACATAATGCTAGTTTCGGCCTCTTTGAAGGGGAAAATGACTTTCGACATCCACTGAGCACTTTCTATGATGGAAATCACTTTGTTTTTGGGTACCATACTTACAAGTACAGTTCTGTTGCCCTTTGTTTGAAGTCCATAGCCCTTCGCTTGGTCAAAAACAACTTAAGGACATGAAATTAGGAGTTTTTTTGTGAGTTTTTCAACTGTTTCTTCATAATGAAGAAATTTCTCATTTCAAATGAATCTATACTTCAAGGTCCCTTTCAACTTAAATTTGTTGAAGTGTATTTTGCCTTTCATGGGCCTTCAGGCTGGAAACCATCCAATGGCTAGCCTTCAATTCATCGGCCCTTATTGATCCAATCTTTATCTTATATCGGGATTTTTTTTGTAAACCCTAATCCCAAAAGTAAGAAATGCAAAAAATGCAACTTTCTTGAGCTTTTATGAGTCTTTCTCTATGATTCCTCTTGTTGATTCTCACCCCCCCTGAGGTCATCCAATTAGAAGGTTTTAAATGAAATTGGTGGCATGCAATTTAGTACAATAACAACCACAAATAGCTCACAACTTTCGTCTTGAAAATCACTCGCTTCAAAAAGTTGGAAAATTTCAAAAATTTGTAAATTTCACCAATTTCCATCTTGTAATTGCCATGGCTCAATGATAGTGCCTTGAAAAAAGCTGGATGCTTAATATGATTTCTTAAAACACCGAATTGACAACTTGTTCACCAAATTATAGACAATTTTTCGAATTTTCTTAGAATTCGGTTCCTGATAGTCGTAGAGCTGCACTTGACCAAGACTTTGATACCATGTGATCGATCGATCTTGCACTTTATGCTAGGAATCTAAAACAAGCTATCCATCAATCAAATTCACAAGAGCTGAAAGAAATTGCACACCACCCAATCAACCCACGATGAGCTGTATATTCAAAGAGAGAGAATAATACATATAAAGACATTCACCTTTGTGGGAATTTTGTACAGGATGTGTGTCTTGACTTGGTATCTATACGTGCCTTAAACTTGGCACTCATACACATTGCATGGACATATAAAGTGGAAAAAACTGCTAAAATAAAAATACATATCTAGTGCCTAAATAAACAAGACTTATATTCTTAACATAAAAGATTCACGCAAGCATGCAATAAGTGAGTGAGGTGTGAGTGTGGACAGGGACATGCCCCTTAAGCAAACTCTATTAGTCTCATTTTTGCATCATGTTAATTCTCGAATTGCCAATAATTGCATGTCGGACACATAGATTCCCTCCACCAAACATAAAATCATAGTAGGCGCACTTTTACAATGTCAATTTAGCCAATTCTCTAAATAGCATGGATGGCAACAATACCACTATAGGCTACAGGAAGAGCCTTTGGGTTTTCACCTAAGATAAAAAAAATGTTACGCTACATTTTTTTTGTTAAATAAAGAAAAGTGTTGCTACGTTGTGGAACCGTCAATGGTTAGCCCCAGCCGATTTCCGGATTCCAAGCAAAACTGGTAGGTTCCATGATATGTAGATGCAAAGGGGTTTCCAATATTGGCAACCCTTGAATTCCCATGTGCCACACGACAATGCTTGTTTGAAACTATATTATGTTGCACTTGCATAGGTAAGTTAATACTAGACTTGTTTTGGTAAGTTAATACTTCACCAAGTAAAATTAAAAAATGTGTAAAATGCATGAAGAATGGGTGATGACATGTGTAGTAAAGTAGATTTGGGAGAATGGGTGGCATGCTCTAATGAAAGGACCACATCCTTCTAACGAGGTACGTGCCCCGCCCAAACGAGGGGCTACGACGCTGTACTTTCCTAAGCATTGAGTACGAAATCAAGCTCCATAAAGTTGACGACAAAACGTGCTTAGGAAAGGAATGCTTGATTTCGTACCTTGCAATCGACATAGCCAGTCCCCCCAGCTTCGGTCATCACCGTGCTCGAGGCAATTATTTCCTTTCAATCATAAACAGATCTTTTCTGACCATAACTTATGCAGTTAGTGTTCCGATATAGCATATAGCTATATCTCAACTATATGCAAGCCAGATCCTAAGAGTGGTGAATTTTTTTCGAACTGTGTCCTGTGACATTACATTACATACTCACTCTGATCACTCTTCAGGCCACAAACAAACTACCAATTCGAATTGACCGAAAAGGCTCAGCATCCTGAGAATCCCTATCTTCCATTGTATTGTCAGTATACTAGGCAATATAAATCTGCAAGGTACAGCATCGCAAGAACCAATAGTTTCTCACTCATTTTATTTTGTTACACGGTGATCACTGATCAGTAGTCTTTGATGAAAGCTATGAACCCCCCAGATAAACCCGACGGCGGTTCGAGCAGAAAACGAATCAGATCTACATCATCAATCGACCTCAAAGCAATGCCCGAGGAAGCTGTGGGTCCCGATCCAGGTGATTCCTCTCTTAACGTACCTCGAACTCGTGATAGCTGTAACGGGAAGGCTC
Source organism: Diphasiastrum complanatum (assembly GCA_029204225.1). Taxonomy (NCBI): domain Eukaryota; kingdom Viridiplantae; phylum Streptophyta; class Lycopodiopsida; order Lycopodiales; family Lycopodiaceae; genus Diphasiastrum; species Diphasiastrum complanatum. The sequence continues at coordinate 60,621 of MU831572.1, read as the reverse complement.
CTATGGATCCGGAGGTCGACGAACATACACGACACCGGGGGCAGGATGAAGCCCATGACGATGAAAGATCTAGATCAGGCGTTAGAGAACCTGCATCCGCTCACGAGCTGCCAGCGGCGGAAGAAGAGGTCCATATCACTGGTCATGTCGTAACATATAAGCATACTCGAGTTTCCGAGGCAGATGCCAGGGTGATGCGAGAGTACGCTACAGGAATCTTCACGGTGGATCCAGTTGGACGTGGCGAGTTGCGTCAAAGAACATTTGAACTGCTACCCCACGAAGACATCTGTGGCATTACTGATAATATCTTGAATGTGCCGATAGTGGATTACATATTCAGAGTACCTTCTGAGCGCCTTTTGATTGTGAGATTCAAACACCCGCTTGTGCAATCGCTCACATCTACATTGTTGCCCGATGGGAGTAGGCGATGGAGTCTGCGGCTCGAATATCGGCTGCGGTACATCAACGGGCCGCTTACGCGTCCCCGGGTGAATATTTACGAAAGGCTCTGCAGCGCTTTCGTCTTCAATCCAGCACACAAGGTGAGACTGTTCGTGTTAGAAGTGGAATTAGTCTTCCACTATAAGCAGCAATCAGAACTTCCCAAGCCGCAGCCGTTTCCTCCAGGCGAGAGGGTGACAGCAACACTGCGTCGACTTCGTTGCCAACCTATCCATCCCAAGCACAAGGACTTGACATTTTTGCGTCTTCGTTGCCAACCTGTCCATCCCGAGCAACCTCTCCGTCCCGAGCACAAGCATTCGACATCTTAGCGTCTAATTCGTTGCCAACCTACCCATCCCGAGCACAACGACTCGACACCTTGGCGTCTTCGTTGCCAACCTATCCATCCCGAGCACAACGACTCGACATTTTGGCGAGGGCTCGTGGCACTGCACAGCCTGTAGATGGTGGTAGAGCTGTATCACTGCCAAGTAGGGGTCATCGCGGTGGCCATGCTGGAGGTAGACTGGGCAGTGGTCATGGAGGTGGAGGTAGAGATGGACGTGAAGGTGGAGATGATCCGCCTGCCGCAGCTCAAGGTTACCGCAAAGGTGGATAAAGGTGGACGTGACAGTGGAGCACGTCGTTGAGGAGCAGCAGCAGGGAGAGGAGGAGACTGATAATGTGGCGGTGATCAAAATTAACGAAGGTGGTGGTGGCCGGCGGTTGTGACTCGATCCCAATTCTTTGAGAACAAAACAAAGGCTCTCCGCAGCAAAACATTTGTGCATAGCCAAGGCATTAAGCTGTTTAGAGCTTTATTCTTAGCACCCTATTGTTATGTAATATGTACATCAGAGCTTTGATTCAACAAATTTCAATGTCATAATTTAAAGCTAACACAAAACTCTCTTTCAAAACATAAAACGGTTTAAACTAAAACTACCTTAGCACCCTATTGTTCTGTAATATGTACATCAGAGCTTTGATTCGACAAATTTCAATGTCATAATTTAAAGAAAGCTAACACAAAACTCTCTTTCAAAACAAAAATGGTTTAAACTAAAACTATGTTTCAAACTGTAGATCTTTGATCATTTTCATGAGACGTGTCCAATTTTCTTTCTATGTTTGTCTCTCTTATTCAATGAGTGGGGTAGAACTCTTATACCTTAAAAGAGGAAAGGAAATAAGATTTTCACCAACATGTCACTTCTTGGATGACACATACAATGGCACAAATAATGTCTCATAAAATATAAGAGCCTTTGAAACTCTCCAATTTAAAAATGATGTATTTGAACATTATATTAAAATAATGAAAAAAGATCCGGGAACCTTTCAATGCAACTTGTATATTGAATCTTAATGAGAAGATTGTGAAATTCAGCCTAAAACACTCTCTCTCTCTCTCTCTCTCTCTCTCTCTCTCTCTCTCTCTCTCTCTCTCTCTCTCTCTCAAATGTTTGTAATGCCCACATGCAATATTGCTAGTTGAAATGAGGGAGCTGAATTTCCATCCAAGTTGCACTTTTTAAATATGATAATTGATCATCTAAGTATGTTAAACATTAAAACCACTCAAGCAAGTGATTTAATGACATGAATGCTTCTTGGTTTCCAAGGGGAGGCTTGAACCTGGGACCAAAGAAACTTTGGATGCCAAGCTAACCAGTTGAGCCAACCCCGTTGGGTTAATGACATGAATGACATAGGCCATGCATACATGACAAGTCCAATATCAATAATGTGGGGTATGTACTAGGTTTTGGACATGATGACTTCTTCTACAAGTTACTCAATCCATTCCTTCCTAGGGAATAGACTTTGGGACATCTTGTATGAAAACTTTCTACATATTAGCAACATGTTAGCCATAACATTGGTCGTTCAAATAAGTACAAAACATATCTATATGATACTGACATCTTAGCCACAATATGGCTATTTAGCTTAATGCACGATAATGGACAAATGGCTTTTTCTTATTTAGCAAAATATAGAGCAGTGGTCAACAAGTCTAAGAAAATTCAAATTTCACATGTTTACTTCATCTATGATTGTCATCCTATGTGTATGAAATAAACTAATTATGTGCTCAAAACTAGAACAATTGAGTTTTTTCAATTCTTTGGCTTTTGTCAATCATTGCTTTTTTCGGGTGTACTAATATGTGATGATGTATTGATGAAAGGTTTTGTAAAAAATGCAAAGAATCTAATTATGTATAATGCCATTCATAATAATATGAACTATATGACCATACCAATGCAGTATGCAATAGCTCATAAGAATCATTGAAAGTTGTCATTTCTCAATGATCACATTTATGGACATAATTCTAATCATATTTAGTGTCTCATATTCATCTTTTACTTAGTTTCTCTTACAATGTATTCATGGAAAGCAAGCTTTGGAAATTCTAGGAATCACAGTAAAGGTTTAACTATTGGGCCTTGCCTTAATGTTTAAATAAGATGAATGGGCAAATCCATGGCCCTTTTGGAAGTTTTACACCTCGAATAGATGAGTGCAGAATAGCTTTGGAGTAATATACATATCTATATCATTACTAAATGCATGGCACACACAATTTACACTTGCATCAATTAGACATAGTGATGTATGCATCCATTTGATGGAAAGTATGATATATTGCATTTCATGTTTAATTGCAGCATGCATTTATTCGAAAATGGGATGCAATGTTACCCTACCTTGGATGAACATTTTTCTCGAATAGTTTATGGGGGTGTTATTGAGAGGAAAAATGAAGTTTTGGAAGGATTAAAGCATTACCAGTGGGGAGGGGAGTGTGCTAAAAATAAATAAAACATTGATGATCATTGATCTACGTCAAAGATATCAAATGCTGCTAAAGACCATCTCGGATCTTTTATATACAGTATTTGTGAGTTCTTTTGAGTGATGAGTAGAAAAAAAAAATGAAAGAAGATAAAGTGATGAGCGTTTTCTATTTTATTGCTCATTAGATCTCGCAAAAAAAAAAATAATTGGATCTTGTATATATCTGTTTTTCATAGGAGTGAATAGACCATTCATTGAATATGAGAGATAATCACAAGGTGAATGAAGAAGATTAATCTCCTAGAATAGGTTGCATTTGCACACATGATCACTCTATATGAAGACCTAGATACAATGCTGAGAAACTGCATTCATATCTTGTTACGAAAATGAAGATTGCATCAACATTTTCCAACAATGCATGGATCTAATGATGGGCATTAATGATTTGATGAGAGTGGGGCATATTTTCTTTAGACACGGGCTGGATGAAATGTAGGATTTCATATTGGCAAGGACAATGTTGCTGAAATATTATCTAAAGGTTGGATCAATGACCTTTGGATTCATGTTGCTGAATAATAATGGTAAGCATCACACTCTATTGTGTGTTGAATAGTCCATTATTAAATGAAGAAACCTTTCGATGTTGAAAAGACTAAAGAATCGTAAGGCTAAATCAATGTCCTTATAATACTCAATCAAATGTCAAAGACTAAATACCCTAAAGGGGGGGGGGGGGGGGAATGTAGTACCATTTTCTGGTCAAAATTTTTAAATTTTGGCGAATTTAATCATTCATGCTGATTTCCTAGAAGAAAATGTGCTACATGTATCGCATACTCACAAAATCTACTATTATGCCACTTTTTGCTTAGATACGAATGTGGCTATGTTAAAACGTAGCTACAAGTTTCTATGGCAAGTTCAAATGTCACAATCGGTCTTCAAATGACAGTTATTATATCGAAAGACTTAGAGCCTTTTTTATACTTTACTATTTTTAGTAAATTTGTAAAAACAACAACGAGTTCTTTTTAGTGATACTCATAAGTGACTTTGATGGACAATAATATCAGTATTTGCTAACTAGTTTTATTAAAATGGCAATTGTTTGCCATATTATAATTAATAAATGTATTTGAAATACCATGTTAATAAAAAAATTCCCATGTACTTTTAGGGCTCTGCCTTAAGTTTCAAAGAGATGTCCAAAGGCTAAGGGTCATACAGACAAAGACGACCAAGATTTGGTTCAAGACGAATAGAGCAAAACAGCAAAAGTTTGACAGTTGGATCAATGACCGTGTAAGATAATACCCTTTTGAAAATTAAGGATGTCCTTAATGAATTGGAACCATGACCTTATTCTAAAGGTCCAAAAGGATACCACAAAGTATAATACAGTTGGCAAATTCAAAATCATTCGAACAATAAATAAAATTCTCTCCAAAGTAGAGAAATTTTGATTCTGAGTCCAATATTTGAATAACCAATATCTCGTAAAAATACAGAATCCGGATCGATTAGCTACTGATAGAGTCAATGCTAGGGAGAATGAATGTGTCACAAAATTTAAATTTGTGTTCTCTTCTAAAAGAAAATGCACCTTTTAAGAGCTCTTTCGAACTAAAGTTGGAATCACAAATTAGTGTATTGTTCCGTCAAAGTGAATAGGGGACAACATTATACAAATGTGGCATTACGGATCTAAAACTACAAGTGAAAATCCTTACATGTTGAATCACGTTTCTTTAAATTATTGAATTCAAAATGATGGGGAATGCTGAAACGAGTAAGTTCAAAAACCACTTGGGAGGCCAAAACTACATGGGAATAACTTTTGTCAAAATGAAGATTAAAATACTTTGGAAAAAAAAAAACAAGAACGATGTGGTATTGTACCACAAAGGCCTTGCCATGTCATATTGTCATATCATTGTGTTCACTTGAATCTACAAAACAATTTTAACACAAGTAATCAAAATTAACAATTGCAATCTTTATTTTTGAATAATTACGTTTTAGCATTCATAATCTGAATTTAAGAGTGTCCACAATGATCACAAATAGTTCCTAAATTATTTCAATATTCAAGAGTATTCACAATCAGTATTCACGATATTCAAGATCAATATTCACAATATTCACGTTCAATATCTCAGAATATTCATTTTTCAATATTCACAATCTCAGATCAATATTCACGATCAATATTCACAATATTCACAATCACTATTCACAATCAATATCTTAGAATATTCATTTCTCAGTACTCGCAATTTTAGATCTTACAAACCATCAATTAAGTAGCCTTCAGGATGCATATCTGAAAAGGCAAAAAAATTTCATCCAATATGGAAGACATTTTGTATGTCCTGCAAAAGATCAACTATTATTCGTAAAAAACTTATTGATCCATTATACCTTTCACAAAAAGCGTAATAAGTATAGTTCTCTGCCGCAAGGAAAACAAAACAAAACACAATGCATGAGCTTCAAACATATTGATACTATATGCTAATCACACAAACAAGTTGCTGGGAGATGGATTAAAGAAAAAGTTAAACTTCCCCAAACTTATTGAATGTAAACTTTAGATGCCAAAGTTGGCCTTTCTGGTATTCAATCGTTTTGCCTTTTAACTAAATTTTAGGTGTAAAGCAACTGCAGTCCTACAATTTCTAGGTCATTAGATAGAAAAATATGTAATGCTTGGTTCTTTGGATTCTTTTTCTTTTGAAAATGTTGTAAGTTGAAATGATAAGAATATTCCTCACAAAAAATTAAACCATAAAAAACACTAGAACAAACTTTTAGAAGGATCATAATTTAACAGTTGTCCATTTGGATGACACTCAAGAAAGTCCAAAGGAAAGAGATTGAGATCGAACTTATGGCTTGCATCTGTAAATTAGTAGATAGTGCCATTCTTTGGCACATCAAGACCATAAGTTAACTGTAGAAACACATCTTAGTCATCGCCAATATCTGGAAGCAATAGAAAGAGTTGCCTAATTATCCTACTTTGAAAAGTGTTGTTATCTTCTCCCTTCAACAATATACACCTCACATTGAATAATAGGCAGTTCACGAATGCGTGAAAAGCTTCAAATTTGGAAGTGCAGTAAGTTTGCACTACACTGGATTCAAAGAATTTGACTTTTTCTTGTAGGTCAAGATTGCTTAAACCCATCTCAGAAGTTTCACTGACTTTTTTGAAAAGCATCAGAAAAGAAAACCAAGAGAAATTTGAGGTTAAACGTAAAATTATACCAGTACTTCGCACCCATCAACAATCCTTGTTCTTAAATGCAGCCTACAGCTCAGAAACATCAACAAACAAGCGAGTGTTGAGTAAAATGAATCATTGCTTATGGGATAGTTATGAAGGGTGTCCAATTAGCTTCAAATGAATGTTGATATGGAAAATACTAAGTTTCTTGTAGATTCAGTCTGTGGTGAGAAAACTTATTTTTTCCCTACTTTGTGAAGACTTGCAATTACTTAACAGAATCAAAGGGATAACTCATAATCACATTCAGAGATTTTCTGTTGCATAGTCTATATATCAATTCAATGGAAGTGTCAGATCGACTACATAAGCGATGATGGAACAGACATTCATAACTGAAGGGGTCTGAAACAAAAGGACTATTTGATAACAAAAGGAATAAGTTGATTGATTTTAGGCCAAGAAGCTACTTGTTGTGATCTCTACTATCTAACATGTACTTTTATATAGCTTATATATCTGAGCTCTCATTTTTGTGCCACTGAGTCTTTCTTTGATTCACATGACTTCTTGGTACAATCATCCTTGGACACACGTGTGAAAGCAAGATAATTCTTCTCTGGATCTACGTCAGCAGCCCTTTCAGCCGATCGGAACTGGCCGTTGGGCTCCTAGGAAGTTGGGCCATTGGTGTCTCTTTTCACGCGAGGCTTCGGCGATTCTGAATTCACCTTAACAAACTCTCCCTCGTTGAAGCTCCTTATGCCCATGGACTCTGTGTGTATTACGTGTAACTCCCTTGTCAAAGGTTTTGTCAGTACATCGGCTGTCATCCTCTTTGTTTGATAGTATCGAATGCTCACTTTCTCATCATCTATTGCTTCCTTGATGAAGTGGTACTGTAGGTCAATGTGCTTAGCTCGATGATGTGAACCTCCGTTCTTGCTAATATAGATACAACCCTGGTTGTCACTCAGAATTTCCACAGCTGGGAGCTGAAAGCTCCATTCATTCATGAGATTCTGAATCCACATTGTTTCTTTTTTAGCTTGACAGAAGCTCATATATTTTTCTTCACTTGTTGAAAGTGCCACGCTCTTCTACTTCAGGATTCCGCAGGTGATCACGCCCCCAGCCATAAGGAAAACGAACCCTGATGTAGATCGCGTAGTGTCTAGATTTCCTCCCCAATCTGCATCAGCGAAGCCCTGCAATGAACCTGCATCTTTAAAATAGGCTAGTTCCAAATCAATGGTTTTCTTTAAGTAACAGAGAATTCGCTTTGCTGCAAGCCAGTGCTGCCACCCAGGGTTGCTGCTGAATTGACTGACTCGATTTATGCTAAATGGTATGTCTGGATGAGTACATATAGCAGCGTACATGAGGGACCCGACCAGGCTTATAAAAGGCACGTCAATCATCTTGTTCTTATCATCTTCGGCTACCAGACACATCTCCTTTGTCAGAACTAATCCCCTTCTCACGGGGGTGGCAACTGGGTTTGCATCCTCCATCCCGAACCTAGCAATTAATTCTCTAACATATCTTCTCTGGATCATTCTAGTGATGCCAAGATCAAGGTTTCTCTCAATCTCCATTTTCAGACAGTGATACACTGTTCCAAGATATGTAATCTTGAGATCTACAACTAGTGCTGACTTAATTTCACCTGTCTTTTCATCACTATTTCCTGTAATTAGTATGTCATCAACATAAATTGCAAGAATAACAATGACTCCATCGTTGTTGTACACATAAGTACTGCTGTCAACATAACATTTGATAAGCTTGAGTCGTTCTGCTATGGAATTAAATTTCTCATTCCATTCCCTACATCCCTGTCTGAGACCATATATGGCCTTGGACAGCAAACACACCAGGTCACTTCCGTCTTCAAATTCTGGTGGTTGTGCCATATAGATGGTCTCCTTGAGTATGTCCTATAGAAATGCAGTTTGAACATCTGATTGCCATACCTTCCAGTTGAACTGAGTGGCTACTGCCAGCAATACTTTCATGCTTTCGATGCGAACAACACGTGCATAAGTCTCATTGAAGTCGATCCCTTCCACTTGAATCTACCCTTTCGCCACCAGCCTTACTTTGAACCGATCAATGCTTCCATCTGGTCTGACCTTCAACTTGAAGACCCATTTGCAGCCGATGATCTTCCTCCCCTTCGGTAAGGGGGTCAGCTCCCAAACATCATTTTATTTCATTGCTTAAATCTCCTTCTCCATCGCCTTCTTCCAGTTGGGCCAATGTATCGACTCCTTTGTCTACTGCAAGCTCTAGAATTATGTGGTCCTTCTCTACACAGATGAGCGTCATGTCATTGAACCTTTGAGGGCCTTTCTTGTCTCTGCTAGATCTTCGGATCTGCTGATGCTCACGTGTATGAATTGGTTGGGGCTCGTTATTCATCTGCTGCTCTTCTTTGAAGATAGGTTCCTCATCTTGCTCATCTCTCTCCCTGATTTCGAGGGACACAAGGTCTGGAGATGGATCTTCAACTTTGCTGGGGTTATCCTTGTAGTAGTTGTCCGATTCTCTGAATTCCACATCTTGTAAAACTAGCACTTTCTTGTTGTCAAGGATGTACACACAAATCCTTTCTGGTTGTAGGGATACCCAACAAAGATCTCCTTTTTGGCTCTTGGGACTAGTTTCTTCCTTCCAGGCGTATTGTCAAGAACAAAACATAGGCACCCAAACGTTCGTAGATGGCTCAGGCCAGAGGCTCTGATCCAGTCCACATTTCTCTTGGGATCTTCCATTTCAGCTTAGTGGAAAAAGTACAAAAAGGTCCAAGAGTGGATCCTAATCTGATCCTCAAGAGGGATTGGTTGTCAGATTACTTGATCTATGAATCTACTTCAGATTAAGATCAATCTAGATGAATTCTAGACACAAAATTCTAACAAGAACAATCATTAATTGAAGGTAAGTGTACTTTATGGTTTCACACATGTGAAACACTATCTGAGTATGGACTCCAACTTGAAAATCAAGTACACATTGATAGAACCTCAAAACAATCAAACCAAATGTAGACAAATGGAGAGAATCACTCAAAATTGCTTCCAAAACCAAGATTGGTGTCTCACAATGATTATGGCCAAATGTGGCTCTATATATACAATAAGTGGGAGCTCGTGGTACTGATCCCACATGTGTGAAGGTGCTTTGTCATATGATGATTCATCATGCAAAACTGACACTTGGACAAAACCTTTTATTTTGAGCATTTTTGGTCCATTTTCCTTCTATATGGAGATCTACTTGGAAATCTTCTAGAAGTCAAAATTTGCCTACTTCAGCTTATTCCACACATGTGAGTTGTCCTCTACACATGTGATATGACACCTAGCCAAAGGATGTGGCTCATGCAATCAATAGATTGATGCCATGTGTCATATGTCTAGAAAACTTGTTTTTGGCCTTTTTAGCCACTAGAACTTGAATTAAATCATATGTACAGCCTATATGATTATGGTACATGACAAGTCTACTATTTTCACACGTGGGAACAGGCTCCACACATGTGTGTTTATCTATATACAAGATTTTTGGCCTCAAACTTATTTTTGCATTTTTCACACTCCTCAAAAATCCAGCTTGGTAAATCTAGCTTGATGGAAAACATGATGATCTTGAACTTGACTCCATGGGCTGAATTGGTCTTTGCTGGTTCAAAAGGTGTGAAGATCAGCCAATGAGCTTGATGTTGATCTGAAATCACCATATCCATGATAGTGCTTCTTTGATGTTGACATCTTTGATGAACTTGAGAGCTTTGCACCATCCTAGCGCCTCCAAAATTGATTCCTTCCAAATTTCATGTAGATGCTTGACTTTGAGGCTTGCTCCTTCTTCGTGTGCATGCTCCTCCATGAGAACATAAAGAATTCTTTTTGATTTATTAGGATCACAAAGATCTAACATCATGTTACCACGATCTAGAGAATTAGTCTCATCCAAATTGGCAAGACTATGCATGCTATAATAAGAAAGTGTTTGCAATATATCTTCATGCTTGTTTACCATGCTAATCTCAGATCTAATGAGGCTAAATACTTCATTATGGAGATAAGTGTCTTTAGAAGATGATTCACTTACTCTCATAAAGAGTTTACAATTTGCCTCAATACAAATTTTCAAACTATGAGTGAACAAATCACTTTTGCTCTTGCATTACTCAAGAGCATACATTTGATGAAATAACCATTGGCTTTCCAATTGATTAAAAATCAATTTCAATCTTTTAAGAACATTATCCAAGTTACTTTCATGAAAGTGACATCTATCTTTGCATCTTGAACCAAACAATGCACTTCCAAATGAAAAATTTCAAAAGATTTGACATGTGTTGTGATGGACTCTTGAAGACAAATCTTGCAAGTCCTTATGAGACTCCAAGCCTCATTCACCTTTCCACAAAGGAAACACCTTTCCTTGGACTTGTCCTTCTTGTATTTGCATTTCGAACTTGAAGCTCCATCCTTCACCTCTTTCCCCTTGCCTTGGTTCTCCTTGGATGGATTGGTCTTCTTTTTGTAGCATCTTGAGAAAATATATCCTCCCTTGCCACAAAGGTTGCACTTAGGATCCTTGCTTTCCTTCAATAGGATGCCACCTATTGATGCCATGTGAATAAAAACCTGTGACATGAATCTACAAATGTAATTTGTGACTTTCAAGAGACTAGATTTGAACATCTTCAATAATCTAGAATGATCTACAAAAGATCTAGCGCACAAACCTAAGAATCAATCTTCACACTAATGACTAGTCACTTGGAAACTTTGCTTTGATCACTAAGACAAAAGCACACAACCCTTGAATCAAATCACAAAAGAAATCAGATCCAATCTCTTATTGGACTCATCGAATACCAATGACTCTTTCTTTTGAAAGTTGAAATGGATATGAAAAGATTTGACACCTAGATTTTCCTTTTCACTTGACTAGTTCTCTCAACACTTGAGATTCTTGAACAAAAGATGGGTTTTGTTTCAAAACATGAAAATCAAACTTAATCACTTCTATTGGACTCACTCTTGACCCAAATAATCTCACTCTTGAGATTTAGAATGAATTTTATTTGATTTGAAAACAAACTATACCATCAATTTTTCACAAAGCTTAAAAACTAGACAACTAGAGATTCACAAAGATCTCAACCATGCATGAATACTCAAATATGGACTCCTCCTCATTCTAGACATCCAATGGGATCACAAATTGACCCTCACACTCTCACAAAGAAAGTTGAATAGAACTAATTTGAGTTTCATGCATTCTATGTCAATTTTTGCTCAACAAATTGAATTCAATCACTCCTATTGGATTCCACCAATTACTCTACTTTTTAAGACTTGGAATGAAATTCAAAATCAAAAGTTGTGATTTTTCTCACTAAGATATTGTGCTTCAAAGAGCTAATACCACTTAGAAAGATTTGATCACCTAGGAGAAGACAAATTCTTCACCTATAACAACACATAATGAGCTTCTAGATCTTGCCCTCTACAAAGGAAGGAACTCTTAGAAAATTGGATCTCTCTCTACACATTTGCCATAGACACCTTAATGACTCTTTTCAAATCTTACAATCACTCAAACAATTGAGTAGGGTTGAACAATGTGACTTGGATCTCAATCTCTTTTCTAGAACTCTCAATTTAAGCCAATCTATGTCAAATTCTACAAAAAATTTGCATAGATGCTCTATATGCAATAGAAACTCTCAAAGGTTTCACTTGGAGGACAGATCCAAGGATGTTTTCTAGCAAATTGATGCTTCTAAACTTGACCCTATCACTCTTGAACAAATCTAGAGTGATGGTACAATGGATTTCATCCTCTCACCTTGCTTATCACTCCTTAATCTATGATTTTTGGCAAACTCACTCTCAACTTCAACATGCACTCAAAAAATCAGAGATAATCAACTAATGCACCTAATTCAAACTTCTAATTTAATTTTTTGGTTGATCTAATCCAAGAACTAATCAAGGGATTAGATTTTCTATAGAAAATGCTTGATTTTGCACTAAAAATCACTCAAATTGGGTGTGTGAGTCAAATTGTACAAATTTTTGAAATTTATCAGACAAAATCGGAGCCGTATGGACTCACACGTGTGAAAAGGGTTCCTACAGCCCACAACAAAATCTGGACCAAAAATTTTGAGGATAGCTATCAAATCCAACTCGCTACACAAAATTTGACTAGTTTCCACAAAACTGCGAATTTTGGCTTTGATTTGGATTAACCCTATCAATTTCAGCAAAACCTCTTGCACTAGGCTCTGATACCATGTGAAAAAAGTACAAAAAGGACCAAGAGTGGATCCTAATTTGATCCTCAAGAGGGATTGGTTGTCAGATTACTTGATCTATCAATCTACTTCAGATTAAGATCAATCTAGATCAATTCTAGACACAAAATCCTAACAAGAACAATCATTAATCGAAGGTAAATGTACTTTATGGTTTCACACGTGTGAAACACTGTCTGAGTACGGACTCCAACCTGAAAATCAAGTACACATTGATAGAACCTCAAAACAATCAAAACATGTGACAAATGGAAAGAAGCACTCAAAATTGCTTCCAAAACCAAGATTGGTCTCACAATGATTATGGCCAAATGTGGCTCTATATATACAATAAGTGGGAGCTCGTGGTACTGATCATCCATCTGATCCCACATGTGTGAAGGTGCTTTGTCATATGATGATTCATCATGCAAAACTGACACTTGGACAAAACCTTCTATTTTGAGCATTTTTGGTCCATTTTTCTTCTATATGGAGATCTACTTGGAAATCTTCTAGAAGTCAAAATTTGCCTACTTCAGCTTATTCCACACATGTGAGCTGTCCTCTACATATGTGATATGACACCTAACCAAAGGATGTGGCTCATGCAATCAATAGATTGATGTCATGTGTCATATGTCTAGAAAACTAGTTTTTGGCCTTTTTAACCACTAGAACTTGAATTAAATCATATGTACAACCTACATGATTATGGTACATGACAAGTATACTAATTTCACATGTGGGAACAGGCTCCACACATGTGTGTTTATCTATATACAAGATTTTTGGCCTCTACCAAGCTTTTTTTTGCATTTTTCACAAGCTTCTCACTGGGAGCTCGGTTGTGTAGGTGTTAAAAATTCACAATTCTAGCTTGACTAGTTTTGGTCATATGACTTGTAAATAGTTAGATGGTCATGATGTGGCTTGTCACACGTGCCAAATAGCATAGGATTCCATTCATAAGGATGTTCTCAAGTAGACCTAAGTGTTAGAACCTTTGGAATGAGTCCAAATTATGCTTAGATACAAGGGAGAAAAAATAGGAGCTATTTTTGGTAATTTTTGCATTGTTGAGGGATCTCCAAGATTCCAACCCTAACTTGGTAGGGATGAAAGATCCACAAAAATTAGCATTAGGGATAGGTTTAGGGCTACTCATACCTGCCCAAAACCGTGATGGATCATCTATATATAGGTAATGATATCTCACCAAAATCAATCAAGCAATTTCATGTTTTTTCTCTCATAATGGTGCAATTGCTCTCTATGTTCATAATTCTTTGAGTACTTGTGATTACTAATGATTATAGGATTGAATGTAGGTCTGGTGTACAGTACTCAGACTGTGGGAGGCCGTACTTTCACACGTGTGAAGCCTTCTTCAAGGATTTGGGCCATTTAGTGAGGTTCAAGCATAGATTTTTGATGGATTTTGATGGTTCAACTTGTGCTAATCTTATGAAATCATAATCTATTGTTTTCCTCATCATTTCAAGTGTTTTAGGATCCTTATTTGCTGTAATTTTTACATGGTATCAGAGCCTAAAGGCTGAAATGAGCTAAATCCTTGGTTTTCATTCAATTTGATCACAATTTTTGATCTAAATCTTGTGTAGATTGGATCTTAGCATCTAGTATTGATTCTAGAACTCAAAGTGAGTCAAATACATTGGAGATTGGTGTTGTGTGACTTCATTTGCAGGTGTTTAGGTGTCTAAAATCAGAGGCAAAGTTGAATTCAATTCACATTACCAAGATAGCAAGTTTTGCTTGCTCCAAGCATTGATTTCTAAGCAAGTTTTGAAGGTGATTTCATAGAGGAGGCTTTCTAGCATTCAAGGAGAGGGAAGATCAGAGTTTTGGGGACTCTTCAAGGCTGTTCTAAGGTGTAGTAGACACCTCCTAAAGTGATTTAGGTTCAGTCCAACCATTGCTTGACTTATGCACCAAATTAGATCAATTTTTCATCAATTTTGATCATTTTTTGCTTGTGATTGGATAGTAGATTGTGTTGCATCCTCATTAAGTTCCATCTAGATCTGTTACAAGTGATTTTGGAAGTATATTAGGTTGCTGAAATTCACTCTTGATCAGATCATTTGGAAGCTTTAATGTTCTTTATAGAAAGAGGGGCAATTCTACTAGTATTGTCTACTTCAATCAAGCAAGTGCATTGTTTCTAGTATTCTATGATTTGATTTTGTTAGAGATCATTCTTAGATCTTTATAGGAAGTCTATTACTGATCTTTTCAGGTCCCTAAGAAGTGGGATAAGGTAGACCTTCAATCAAATCAATAGAAGTAACCTTCATTTGTGTCAAGTCCTTGATTAGGAGACTAGATGGCATCTATAAATGCATATCTTTTGGATACTAATGAAAGGCTCAACAAAACTAACTATTCCATGTGGAAAGTTAGAATGGAATCTATCATGATCATGCAAGATCTGATGGAAATTGTACATGGTAAGGAGGGTGAACCTATTCATCCTCAAGAAAAAGCCAAATACATCAAGAGGTGCAATGTTGCACTACATTGCATAAAAATGAATGTTGCAAATGAACTCTTAAGAGAGGTAGGAGATTGCACTTCAGCTCAAGATGCTTGGGAGACTTTGCAAAAGGTCTATGAATCCAAGAACCAAACTAGAATGTTAGCTTTGAAGAATCAAATCTATAGAAGCTATCAAAAGAAAGGAGAGAGTGCACATACTTTTGTCCTAAGAGTAAAGGAATTGAACAAAGAGCTAGCCTTTATAGGTGACCCTATCAAGGATGAAGAGCTTGTTCAACTCATATTGAATGGACTAAGCTTTGAATTTGACAATTTGGTTCAGGGATATGCAATTATGGGTAAGCTACCCATACTTGAAGAACTCCAAGGCACACTCATGGCCGAGGAATCAAGAAGGAGCCAAATGCAAGAGAGGATGGATAGGCTTTCCATCCAAGGTGGAGATGACCAAGCTCTCTTAACCAAAGGCAAAGGCAAGTACAAAGGCAAAGGATCAACATTCAAGGAGTCTACAAAGCTTGAGGATCAAGAAGGACCCTCAAAGGCATCTCCATCAACCACCAAAGTCAAGAAGGACAAATCAAAGGTGAAGTGCTACTATTGTAGCAAGATGGGGCATTATGTCTCGGAATGCTTCAAGAGGAAGCAAGATCAAAGCCAAGCCAACATGAGCAAAGAGGAGGAGGAGGAGAGTTCACATGAGGACTCTCTCATGATGTCCATATTTTCTTCAACAAGCTTCAAAGGAGAAGATCCTTGGTGGATTGACTCGGGTGCTAGTTCACACATGACTAGTAAAAGGGAGTTTTTCTCTTCTCTCTTATCTTATGATGGACCTATAAAGTCTATCTATACAGCAAATGATGAAGCTTGTAAGATTGAAGGAGTTGGTAGCATTCCCCTTTGCTTAGGATCTTCCAAAAAGATCAACATAGAAGGTGTTTTGTACATTCCTACAATAACAAAGAATCTACTAAGTGTTGGCCAAATGGTAGACAATGGTTTCAATGTTGACTTTGCTTCAAATGAATGTTTCATCAAGAAGGGTAAGATAGTGGCTAAGGGCACTAGACTTGGCAAACTTTATAAGCTGGATGCATTTATGGATACTAATGTTGTCATGTTGGCCGAGAAGAGCAAGATATCTACCTTTACTTTATGGCACAAAAGACTTGGACATGTCAACTCGGGTTCCATGGAGGCTATGATCAAGGAGGAGTATGCTTTAGGCCTACCAAGGTCTATTGGGAAGGAAGACAAGGTTTGTGAAGCTTGTGCCTTATCCAAGGCACATAAGAAGGTGTTTCCTAACTCCATCACAAAGTCATCTCATCCTCTTGAACTCATACACTCGGATGTGCACATTGCTAGCACCAAATCTAATGGAGGTTCATCCATGTTTTTAACCTTCATTGATGACTACTCAAGATATTGTTGGGTGTTCTTACTTTCCTTCAAGTCTCAAGTATTTGATACTTTTGTAAAGTTCAAGTTGTTTGTGGAAAAGCATCATAATCATAGCATCAAGATTCTTAGAAGTGACAATGGTGGAGAATTCATCTCCAATGAGTTCAAGGCCTTTTGTGAGGAGGAAGGGATCAAGAAAGAGACTTCTTGTCCTTACACTCCTCAACAAAATGGAGTTGCTGAAAGAAGGAATAGAACATTATGTGAATGTTCTAAGGCTTTAAGATTAGATGCTTGTTTGCCCAAATCCTTTTGGGGTGAGTCTCTTGTATGTGCAAACTACTTGATGAATAGGGTGTCTTGCATGGCAATTGAAGGCAAAACTCCTTATGAGATGTTGTATGGAAAAAAAACCAATCTTAATCACTTGAAAGTTTTTGGGTGTATATGTTATGTGCATGTGCCATTGGAAACAAGAACCAAGGAGGATCCTTGAACAAATTTGTTGTTTCAAGGGATGTCATCTTTGATGAACATCATATGCATATGCTTGAAGAAGGCTCAAGTGCTTCAACAATCAAGAAGAAGATGGCCGAGGAGCAAGATCTTGGTTTTGAGGAGGAGCTCATGGAGGAGCAAGCACCAAACCCACCTATCACACCAAGGAGATCTTCAAGGGCAAAAGTGGAGCCATCAAGGCTCACATATCAAGTCAAAGGACAGCAAGTTGAGGGTATCTCATCCACTTCTTATGCTTTATCTAGTTTTGAAGAACCGTCTAATGTTGAAGATGCATTGAACTCCAAAGAATGGTATAAAGCTATGTTGGATGGTATAAAGCTATGTTGGATGAGTTTTTTTTTTTAAAAATACGTGTAATCCGACGTGGAAGTCGAAATCCGCCGTCCACGTCGGCACTCCATAAAGCCTGTCCACGACATCTGGCACCTGTTGTCCGGGCCTGAGTGAGCACAAATGTCAGATTTCAACGTGTTTGGAGGACTTTGGGTATCTAGATGTGATTCTGGATTGTAATCTAAAGTTTTTGTAGTTGAAGATGATTGTCATTTTTGGTATGCGTTCAGTCTTTAATTACCAGTTGTTTATAGAACTTGAATCTTGCACTTCAGTTAAAGAATCATGTTTTGAAAGTATTGCTAAATCCAGTCTTTTCCTATTGGGAAAGATTTTGGAATGATTCTTTCTTTTCCTGAGTTATGTGGAACATATACTCCAATATCTTATAAATGGTTAAGCATGGTTTTGGATTCCAGAAAGTTATGATTGAAATATGAATATTTATGATTGACGGATCATAAATAGATACTTAATTATTGTCAGAGGATTATAAGGAATGGTGATGATTCTTAAGTGTGATGATTAATTCTTGATCTATTATTTGAGTAAGAATTCAGATCAGTATTTTGAATCTCTCGACTCTAGTATTTTATTTGAGAACCTAAGGATCTCACAGATATTCTCACAAGATAAGTATTTGTGGAAAATTTAATTATCTAGTGGATGTTATTCTACTACAATTCATGGTCTGCAGATGCTTGAGTACAATTATTCGTCTAATTGGATCTCCAGTTATCGTAGGAGGCAGACAAGTCTACTAAGATGAATGAATGTTGTTTTCTAGCATTTGGTGTTAGAAATAAGAGCATTTAACTCAAAAAGAGTATCTGGGATACTCGGAGTTGAGTTTTAATCATTCTATATTTTAATGATTCTGCTAGAGATTCTAATTGAATGAATTATCATATCTTAGAATTTAGATTGTAAGGATATTTGTACTTGAAAGCTTATGAATTATCTTTCAAAGTTGTGGATAATTTCAGACTGTAATTATAATTATTATATTATTTCTTTAACTTTGATATCTTAAGTTAGGTTGTTTCACCCAGTGTTTCATGTAAGTGCTTTATATGAGGTGATGTTACTAACTTGTGGTAAATGTAACCCAGATGAAAAATTTATCGCTTAGTGTATTTTCAATCCTGAGTTGTACTCCAGAGCAGAGATTAACGATTTGAAATAGATTTATCTTTGAGTACTTGTTTGATTTGAAAGTTAGACTAAGGATATTGATTTTCTCGGTTAATATTGAAAGTTAAAGGAACTATAATTCTTTCATGTTTAGAGAGCTTCTAAGGATAGAAGCAGTTTAAGGAGGGAAGAATGTTATGTCCATGGCTAGTAAGTAGGATTCAGTATACTCCTAGTCTTGGATACACGGTACTCCAGTAAATCAAGTTGTTAGTGATGCCACATCATACTTGATGTGACCTGAAAGTAACTAATATCCTTGTGAGGCCCAGAACACACTAAATGGAGTTTAGACAAGGTATGAGATAGTGTATGCATGTATAGAGTTATCAATAACAATTTTATGAATAGGTGGTCCATGCTTAGGACTCTATTCTAGGTGAATCTATGTATAGGGAACTTAGGGCTATGCATGGCTATGTGCCCAGGTTGCTTTTGGCTCTATATATTGGGTCCAAACTTGCCCTACTCCTCATTGTGATCATGGATTCATTGCCAGGGTTTCACTCTACATTCATGCCTCTTGTTCCTTGGCTTGGGGTGAAGCTTCTAGAGTTGATTGGTTGCTTTTACTTGGTTGGGTGGTTACTCCATAGTGTGTTTTCCATTGTGTGTTATCTTGTAAGCAGGGCCAACTTTCAACAAGAGTGTCGTTCTAGTGCAAAGGATCTTTCAGGCGACCTAGACCATGTCAACACATTGCAACATATTTATGAAGTCAATTACGAGACTAACGGCAAATACTTTATTTTTGACGTAAAATGGTTTAAGGTCATCTATCGTGAAAGCAACGCCATGGTTAGAAATGATAAAAAGTTTTTTCAAATCGACTCAACAAAATGTATATCGATGGACTCTCATGACACTTTAGTATTGCCACGACATTGCGAACAAGTGACACTCTAAAATTTCAATGTCATTAATATTCGCAATCCAATTATTTATGTATCAATCTTATAAGACTAACTTAATTTTTTTTAATTTTCTGGCAGATTATATTCCATCTGATTGAATAGACCCAATATGGTGGTATGTGATCCAACTTAATGCAAAAAAATGACGTGTGTTTGAAGGAAAAGATATTGTTGAATTGGATACACACGACGAACCACCACCCAATTTTGGCGACGTTTTGGAAGAACCTGAACCACTCATCCAGACTCCAAATGATGTCAAAATGATGGGAGAAGAAGGTACAAATGGAAATGATGAGATTCATACGATCGCACAAGACCAAATTGGGGGTAATTTGAGGCCCCCACGTTTGGATGAATTAGAAGAAGAGGAGATTGAATATGAGGGTAGCTCACATCATCAAAGAGACACGATTGGAAATTTACGATTATACCTAGACCTAGATTTAGATGAGTGTCAAGACTTGTGTGATGACGAAAATGATGTAAATGATAAGAATGATCTATGATTATCTATCATTTTTTTTTTATATTTATCGCAATACTTTTTATGTATACTTTTATAGATAGAGTTGAATGTGATAATTATAATACCCGAACTTCCCGGTGCCACTATGACCAGAATCCAGCCGGCGCCAAGTTCCTATGGCTGAAAATCTTTGATCGGTTCTAGCGAAGTCCAGAGAGCCCAGATCGATGTGCAATCACCTCACACGATCTAGGCATGATTAAAAGAAACCTGGGGATCAATAAATTATAGAGAGAGAAAATGACTTTCTAGAGAGAGAAAATGTGCTTTACCAGCCTGGGTAGAGTACTTGGTATGAGGGGAGGTGGCGAATCACACCAATACTATAGGGGAGTGTGGGTTGTGACTCAGGGTGAGCTCCAACCAAGTCTCAGCCTCCCTTGCTGGAATGTTGTCTTGGCACTCGCCTTGGCATGCTAACGCGCCGGAGACTAGGGTCGGTCACACACTTAAAATGTAACCTTCTCAGATTTATCAATAAAGTGGGATTTTTCTCAAACTAACTTTGATTGCCTTTTGGGTTTCAGTGTTCAGTAAAAGCGCCAGTTGGAAGGCCGCTTCAAACTTTTTAATTTGGCACATAGCTGAGGGTCATATCCCGCGACGCCAACGGTATGCCGTCGGGACCATTCGGTCCGTGGCGCCAGCGGTATGCTGTCGGGACTATTTGGTCCAGGAATTGGTTGTCTCCATATCTGTCGCGGCTTGTGGTTTTGAGTGTTCCTTGCATGAACGTGAATGGGTTAAGCTTTTGGGCAACGGGCTCTAACTTGTCAACTGAGTTGGATGGCTTGCTTGGGTGAAAATTACCTGTTTATGGCTGTCCAGTCTGGCGTGGCGCTAGCTTGGCTTCCAGCGCTCGTGACAAAGCTTTCAGCTGGTTAAGTCTGATGTAAGTCAGACCGCTTGCTTGGAATGGATGTTACTCGTTTGTAACGAAGCTTCGAGTTGGTTCAGTTTGGTGTATGTCGGGCGGCTGGCGCGGAGGGAAGTCACCCACATCGGGACCCCCGATCTGGCATGGCGCCAGGTTGGATCTCAATGTTGGTTTCGGAACTTCAAGTTGGTTAAGTCTGATCTTTGTTGGCGAGTTGGCTGCTTGTATGTCAAGTGGGTTTGGATGGCAAGAGTTGAAGGCTGGGAAGCTAAGTCGTGGTTCCCGGCTCCCTTTGGGATGCCTGCGCTACATGTGGTATCAGAGCCGACTGGCCGGTCAGCTATGCGGATCTCATAGAAATGGCCATGATTTGGGGTTCATCAGGACAACTGTTGTGCAAGGTGCTGGCCACAGTGTAAGCACAGGTGGGTCCACGGTCAGGGTGGTCGGCAGAACGGGGGACTTGATGAGTCAAGGTGCTGCCCTTGAGGTGTAATGTTGTAAAGCTACCTTTACAAGCTTTACTTCCAGCGCCATCGGTGTCAGCTATGTCCCCGGCGCCAGCAATGCCCCTGTTGCTCCCGGCGCCACTGTGACCAGAATCCAGCCTGCGCCAAGTTCCTATGGCTGAAAATCTTTGATCGGTTCTAGCGGAGTCCAGAGAGCTCAGATCGATGTGCAATCACCTCACACGATCTAGGCATGATTAAAGAAAGCCTGGGCATCAATAAAATCTAGAGAGAGAAAATGACTTTCTAGAAAGAGAAAATCCTAGAGAGAGAAAAACGTGCTTTACCAGCTTGGGTAAAGTGCTTGGTATGAGGAGGGTGCCGAATCACACCAATACTATAGGGGAGTGCGGGTTGCGACTCAGGGCGAGCTCCAACCAAGTCTCAGCCTCCCTTGCTGGAATGTTGTCATGGCTCTCGCCTTGGCATGCTAGCGTCCCGGAGACTAGGGTCGGTCACACACTTGAAATGTAACCTTCTCAGATTTATCAATAAAGTGGGATTTTTCTCAAACTGACTCTGATTACCTTCTGGGTTTCAGTGTTCGGTAAAAGCGCCAGTTCTAAGCCACTTCCAAATTTTTAAGTTGGCACATAGCTGAGGGTCGTATCCCGGGACGCCAGCGGTATGCTGTCGGGACCATTCGGTCTGTGGCGCCAGCGCTATGCTGTCGAGACCATTTGGTCTAGGAACTGGTCGTTTCCATACTTGTCATGGCTTGTGGTTCTGAGTGTTCCTTGCATGAACGTGAATGGGTTAAGCTCTTGGGGAACGGACTCTAATCTGTCGGCTGAGTTGGATGGCTTGCTTGGGTGGAAGTTACCTGTTTATGGCTGTCCAGTCTGGCGTGGCGTCAGGTTGGCTTCCAGCACTCGTGACGAAGCTTTTAGTTGGTTAAGTCTGATGTAAGTCAGACCACTTGCTTGGAATGGATGTTACTCGTTTGTAACGAAGCTTCGAGTTGATTAAATTTGATGTATGTCGGGCGACTTGCTTGGAGGGAAGTCACCCACATCGGGACCCCGGATCTGGCATGGCGTAAGGTTGGATCTCAATGTTGGTTTTCAGGAACTTCAAGCTGGTTAAGTCTGATCGTTGTTGGCGAGTTGGCTCCTTGTATGTCAAGTGGGTTTGGATGGCAAGAGTTGAAGGCTGGGAAGCTAAGTCGTGGTTCCCAGCTCCCTTTGGGATGCTTGCGCTACATGTGGTATCAGAGCCGACTAGCCGGTCATCTATGCGGATCTCACGAAAATGGCCATGGTTGGTTCATCAAGACAACTGTTGTGCAAGGTGCTACCCATAGTGTAAGCACGGGTGCGTCCACGGTCGGGGTGGTCGGCAGAACGGGGGACTTGATGAGTCAAGGTGCTGCCCTTGAGGTGTAAGCACGATCAGTTCTCGCGGTTTGGGCCTGGCGTTGTCTGCACGTAGGACGGATGAGCCAAAGTGCTGCCTAGGGAGGTGAAAGCACGATCTGTACCTTGTGGGGTGCGGGGCGACATATTCGAACTGTACGGGTTAACCATTGATACAAAGATGTTGCTCGAATTCGGGTGTAAAGCACGGGTGGTTAGCTGCCGGTGCGGGATAGATGCCGATCGTTTAGCTATAAGGGCTATCGACCAAAAAGTGGTGGGGCGTGATTGAGGCAATGTGCTGCTTAATGGTGAAAGCACGGATAGTTGGAAGGGTGTCCTATGTGGGCTGATTCCGTGATCGATTTGTATGGGCGCGGCCAGGCAAAGATCCGTTGGCAGGACCATCTCAAAGAGGGACCTTGTCTTTGTTACTTGTTAGTAAACCTGTCTGAGTGTCTTACTTGTATGTATTCGTGGTGAGTCTTAGTACTCGTGCTTTGTCTGGTTTGCATGATTGCTTATGATACAAGGAGCTGATGGCTCGAGAAGGAACCTTTTCTTTTGAAGGCTGATACCATCAAACAAAGAGGACTACATAATCTGTGGGGCGGATTTGCAGTTCAAGTACTCACACGTAAACGACAACGAAATGACTCAATGTTTGCAAAGGATGGGTGACTAGCCTGTTTCTTGGGTTAGTTTCATTTGCGACAACGCCCACCAGACGCAAGCAGGAAGTCAAAAGTTGGAAAGGGCAATTTCAGGGGAGATCTTCTGTGGAGCAGTTGGTCTTCATTTTGGGACGGCCACCTTCGGATCTGAAACTCACTGAGCATGGGTGATATCCAGAATCTGTGGGGCGGATTTGCAGTTCAAGTACTCGCACGTGAACGGCAACGAAACGACTCAATGTTTGCAAAGGATGGATGGCTAGCCTGTTTCTTGGGTTAGTTTCATTTGCGACAATGCCCACCAAACGCAAGCAAGAAATCAAAAGTTGGAAAGGGCAATTTCAGGGGAGATCTTCTATGGAGCAGTTGGTCTTCATTTTGGGACGGCCACCTTCAGAACTGAAACTCACTGAGCATGGGTGATATCTAGTATCAATTGGGTTTTTCCTCAAAGGGGAAAGACTAGGATCCTCTTCAGAGATTGGCAACAAGTTGGATCGAGCCATAATCCTAGCAGATGGGAAGCAAAGTGTTGGAAAGGCTTTTTGTCCGAAGAAGTCTACTCTAACTTCGATCAATTGATTTTATAAGTGGAGGGGAACTGTCACACACACCTCTCTCTTGGGGCAAATTTTGAATGAAAGTTGATCAAAATGTGGGCAAATTCAAGGTGACCTAGCCATACTCACACGAGGAGACTGGCGAACTTTGGACCTAATAAGTTGACAAGTTTTTGTTGTGGAAAGAAAAGTTTGTTATAGGCTTTCTCTGGACCAGCAATGATGAGGAAACATATGAGTACGCTGGCTTGTGTTACGTGTAAGGCAGCTGATCAATGAAGGAACTGTAAAAGTTGAGTCTTGCATGAGAGACTTGGTATTTCGAACGGACGCTAAGGGACAGTTCGCGTTGAGATCGGACTAGTGCAAACTCTGGGTGCATGTGTCTGATTCAAAGAGAGCTACTTGAAGCCAAGCTCGATGTACACTTCTTGTTTTGACTATGAGGCAACTGACCAATGATGGAATTTTGAAAGTCAAGTTTTGCGGGACGGACATGGTGCTTCAAACAAACGCGAAGAGATAGTTCGGATGCGGATCAAACTGGTGCGACCCTTTGGCTTTCCACGAGGTCAATGGTTACATTTGGGTTGATTCAAAGACCTACTTCAACCTAAGTGCAAGGTGCATTGCGGAGTACTCAATCTTTGCCTACCTTAAAGAGCCGAAAATTATCAAGATCAGGCTGGGACAAGGAGAGAAATCAAGGTGCAGAAGCAACAAGGCACGGAGTGGACCATAAAGTGGGCAATCAAACGATAAATCCTTCGGCTTAGGGAGCCTTGATACTTGTGCGGAACTGAACAAATCTGGTGCTCAGGGAGCTCAACACAAAGTGCATCAAGGACAAATCAGGAGCTCAAAGGAGTTCCAAAGTCGAAAGTCAAAAGCGAAGGGGCGAACATTTCAAAGAAAGGCCTCTGTCACCAGTTAATAAGGTTCTCGGGTTTTTACGAAAGCGATATCAAATCTACGCTTTTCCCAGACAAAGATATATTTTCAAGTTATGTAATCTTTCAGTACAAAGAGTTGAGCCTCCGACTTGTGGTGTGCCAGATTCAATGTTAATAAAAAGTGGCCAGTAAACTGAGTACTGTGCCAAGTAGCTTAAATGTATAATTATTTTAATTGGGAGACACCTTTACTTTAATCTGACATCTGATGAGACATCAGATTCCATAAAGGTGGGGTGGATGTTGTAAAGCTACCTTTA
This sequence comes from Diphasiastrum complanatum, assembly GCA_029204225.1. NCBI lineage: Eukaryota > Viridiplantae > Streptophyta > Lycopodiopsida > Lycopodiales > Lycopodiaceae > Diphasiastrum > Diphasiastrum complanatum. The sequence goes on along the minus strand of MU831572.1, from coordinate 35,196 downwards.
CAAGCTTTACTTTCGGCGCCATCGGCGCCAGCTATGTCCTCGACGCCAGGAATGCCCTTGCTGCTCCCGGCGCCAACGGCGCCGGAGCCATCCCGGAGCCACTGCCACCAGAATCCAGCCGGCGTCAAGTTCCTATGGCTGAAAATCTTTGATCGGTTCTAGCGGAGTCCAGAGAGCTCAGATCGATGTGCAATCACCTCACACGATCTAGGCATGATTAAAAGAAGCCTGGGGATCAATAAAATCTAGAGAGAGAAAATGACTTTCTACAAAGAGAAAATGCTAGAGAGAGAAAAACGTGCTTTACCAGCTTGGATAGAGTGCTTGGTATGAGGGGGGGGCCGAATCACACCAATACTATAGGGGAGTGCGGGTTGCGACTCAGGGCGAGCTCCAACCAAGTCTCAGCCTCCCTTGCTAGAATGTTGTCATGGCTCTCGCCTTGGCATGCTAGCGCCCCGGAGACTAGGGTCGGTCACACACTTGAAATGTAACCTTCTCAGATTTATCAATAAAGTGGGATTTTTCTCAAACTGACTCTGATTACCTTTTGGGTTTCAATGTTCGGTAAAAGCGCCAGTTGTAAGGCCGCTTCCAAATTTTTAAGCTGGCACATAGCTGAGGGTCATATCCCGGGACACCAGCGGTATGCCGTCGGGACCATTCGGTCCGTGACGCCAGCGGTCTGCTGTCGGGACCATTTGGTCCAGGAACTGGTTGTCTCCATATCTGTCGCGGCTTGTGGTGCTGACTGTTCCTTGCATGAACTTGAATGGATTAAGCTCTTGGGGAACGGGCTCTAACCTGTCAGCTGAGTTGGATGGCTTGCTTGAGTGGAAGTTACCTGTTTATGGCTGTCCAGTTTGGCGTGGCACCAGGCTAGCTTCCAGCGCTCGTGACGAAGCTTTCAGTTGGTTAATTCTGATGTAAGTCAGACCGCTTGCTTGGATTGGATGTTACTCGTTTGTAACGAAGCTTCGAGTTGGTTAAGTTTGATGTATGTCGGGCGACTTGCTTGGAGGGAAGTCACCCACATCGGGACCCCCGATCTGGCATGGCGCCAGGTTGGATCTCAATGTTGGTTTTCAGGAACTTCAAGTCGGTTGAGTCTGATCGTTATTGGCGAGTTGGCTGCTTGTATGTCAAGTGGGTTTGGATGGCAAGAGTTGAAGGCTGAGAAGCTAAGTCGTGGTTCCCGGCTCCCTTTGGGATGCCTGCGCTACATGTAAGCACGGTCAGTTCTCGCAGTTCGGGCCTAGCGTTGTGTGCACGTAGGACAGATCACGCAGTGTGCTGCCATTAGGTTGGTGTAAGCACGGTCTGTACCTTGTGGGTTGCGGAGCGACATATTCGAACTGTACGGGTTAACCATTGATACAGAGATGCTGCTCGAATTCGGGTGTAAAGCATGGGTGGTTAGCTGCCGGTGCGGGATAGCTGTCGATCGTTTAGCTATAAGGGATATCGACCAAAAAGTGGTGGGGCGTGACTGAGGCAATGTGCTGCTTAATGGTGAAAGCACGGATAGTTGGAGGGGTGTTCTTTGTGGGCTGATTCTGTGATCGATCTGTATGGGCAGTCGATCTTCATTTTAGATGGCCACCTTCGGAACTGAAAGTCACTGAGCATGGTTGATATCCAGTTATCAGTTGGGTTTTTCCTCAAAGGGGAAAAGACTAGGATCCTCTTCAGAGATTGGCAACAAGTTGGATCAAGCCATAATCCTAGCAGATGGGAAGCAAAGTGTTGGAAAGGCTTTTTGTTTGAAGAACTCTACTCTAAGTTCGGTCAGCTGATATTATAAACAAGAGGGAAACTATCACACACACCTCTCTCTTGGGGCAAATTTTGAATGAAAAATGATTAAAACAGGGGCAAATTCAAGGTGACCTAGCCAAAGTCACACGAGGAGACTGGCGAACTTTGGACCTAATAGGTTGACAAGTTTTTGTTGCGGAATGGAAAGTTTGTTATAGGCTTTCTCTGGACCAACAATGATGAGGAAACATATGAGTACGATCGCTTGTGTTACGTGTAAGGCAGCTGATAAATGAAGGAACTGTGAAGGTTGAGTCTTGCATGAGAGACTTGGTACTTCAAACAAACGCGAAGAGATAGTTCGTATGCGAATCAAACTAGTGCGACCCTTTGGCTCTCCACGAGGTTAATGGTTACATTTGGGCTGATTCAAAGAGCTACTTCAAGCTAAGTGAGAGGTGCATTGCGGAGTACTCAATCTTTGCCTACCTTAAAGAGCCAAGAAGGAAAAGTATTAAGATCAGGCTGGGCCAAGGAGAAAAATCCAGACGCGAAAGCAACAAGGCACAGAGTGGACCATAAAGTGGGCAATCAAACGATAAATCCTTTAGCTCAGGGAGCCTTGATACCTGTGCGGAATTGATCAAATCTGGATCTCAGGGAGCTCAACACAAAGTGCATCAAGGACAAATCAGGAGCTCAAAAGAGTTCCAAAGTCAAAAAGTCAGAAGCGACAGGAACGAACATTTCACAGAAAGGCCTCTGTCACCAACTAATAAGGTTCTTGGGTTTTACGTAAGCGATATAAAATCTACGCTTTTCCCAAACAAAGAGAAATTTTCAAGTTATGTAATTTTTCAGTACAAAGAGCTGAGCCTCCGACTTATGGTGTGCTAGCTTCAATGTTAATAAAAAGTGGCAAGTAAATTGAGTACTGTGCCAAGTAGCTTAAATGTATAGTTATTTTAATTGGGAGACACCTTTACTTTAATCTGACATTTGATGACGACATCAGATTTTATAACGGTGGGTGGATGTTGTAAAGCTACCTTTACAAGCTTTACTTCTGGCGCCATCGGCGCCAGCTATGTCCCCGGCGCCAGCAGCGCCCCTGCTGCTCCAGGCGCCAACGGCGCCCGCGCCGCTCCCGACGCCACTGTGACCAGAATCCAGCCGGCACCAAGTTCCTATGGCTGAAAATATTTGATCGGTTCTAGTGGAGTCCAGAGAGCTCAGATCGATGTGCAATCACCTCACACGATCTAGGCATGATTAAAGGAAGCCTGGGGATCAATAAAATCTAGAGAGAGAAAATGACTTTCTAGAAAGAGAAAATCCTAGAGAGAGAAAAACGTGCTTTACCAGCTTGAGTAGAGTGCTTGGTATGAGGGGGGGTGCCGAATCACACCAATACTATATGGGAGTGCGGGTTGCGACTCAGGGCGAGCTCCAACCAAGTCTCAGCCTCCCTTGCTGGAATGTTGTCATGGCTCTCGCCTTGGCATGCTAGCGCCCCGGAGACTAGGGTCGGTCACACACTTGAAATGTAACTGACTCTGATTACCTTCTGGATTTTAGTGTTCGGTAAAAGCGCCAGTTGTAAGGCCGCTTTCAAAATTTTTAACTTGGCACATAGCGGAGGGTCGTATCCCAGGACGCCAGTAGTATGCTGTCGGGACCATTTGGTCCAGGAATTGGTTGTCTCCATATCTGTAGCGGCTTGTGCTTCTGAGTGTTCCTTGCATGAACGTGAATGGGTTAAGCTCTTGGGGAACGGGCTCTAACCTGTCGGCTGAGTTGGATGGCTTGCTTGGGTGGAAGTTACCTGTTTATGGCTGTCCAGTCTGGCGTGGCGCCAGGTTGGCTTCCAGCGCTCGTGACGAAGCTTTCAATTGGTTAAGTCTGATGTAAGTTAGACTGCTTGCTTGCAATGGATGTTACTCGTTTGTAACGAAGCTTCAATTTGGTTAAGTTTGATGTATGTCGGGCGGCTTGCTTGGAGGGAAGTCACCCACATCGGGACCCCCGATCTGGCATGGCGCCAGATTGGATCTCAATGTTGGTTTTCGGAGCTTCAAGTGGGTTAAGTCTGATCGTTGTTGGCGAGTTGGCTGCTTGTATGTCCAGTGGGTTTGGATGGCAAGAGTTGAAGGCTGGGAAGCTAAGTCGTGGTTCCCGGCTCCCTTTGGGATGCCTGCGCTTCACTAAGTCGTGGTTCCCGGCTCCCTTTAGGATGCCTGCGCTACAATACTTGGCATACACCTATTTTTTCCACGCCATGCAATAGTACCTGCCCTCTTCTTTTGGTCGAGATGGATAAGTTGCAAGTAATGGATCTAGCGAAGAGTTTTTTACCTTAGCTCCCCAGGCAGATGCTAGTGCAATGGACGCCACTGATAGCATCACGTTTAGATAAAGACCCATCTCACTACAGTGCACTTAGAAAATATGTTCATCTTGAATGAGTGTAGAGCTAAAAAAATCATCAAAAAGTTTTGAAGAAATCTCTACTGCACTAAAGAAAACTGGGCCGGCGATTCTTCAGCTTCTCCGCTAGAAAGTCTCCTATTCTAAAAGAAATGTTGTATATTTTCTGAAGCACAACTCTGAAGCTTTCTAGTTCTTCAAGAAATACAAAGAAAATGCAGAGTTGCAGACATGCAAGAAAATCAAAGCTCTTAGGAGCGACAATGGCATTGAATACATCTCAAATGAATTCAAGGATTACTGCACAGCCAATGGCATCGAGTAGCAGTTTGCTGCTTCCTACTCTCCACAATCAAATGGACTAGCAGAAAGCTGGAAGAACAAGATGTAGGAAAGATAGTAATTATTCTTCCACAGAGAACACGATGAGAGTGTGAAGAAATCAGAATAATATCAGTGTCTTCAATCGGATCTGTATCTGATCTATTTACTAATAGAACAATATTAGCTCTGATTGAATATGCGTGTGAAAATTATATGCGAATATAAGAGACCACAATTTTAGAAAATAAGAAACTATTGATCAAAAACAAATTTTTATAACTCTGAATCTGAATCATCAATATATATCTCTTGTTGTCTTATCTCGCTGTTGTGTCTCTGATTGAGTTAGTTACAACAAGTAGTGCACATGTATTTATATTGCTACAGAATAGGTCTTTTGGCCTTTTATTCACGACAGATGACAATTCTTGAGCTTGAAGAAAAAATCTTAAATATTTTGCGAACAGTTTTGTGACAGGTGAGCTTGAAGAACTACCTTCTGGTTCCAAGATCGTAGTGATCTTTGTCTGAATATTGATGATTGACGGCATCTTCTATATCTGAATAACCTTCATATATCGGCTTGCTGATGGATGTATAAAGAATGCTGAGAGGGGTACAAGGATACCACCGTATCAACTTTACTTCTGTATGCTCTGATACCAATGTATCAGATTTAATTCCAGATGCTCTAATACCACTATAGGAAAAATAGTAATTATTCTTCCACAGAGAACACGATGAGAGTTTGAGTAAATTCAACTAATATCAGTGTCTTCAATCAGGTCTGTATCTGATCTATTTACTAATAGAACAGTATTAGCTCTGATTGAATATGCGTGCAAAAATTATATGCGGAAGTAAGAGACAACTTAAGATTTTAGACAATAAGAAACTATTGATCAAAAATGAGTTTTTATAACTCTGAAATTGAATCATCAATATACATCTCTTGTTGTCTTATCTCGTTGTTGTGTCTCTGATTTAGTTAGTTACAATGAGTAGTGCACATGTATTTATATTGCTACAGGACAGGTCTTTTGGCCTTTTATTTACAGGTCTTTTGGCCTTTTAATGCTGTAATAATATATATCTAACCATTTACGACGGTTGATATTCAAATACATGTTTTGTTTCCAAGGTCAAATAAATTCTGTTCACGAATTATTCACAACAGTCCATCTCTTTGTCTCAGCTTCGTGTTTGCGAATTGTTTGCCACACTTGTCCCTTTGCGACATTTTCATCTTTTGCGAATTGTTCGTGACATATGACAATTCTTGAGCTTGAAGAAGAAATCTAGAATATTTCGCAAACAGTTTTGCGACAGGTGAGTTTGAAGAAGAGTCCAGAAGATTTTGCGAGTTGTTCGCGACAATTTCGCGACATTTGAGGTTTGAACAAAAAACAAAATATTTCGCGACAAGATTCTGCTTGTGAATCTTTGGAGCTTCAACAAGAAAGCCACGAGCTTCTACAAGAAACTGTTTCACGAATCTTTCAAGCTGATTGTAAGACAAATTTCACAAATCTTTTGAGTTGGTCATGAATAGAAATGTTTCGAGTTTGCGTCCGTTTCTTTCTCATCCTTTGTCAAGTAAACTATGCGCTTTGTTATTAGAGTCAAGATCTGTCTGATCAGTTCTTCTACACAGGACCTTAGTTAAGTCAGCCAAATGCATTATAACTCATGCTTCATTGCCCAAATCGTTCTGGCAACATGTTGTTTCAACCACGGCTTACATGCAGAACTGATGTATAACTAAAGGCCTTCTTGACATCAAAACCTCTCATGAAGTCTGGATAGGATCCAATCCTTCATTGAAACATTTGAGAGTATTCGGATGTACTGCCTATGCTCATGTCCCAAAGGACAACAGAAAGAAATCAGATGAGCATTCATTCCAAACCATTTTTGTTGGCTATTATACTTTTGATGGAATGTATAGACACTACAATCTAGACACCTATAAAGTTTTCACTAACATGGATGTGACTTTCATTGAAGATCAATTTATTGATTTATGCCCTAGAAACTAATACATATCGAAAGCCTATTTCGATTTCTTCCAGCAGTCACTTTGTACAGTCAGACCTAGAAGAAGATGAAGAAGTTGCAACTCAGGAGCAACAAACACAGCTGATACAAAGTTGAATTTTGCAGCCATAAACTTCAACCATGAGAGGACTCAAACTCAGCCTGTCCAATACACTGATGAGTTCACTCACTACTCTTTTTAGGAGCCAACCACACTTGAGGAAGCTATGCCACAGGCCGATTCAGATCTCTAAAAAAAAGCTATGGACATAGAGTGTACAACTCACTGCTGAGAAACGATTTATATGAAACAGAATGATTGTATTCGAATATAATGTTTATCAACTTTGATGCCACCCTCTCTAAATGTGATATTCAGTCAAGGAGAAAACTCAACATTGAATTTTGACAATATCTTTACCAATCTGTTGATTCGGACTATTACTTAGATCGACCAAAGGAATATCCTTGTAGGTGTCGAAGACAATCATGAAATTAATAAAGCAATTAGGTGTCTAAGACAACCATGCTTCCTTCGAGTGAGATATTTTAAATGAGTCATGGAACGAGTATCAATACACGAGAGAGAAATTATCAGAAGGCAATCGACAATGGAACACACATAAGAAAATAGAAAATCTGTATTAAGATGTTGTGAATACAACTATCAGATCACGATCTTGTGTCCGAGAATGGCTCACAGTAGTAGTGCACTATGTGCTGTGATATTACTATGCTAGTTACTAATTGAATACTATCTCTATTTCTTGAATTACCTTCACTCTCTGTAAAATCTCTAATCCTATGGAATCAGATAGTCTAATACAAGGGAGTTCATAGAGGAGCTTTGATTCACGCTACCATTGATTGTTGAGTCTTTTTCTCTAATGTGCAGGTTAACAGTTGTGAAGAAATATAGTTACTGCACAGTGAACGGTGATGTAGTCTGTAGTGTACAAGGTAGACGACGAGCTCCATTTTGACTAGTGATAGTTGACAATCATCAAATGTGTCGAATGAGTCGAATCGAGTTGTTTTCCCTTGAGAAGTTCTCGATGGTGTCAAAGTAGGGATGTCCATGGACTTAAGTTGTGTCTGTGAAGTTGATGTCGATGAAGTCAATCCTGCTCCTGCTGCGTATTATAGAGATTGTTCGACTTATGTGAGTAAGACTGCATGCTTTTGTAAAGAGAATATTTACATAATATAGTTGGAGTTAGGAAATGGATATATGTGAGTAGGAGTGAAGATTAACTCCAACAAGAACAACACATGGACTGTCACCAAGCTGCCAGCAGACAGAAAGGTAAGGGGATTTTCACAAAGTCCCAATACCAACTATTTTGAGACTTGTAGCCCAGTTGTCAAGCATACTCTCATTCGATTGCTACTGTCATATGCTGATGCAGCAAATTTTGAGGTACAATATTTCCTAAATGGAGTTATCAAGGAGGACATATACATGATCCAGCTAGAAGGCTATATCCTCAATGGTCAAGAAAATCAGGTATGCAAACTCCATAGAGCTTTGTACGATCTGAAACAATCATTCAGAGTATGGTTCCACCAAATAGATCATGGATTCGAACCAAGCTCTGTAGGCTATAATGTATATTTAAAAGCTATCAATCAAGTCTTTGTCATCATCACACTCTACGTGGATGATACTTTGTTGTTCAACAACCAGGATTTTACTCTCAGAGTAAACACATTGAAATCAGGTATCACTGCCTTAAAGAAAAAGTGCAAAGCAAGGAAGTGCCATTGTTTTACTTCAGGACATAGTTAAATGGCAGCAGATTACCTCACAAAAGCTCTATCAAAGGAGCACCATCTCAGATTTAATGACATGTTAAATATGAAGGTCCAAGTTTTTCAGGATCCACATTTAAAAGGGGGAGTGTTGGATTTCAATGCTCAGGACCAAATCCATTGAGTAATGAACACCCTGAAAGACTCAACCGAAGTCGACTCCATTGAATTCGAAGTCATCGAAGTGTTCAAAGTTTGACTTCATCAGGTTTGACTTCTCCATGTATATAGTTGAATGTTAATGTCCGAAGTGTCCAAGTGTATACTCATCTGATATATACAACATCTACTTACCCAACATCAAAATTATTGACTACATCGACTTCAACTTGTCATGTATATACCCATCAACCGAATTCATCTCCATCAATTGAATCGATCGACATGTCCGACTTCATCGACTTAACCGAATTTGTCGTCAAGAAAAGGTCAATCCATGAATTGTCAGACGACTTCAAGTACATCTCTGACAGTCACCTAATTTGTACATACATTTACAAATAGAAAAGATGACCATCTAATGCATAACGGCTACAAGTTAAGACTTTATGCTCCCAATGCACTGAGCACTGACATCCAATCATCATTGAATAACATCAGCACTCTTGCCAGCAGACTGGTGAGAATGTATTCTAGTTAAAGAATTATTTTGTAGTTAGATCATAATCAATCAGATCAGCTGGAGAATTTTATGCGCCTACTGTCTTGTGCTACTCCACGTTCCTGTACTTATTTTTTTCTTACAATGAGAGTGAAAGTTTTGGTCTCACTATTGCTTCGTTCTTTTGCATTGCTACTCAATTTTCATCTTGACTATTTTTGTTGTCAACTGCTGCACTACCAATCCACCATTCATCTGCTATCATATTTCCACTGCTTTGAAGATAGATCACAGTTTTGAAGTCACTGAATCGATACAATCGATTCCATAGCCATGTATGAATTAGATTGGTTTTAGATTTGACATTGTAAAAGTGTATTAGGTGCGGAGATTAGAGCAATCGACTTAGACTATTAGTCATACAAGATAGTCTAATATATGAATAAGTTTATCTGCAAGCAAGAAGGATTCTAAACATGAATAAATTGAGCATTCAATCACAATATACACAACCTGGATTACTAGAACATTGATTATTCAATTGCAAATAAATACAGTCTTAATGCAGTCAGAGTCACATTCTTCCTGAAACAATACTCTGTAATAACAAAGAGAATGAACAAAATAATTGCGCTCTAGATGTTCGATTGATTGAATAGACATATTATTGAGCTAAATGATCTCTTCTTCTCTAGTCTTGTCTAACCAAGCAATTGATAAGTTGCTGGATATATATACACATGGCTAACTAATTAAAAGAATGCTTATCCGTACTTTACAATTAGAAGTAAGACACTACATGCTATTGGCAGTCGCCCTCGAACAATATCTGATTCTATTGGAGATTTTGTCCGGTCATGATTCAATGTACTTGTCGATCCGCAGATAGTCGGATTACGACCGATTGTTTGAGTATGGCCAAATAAGCGAATCTGGTCAGACGGTCCGAGATAAATGCACTATTGAGGATGACCGAACAATCGAAGATGACCGAATAGTCGAAGGTGTTCAAACAATCGGGAAAACATTGTCATTGATTCTTTTGTATTTCTGTAGACTGTCAGAAAACAAGTGTTTTTTTGCAGAGTATGTGACTGTACAAGTATTTACAACAACTAGTGAATGGATCTAGATTAGTACAGAGATAGGCACATTGGCAAATGGCAAAACGAATCCTACAATATCTTAAGGGTACCCAAAATATGGGATTATCCTACAGAGCTAAAAATGAAAAAAAAAGATTCGAGCTGCACCACTACAGTTATGCAAGCTGGGCAAGCTCCAAAGATGACAGCAAGTCCATCATTTGAGGATGTGCAATAGCATGCGGAGCTGTAATCAGCTGGATATGCAAAAAGCAAACCTTGGTGGCTCAATCCTCTTGCGAAGCTGAATATGTCACAGCTTCAAAGGTGTCGAATGAGGAAGTGTGGTTGCAGATGATGTTGGAGGCAATCGGGATACCACAAGAAGGGCTAAACATGATGATGATGGACTCTCTGAGTGCCATCTATCTGTCCCAGGATCCTGTCTTCCATTCAAAGACAAAGCACATACCTCTGAAGTACCATCACATTCGAGATTTAATCTCGAAAGGAGAGCTCTAGGTCCAGTACATAAAGTCAGAAGACATGATTGCAGATCTGCTCATGAAACCACTCGACAAGCCACTCTTCGCCAAACAAAGAAAGACAAATGGATTAAACGTACAAAGCTGCAAGGTTCAAGAGGGAGTGTCAGAAATGGTGAACTCCTGCAACTTTGCCATAGCACGAACATGAATCGAAGGTCGAACGAGAACAATTCGCAACAGTCAACGTGCCTTGACTCAAAGGACAAACGATTCACGAATCATTCGTGAATCGTAAACACACCTCCAGGACCGCAAGCCGCAAAGGGACGCAAAACGAAAGACTACGAAAGAAACGAAAAGAAATAAAGCAAATGGGAGATTACGAAACAAACGAAGAGGACTCTTTTGCATTGCCAGCTGGCAGCTCAACGGGCTTGGAGTCGTCGACTTCACGCCCAGGCGAAACGAGTGGCAACGACGGGGTCTAACTGATTAGTTGATTAGCATTAACTAGTCTTGTGATTTCTGCGTTTAGCCATCTTGTAAACTCCACACTATGGAGGTATAAACTATACTCATTGGATCATAAATGATATGTGAAGGGATTTGAATAGATAGAATATATGTAAGAGATAGAGAGAGAGAGGTAGCGAGTAGAGTAAAAAAAAAATACTAGAGCTGTGCATGAAAGTCTGCCAACGATCTAAACACAGTGAAAGAGCAAAGTGTCATTTTGCCAACGAGCGAGACATTGACAATCTCGCTCTAAAATTAAACTGATAATATAGTCACTCTATTTTCGTGCTTCTCCTTGTCTTGTTTCGTCTGTCTTGATTGCTAGAATAAAATGTGTTCTGTGATGTGCAGCCGAGTGTTTAGGTTTCTGTAAAAGCTTCCGCACAAAAGAAAATTCAAAGACATGAAATCGTTCACGAATACGAAAACAAAAATGAAAAAGAAACTGTTTTGCCTTTGCAAAACCGAACAGTGTTTTCTGCTTCCGCGACAGCAAGAAGGGCCTTCCATAAGCATCCACTAGCTTATGAGATTAGTATCTAAACTAGCCATTCTTAGGCTTTCCAACTTCTAACCTAGAGCTTAGGACTTTAGAATCTCTAACTCTAGACTTAAAATAGCTTAAGATAACTTAGAATCTTTCTAAGCTTAAGTTTTCTTAAGCCTAAGTTTAAGCTATTTAATTCATTTAAGGTTCTACCCATTGACTTACAAAACACATGCCATGGTAGAAGTTTATTAACATTTACTTCTATGTGGACTTACAATACACATGCCACGGAGTTTTATTTCTTTTTGTCTTTTTCACTGTGTTGTTAACATTATCCCCCTCCTTGTTGGATTGGTGGTCCCACACATATTAAAGCTTTTTCATCCTAAATCTTTTGAGCTTTCTGGAGGCGAGATTGGTAAATCTTGTTGCTAATGCCCTCCATCATTTGCCAGCGCAATTTATTAAGGAATGACATTGTTTTGTAATAGTGGAGCATACCCTGAAAAAATTCTTGAGTTCCACACCTCCACCATATCAACAAACGCAGAAGTAAGGACTATTCGATTCTAAAGCCATGCTATGTTGATGTGGTCATCTTGAGTCTTCAAACACTTATTCACGTTGATGGCAATTGGTGGTAGCCCTCGATCCCAATAACCTTTTAGTTCTGTCAAAAATGCTACCTAGTCACAATTATCTGCAAAATAATGCACATCGTGATCAAGGTTTCCATGGTGCTTTTGGTAAAATATACAACAATTTGTGACCATGTCATCAGTTGGGTTGCCGGTATCCACACCTGTGAGCGTGGGCCAAAAAATCTTGTTCTTTCCCTTGGTGGTAGGAAATGATTCTTGTCGTGCTACCAGATAATAATATGCATTGGTGCACATATAGGCGAGTGCATCAAGATACATGCCATGGAGGTTTTGCTCTGTAAAAATAGCTGATGGCACCAGGCTGGTTGTGGATCTAGGAGTTTAACCACTTCCTTATGAGTTTTGCAATGATCAAGATTTGGAAGGATGTAGCCATCTTGCTCCTTGGCAGTTTGATACTTCTTTGCAAACTCTTGAGATGTAAGCAAATCCTTGCTAGGCACATTGGGCGTGATCTTCTGCCTTGTTGTGGGTGCTTCAACTTCCAAGGCATGTTCTTCTTGTGGATCAGGTTGAGGGGAGAGAGGTGGTGAGGGGTTAGATTCAGCAATGCGTTGAGATTTTGGAGAGAATTGGTGTTGAATGAAGGGAAAGTTAGTTGTGTCGATGGGAATAGAAGCGAAAGAATGGAAGAGATGGTGTTGGGAGGAAGCACCACCAGTGTCTTGTGATTTAGTTGGTGGATGAGCTACCGATACTTGTCACAGTCCTTGGAATGTCGATCCTTGATTTATTGATGTAGGCTGTTGGAATCTTGTCCCATCTCCTCCATCAGATCCATCGAACTGATGTCCGGAAACTGGTTGTGTTTTGCATGGACGGAAGGTGCTGATTACGTGGCCACCTTTAACTTGTCTTCCAGGGTAGGAGAGTGTTCATCCAAAAAATGGAGATTGTCAACAATAGAATGAAAAGATCATTGTTAGTATTGAATATGCACAAGCCTCACAATCAAAAAATGATAGATGTGATGATTTGATCCAAAATAGCTTCTTCTTAGCCTTTGATCTGCAATAGACCTAAAATATGCTTTTGATCCACAAGTTCAGCTCACAAAACAAAGGTCAGTAAGATTTGATCAACAATGCAATGCATAATCATGCTAGAACTTGATCAAACATCCAAATATCACCATAAATGAAAGCCTTACTAAAAATAATAGCCAACTAGCTCTGATAACGTGTGAAAAAAGTGGATCTGGAATGGATCCCAACTATCAAAATACTTGGCCTTAGATCTTTGCACAACAAGCTACAAAAGCTAGAAATGGAAAAGCATCCTAATGCTACCTTTGATACACATGAACTTGACAAAGCATTCAAGAGACAAAAGAAACTAATAAAAGGTACTGATGGCAGCCAAAAATAGTAGCAAACAGAGTTTCCAACAGCAGCCTACCAGCCGATATTATTTATTTAGCTGATCTTCCACTTTCTTTGAGGCTAACACCTTTTTTGGATCAAAGAATATTGGTGGGAGAAAATTATCCCACTCGTTTCGATTCCCATTAGATACTCTAAGTCCTGAGCGTAAGTGGCTACCGCGTGGACTGTTGGGTCAGGGCAGTTGAAATACTTATTAGAGAACTGGGTGAGAGCCCTTCGGGTGTCTACATCCATATCCCAACCGTGCTCTGAAGGGATTTTCGGCCAATTACAGTTCTGGATGGTGATCTTGTCCGGAGGAGTGCTACATTCCACCCCTTTGGATCGTCGTGTGCATGGTAGGAAATGCGTGTTCACCCTTAGTTGTTGTGGACTGGTCACATAGGCCATGATGGCCATAGGGTCCCATTCAAATAGCTGCTGGCGCCACTCAGGTTATGGTTGGAGGGCGGGTAGTGCTTGCAGCTCGTTGCCTTTTATGGTTTGTGCCGAAAATGATATCTGCCAGTGTCTCTTGAGGACTCGTGGAGATATATTTGGTTAGAAATTCGTTGATTTTCTCCTCCACAGACTTGGGACATCGGAAAGCCCGGTTGGCAGATATAGTTCACGAGCCTCTTTATGAGGAGGCTTGTCCCTCCTCATGGCTATGGCTGGGACCTGTGTCTTGTCCTTGGTCCTGTGTCTCAGCCCCAGTATCAGGAGGTCCTTGCCCGCATGACCCCTGATCTTGACTTATTGCCCCTGCTGCCTGCTGGCCTTGGTCCTGGCTTGTACTTGCTTGTGTAGCATTAAAAAGAGATGACGTTGGAATCACCACTGAGGTTAGTTAAGTCTTCTTCTCCATGAATTGTTGACAAGCCTTGAGGGCTTGTTTGGCCTGGGTGAGCTCCTGAGTTGCACTGGCTTGATATTTGTCGAATTTTGCCTGGTAGATGTTCAAAGTTTGACTATAGACCTGCACCTGATGCCTGAAAAGATTCATCTCGTCTTGAGACAGTGGCCTTGAGTCAGGTGCGGGTTGAGCTAACTAGGCAAGTTTTTCGCTTTGCAGGGCTTGCACCTTCGCTCCCAGGCGCATATTTTCTATTTCATATATCTGGAGTTGCGCCTGGAGTGGGGCAAGCCGTTGGGATGTTTCAGACTGAAGCTCCCGCACCTTGGTGGAGGCATCTGTCAGCGCTTTGGAGAGGATCTAGATATATTGGTTGAGGCCATCTTCCTTCTGTTGCAGCTTTGTGATCTCCCGGTGCCCGTCTTGTTCGTGTTGTTGAGCAATCATGAGCTCTTGCTGCAGCTTCGTGATTTCTGCTCACAGATGGGTGTTGTTGGTTGCCAAATGGAGAACCCGGCTGTCCAATGATGTCCTGGTTGCTACCGCGTCCTATATGAATGTTCCCAAGGCTTGGTAGGCTATTGTCAAGTCCATTGGAGTAGCCGGTACATTGGTGCTTGCAGGAAATCGTGTGGTAGTGGACTTGACGACATGTACAATGCCATCGTCATTGTCTTCAATGAGTTTCTTCGGTGACCTTTTGTCATCTGGGGTGGTGGGATCTGTCCGATCTGGTGGAATAAAAATTGTCTGTACAAATGCATCATCAGGCAATGGTTGGTCGCCCTTAGTATCCTTTGATGGAGAAATGGGTGGTGTGGGAGGAACGGAAGTGGAAACAGGGATGAGAACAGTTTGTTCAAATGAGAGAATGGATGGAACAAAGGGGAACTGTAGGGTGGTGCTGAGGACGGAAAGAAAAGATGGGGCGGAAGTGGTCTGGCATGGTGGTGAAAAGTTGATGACCTACATCCACACCAGATTGTCCGGAGAGAATTGGGAATCGACAGGATTGAACTGGAGAGGGATAGTGGTGGGAACAGGAGTAATGGAGGATGCGATAGTAATGGAAGAGGTGGTAGAAAATGGAATAGAGATAGAAGTAGTATCAACAGAGGAGATGAGAATGGAAACAGAAGCAGCAGTTGTGGGTGGAATAGAAGAAAGAGGAGCGGCAACAGAAACAATGGTAGGGGACTGTACATGAGAGGAAGTGCCGATGGTAGAAGCCAAAGTTGTTACTGGTGTGGTGGTGGTGGTGTAGCGTCTGGTAGCAGGTGGGGATTAGGAAGAGGGACAGTGCCAAGCATTCTTTTGTTGGTTGTCGTGTCAATGACTGCAGGTTGGGCAAACATGGATGCGGTTGATGGAGGATAAAGGTTAGTGTGTGGCATAGTGGATGATAAGCTGTTGGAACAGTGGAACCCGTGCACTTTTACCTCGAGAAGTGCCTAGGTGAAGTTACACAACAGGGGACCCGCTAAATTGTTACTGGGAATCATACTTGTTCCTAGAGATTGCACCTAATAATGAGATCTTTGATTGTTTGGTTTGATGGATTTTGTTAATTCGCGGATGAGGAAGGTATGCCAGTCATATGGCACCACCATGGGACCAGGGAGTCCTAGAAAAGACTCCACAATCTGACTCAGTAGCATGGACTGGATTCTGTCCTTGAGAAATGTTGAAACAACCAAAAAGTTGTTCAACAGATGCGTAGCCACCTGAATCACTGTTCCTTAATAGCCTCTATCCGGTACCCATTCTGGTGCAGTTTGGGTGACAAAAGGTTTTATCAGGGCTCTTGCCTGACGATGAGAGATGGGCTGGCGGTCACCGAACATAATGCCAATAGTGACCATCGAGTATGCGTTAATCCGTACCTTGTATGTGGTACCTTGACACAGAAAGTGAAAACGCAACTTTGGCGTGTCCCAGGTGGCGTAAGCATGAAGGACGAGGCCCATATTAATGTCAGACTGAAAAGCACTGGGTAAAAACCCATTGCTTCAAGAAGTGCGCCAGCAATCTAGAGCCATGGTTTAATCATGGCTTCATAAGGCAAGGGCCAAATTTGGGTGGCTGAGGGTATCTCGCGCTGGATCATCTGCTTGGTGCCAGAGTCGTCAGAAAGTGAGGAGGCCATGTTAGCAGTGATAGTTAAAGTGTGAAAAAGTAGAAAAAGTGGTGGAAAAGATAAAAAGTGATGGAAACAGTGGATAACAAGAGTTGGATGGTAGTAACAACAGTTCAGAGCGCAGATAGAACTTGGAAAATTTGGTCAAAATTTGAACAAAGCTTCGCTAGGAAAGGTGACAAATGACTCGAATTCAGCCCTCATATAGCGGAACTTAGAGTGCGTATTAGGTGAAATCCACTTTCCCTTGCTCAATTCCACCCAAATTTTGGCATATACCTTCTTTACAAAATTCTAATATCTTAGAGAAGTCTGTGAGAGTTTAGAAGGTAATTTGGCTACCCTGCGAAGGTTCTGCGAGGGTTCAGACAGTTTGTGAGGGTTCAATCCTTGCATGAAGTGAATGCTTGCACAACTTGCTCCCGTGGTAGGATTTTCAAGATCAGACCATGTAGGCAGGTTAATTTCACTGCTTTAATTCCATTTTTGCCCCTTTCAAAGGTCGGTTTGATGATCTTGATGCTTTGCGAAGGTTCTGAATATTCTGCTTCTTGGAACCCTTGCATACATTAAAAAATGATGTTTTTTTCCATCAGTAACTCTCGAAGAGATTTCCATAGATGCATCTGGGTCAAATCTAGTGACTGTCCAAGTTTCAATAGCTATTTCCCAGAGGATCTCCAAAAATCATGAAAAAAGTGCCTCACTAGTTTTGGAGAAAACAAAATCTGATGGGAAATTTGGCTCTTTTTCCCTCCAAAATAAAGATTGGTGTGTTTTTTTGGTTTTTTTACTGGTTGGTTTGAATTTTAAGCCCTTAGAGACTGTTCAGGGCCTCCTCTGCCCTCTCACACCTCCTCCGCTATCCGTGAACAGTCCAAATGCAGAAAAGTACAGAAAACTAACTCTAAACACCCAAAAATCTACCTAAAACTACTCCAAAAAGCAAGAAATAGCTAAAATGCAGCTATACTAGTTAGTGGAAACCTATCCACGACAATGGCGCCACTGTAGGGTCAAAGATCTCGCGTTGTAGTAGCCCTCCTGCCTTTCAACAAGGGTTAGAACACTGGATAGGTGCCTAACTATGAATAGATGCTATTTTTAGATAGTTCTCTACTTTTTCTTTAACTCTATCACCACTAACACTGCACACTCCTAACTCTACTCCACTAAACTAACATTCATCATGATTTTGTGAAGGAGAAGAATAGAATAGAAGAGAGGAAGAGAGTAATAGAGAGAAGGTGGAGAGAGAGTGTGAGGGTGGAGGTTAGCTCAAATGCTCCTTGTGCTTGCTAATGCAAAAACTTTAACTATGGAAACCAAAAACTTGCAACTTGAGAGCAAAAAGAAAACACAATCAAGCACATTAGCAAGTAGTGAATAGCAAGTGAGGATGCTTCTCTCCAAAATTTGGTAGAGTTTCCTCCTTCTCATTAAGCATGAAAATAGAGTACAAGAGGTGCCTTTTTATAAATGGGAAAGGCCCTTGCCCCAGAATACTATCGGCTAATATGTACACTAATCCTATCCATTCATCTTGGACCCAACTTGATCCAAAGCTCTTAAAAAGTACATTGGATTTCACATGATTCATGTGAGTCTCCATTTGGACCCAACATAAAAGAGTTATCACTAAGTTTCTAACTTGACTTTGGGCCTCAATTTTATTTTAATTACAAAAGGGCCCAAATTTATTATTCTATTTACAACTCAACTTGCGTGCTCATTGGGCCATGAGCTTATATGCGCAGGATGCCATGCCCTTGCAACATATTTTATTAGCCGATATTATCTATTTACAATATGTTGGGAATACTCCCAACGTCCTTATGGAGCTATTTCAACCCAGCAGCATCTCACTATATCACTTGATACTACTACAAGAGGAGATCAGAAGGAATGCTTCCTCCTCCGGCTTTGGATCGGATCCACAAGCTCTATACACAAAGAAAAATTAGAAGTTTAGCTCCAAGAGATCTACAAAGTCAGATTACACTGACAAGAGGAGCAACATGCAGTAGTCTGTATCAAACACACAAACAACATCAGGATCTTCATCATTCCAGCCAATGTAGATGCTATTATGCAAATATTGTAAGAGGACTGGTCATCTCATAAAGGATTGTCAAACTTTGAAGTACAACAATAAGTAAAAGAAGCAAATTCCAACAGCAAGCCAATGCTGCTATGACCAGTCACTTGATCCAGGAACAAGAGGAAGATAAAGCAGCCTTCATGACCAAGGTTGGAGAGCAACAAGATATCGACTCCTAGTATCTGGACTCCAGAGCAACTCAATACATGACTCACCATTGAGACTGATTCCAGGTTACAAAGCATTCACTCACTCAAGAGTTGTGCAGTTTGGAGACAATTCATCTCATACTATCAAAGGTGAAGGAACAGTCAAAGTTGAATTCAAAAAAGGTGATCTAAAGTTGTTGTCAAATGTGCTTCATGTTCCTAACCTTACATTTACTTTTGATAAGTAGAATCACTAATTCTGGTCAAAGGGTCAAATTCGATACAGAGGGTTGCACCATACTCGACAAGTCTAGGAAGATTTTAGCCTTCGGTAGACGATGTGGCTACCTCTACAAGCTTAGTCACTGCTATTCGACAAATAGCCAAGCTCTTCATACATCGACTTCTGAATCGACTGATATGCTTTGGCATTTTAGATTAGGCCATCTAAACTTCAATAGTATCAAGCAAATGTCGATTCAAAATTTAGTGCAAGATCTTCCTTTTGTTAGCAAACCGACTTCTCCTTGCGAAAGTTGTTATTATCAACAAGCATGCAAGAAGTCCTTTCATTTCTGATTCAGTTCATACTTCTAAAGGTTTGCTTGATCTTGTACATAGCGACATCTGTGGCCCAATGCAGACTACTTTGACAAGGGGAGCCTTTTATTTTCTAAATTTCATTGATGATTTCTCTCGATGAATTGTCACTTATTTCTTGAAGAACAAATCTGAAGCTTTCAAGTCCTTCAAATAGTTCAAGGCGTCTGCTAAAAATTAGACTCAAAGAAAGATCAAGGCTCTACGTACTGATGGAAGGGGAGAATTCATCTCCACCGAATTCAAGGACTTCTGCAAGACAAATGGAATACATCAGCATTACACAACCAGCTACTCACCTCAATCCCCAATGGTGTAGCTAAAAGGAAGAATCGAGAAGACACAATCGTTCTATATTATAAAATCTTATCCAATCTGAACTAATGAAATATTGACATGTGTATAAATTGATGAGTTAGTACTCTGCCATGTCATTCTAAACTAATTTCATGATTACACGTGTAAAGTCAGAACTAAAGAAAGAGTCGTGAATGCTCCGACTGGATTATAGAATATTCGATATTCAGTCTTATCCATTTATTAGGACATTATCACTTTCTATGTTCTTCCATTAAAGTGTATTTCTTCATAGGGTTTTTGATGTAAGGCCTTCAACATTTATTTCTCCATATACTGATTCCTTAGTCTTCTTATGTATTTGAATTCGATTAAGTAAAGTCAAATATATTTCGTTGTTCATCTTAAATGACCTTATTGAGGTATCACATAGCAGACATACTTGCTAATGCGTTAAGTATTGATAAATTTGAGTTTTTTAAGAGAAAAGCTCTTTGTAAGCAAAATAAACTAGGCTTAAGGTGTTGGATTTCTATCATCTCCATCCCTATCTCTCTGCTAACCTGGATCCATTCACTAGCTGTTGTAAATACTACTATTGTAGCAAGATGGGACATTATGCCTTTGAGTGCTTCAAGAGGAAGCAAGGTCAAAGCCAAGCGAACCTAGGCCAAGGGAAGATGAGAGTTCACATGAATGTAAAAAATTGTCAAAAATCTATCTTGGTTATTTTAAGATTTATAATGAGGTTCTTGTCCAAAAAAAATTCATTTTTTGAGTCAGGCGAATGATCATCAATATGCCATTTTAGGGACCTTTGTCGAGCACCTTACCCTCATTAGGAACCTTCGCTGACATGCTAGATGGTCGTAAAATGTTAAAATTGAGTTGGTTATGACCTCAGATCTTGAAAAAATGCATTTATGACAGTACTTGGGCGAAGGACCCTCTTGCGCGAAGGTTCATCCTACGCCAACCCTGGAAAACGTTCGCTAGATAGGTTCAGACCCTCAGAAACCTTCGCCGAGATTTTTATAGCCTATTTTCACAGTATTGTACATGCCTGCAAATTTTTGTTCAGAATTGATCAGCCAAACTAGTATTCAATGTAATGGACCCTCCAAATTCATCTATAAGTTGGCTGAATTCAATTCATTCCTCACTTGTGCTAGCGAAACTCTTGCGAATTTTTTTCACGACCAAAGCCTTCCAAACTTTCTAAACTGATTTCTGATATACATTCGCGCGTCTTACTTTTTGTTTCTGGTCATCATGTCTTCTACAGATACATCCCAGTCTCCTTGTTATACTATCTATCGTGGTGTCCCATCTGCGACAAATATCATGATACTTCCTAGCACAAGCATGGTCACTCAGTGGATGACCCTTGCGGAGCCTCTGCTTATTGCAATGGGTATTCATGAGAGAGCCTTTCGGGGAAAATCAACATGGATCTCATCAGTCTTGCCTTCAATACGTGGAAGTAAGAGAAATCCAAGTTTTACATCACCTTCCAGGGAGCCACACACAAGGTGCGCATGACTGAGGCCGCCCTTGCTGCCATAGGCATAGCGTCTGGTAACCAAGCCTCACCCAACCATAAGCAGGCCAAACAGGCTATTAAGCCTTACATCAACCTAACAAACAATTTGCATTGGACCAACGATGGTTATCTCCTCGATGCCATCACTGAGCCTGCCATACATGTTGTTGCCCGTCTTCTAAATAACTTTCTGATGGTTGGCAACCTCAAGAAAGACTGCATCACTTTTTGGATCCTAGATAGGATAGTCGAGTCCTATGCCAAGATAGCCAAAGTCCCTCTTAAACCATTTAACTGGTTCAAGACTGTTTCTGTTGAGCTCAAACGAGCCATTAAGAGCGATACCAAGCAGCAGTTCGCTACTGGCCCCTTGTTATCTCTTCTAGTGGCCTCCCACCTTGAAAACAAAATCTATGGCTTTCACCTGGATTCTATACTTTCGGTTTATGAAGAAGCACCGGCCGAGTCATCCCACCAGGCCTCTAGTTCACATAGCCGACGTTGTCCACGCAGCGAGATCGCCATTCCTGACTCGCCTTCCGCATCACGACGTCGTACTAGGCATACATCGTCAGCTGCGCTTCAACCCCCTGCTGCTACTCGCACTGAACTTCCTATTCCTCCCGTCTCTGATGCTTCCCTTGCCTTTGCTTCCACTCAAGGACAGTCTGTGACTATTGGGGCTACCATTCCCATCACAGCTGCCTAGGCCGCCTCACCCCTGCACACCGAAGATGTTTCACCAAACACACAATACTTTATGGATATGTTTGATGATTCCGGCCCCCTTGGGGCCTCCGAAGTTTTTGAAATGCCCCAAAGCCATGCACCCTTTGAACTCCAATCCACTAGAAGAGGATTCGAACAATTCCATGATACTACTGTTGATGTTGAAGATTCATGCCAGCAACCTCAAGATGAAGCCACACCAGCCACACTTCAAGTCGTCCAAGTTGTGAAATCATCGAAGCAGTTCGACGCCACAATGCTTGAGGGCTTTGAAGAGGAAGATCTTTTTAAAGAAGAAGAATTACCGGCACCTGTTTCACGTCAACCAAGCACAGTATCATCAGGTCCTTCTGTTGGTACCACCTCCACGATAGTAGGTTCTGGTGATGCTCTCGGTTTGGTCTCAAGCCTTGAGCAAGTGATCCAGTCTATGTTGGAGAAGAAAAAAGAAACGGAGCAGAGAATCTCGGATATGAGATCAGAATACACTCTTATCAGCCAGAAGATTATTCAGTTGAACAGAGAATTGAAGATCGCCAAACAACACAAAGAAAAATCCAAAGCTGAGAAAAAGACGACATAGCAACAGGCTGATCACCTCGAAGGATACGTCAGCTCCCTGCATTATCCCTGACAACCGCACAAGATCATCTGGACAAGGTTGTGCAGGATGCAAAGCAACAAGTGCAGCTACTACAAGGTCAACTGCAAATGGCAGAGCAGGAACGCACACGTCTCCAAGGTGAATTGGATGAGACCACCCTTGAGCGTGATGCGTATCTTCAGACGCAAATACCAGATCATCTAGTAACTCCGACGGATGGAAACTTACAAAGTGGCCCTTCAGGGATTCCAAGACCGCTTTGACATGTTCAAAGAAGCAGCTTCAACTGAGTTGGCAAAGGCTAAAAAAACTATTAGTGCCTATGAAAAAGCAGTCGCTTAGGTGTTGGAAGCTGGACCTCAAATCTCAATACCGGTCATGTCGCAATTCTCCCATACGCGCCAAGAGGATGCACCAATGGATACAGGGCTGGATTCGAATATCGACCAGGGAAGAGCTCCAGACATGGAAGAACAACACCCAATTCCACGGGCAGTGCAACCGGGTCCATCCTCATCAAGGACCACACCATTATTCAGAAGGCTCATCAACATCAAGGACCAGATCCAAAGTTTCTTATTGCAACATCCTCATGAGCGCGACAAAATAAATGGAAGGATTTGGGATTTGGCTATGGACAAAATTACAATCCATATGCCCAATTGGCCAATCATCCATCAGCCATTCAGTTGGACGATATCAGTGGATTTTCACCGGGCCTTACAAGCGTACCAGCGGGAGTATATCCACTCTCCCGATCCGATAGTGCGACAATTGGCGATGTTTGCAAAAGATTTAACTTTGTTGGCATCAGTGACAACTAGATGGGTTGATTGTCTTCCTCCTCTGGCATTCGATCCAAATAAGCCAATGGCCTCAGAGAGAGTATCAAGGATCAGTTGCCCTTGCTCGATTATATTTTCGTGCAGCAATGATGGGAGGCTCCTGGAAATCTCGCTTCACATCATGGACGACCTCAAAGTGGATTGCAGGAGCCCATCATTATTTTTTGCCACATAATTTGGATTTTAATACTGTCCGACTCAATTTTATGGAGAAGGTGCAGTATCATTTAATAAAAATTCGTCGTGAAGCCAATGAAAGTCTCAATAACTGCATCTTGTAGGTGTCGTGGGACCGCCACTAGTTTTGGTGGGGGATATTGTTGGAGGGTTTGCGGATCCCAAGGCAACCCTAACCCTATTAATAAGTGAGAGGGATTTGGCACCCTGCGTGTGTAAGTCCAACCCAATGATCACATAGTTATTTGAGTAATTAGAAAGTCAATAAAAGGACTTTAGGCCTTTTTGCGAGACTTTTAATGTTGCAGGGCCTAAATGTCAAATTAGTGAATAAAGTTGGGTTTCCCTCCAATTTGGATAGTTCCTACTCTTTTTTAAATTTGAGTAATTAGGGAGGCAGAAATGGACCAATAGGATTCAGAGGCCAGGGTCCTCCTCTCTACTATAAAAAGGGACCAACTCGAGTTCCTACAGATGTTCATTTTCTCATTTCAATAAAGCAGATTGGTTCTCTTGTGAAATGAATTGATGAATGTCCTTGCTCTCTATTACTTTTCCTCCATCTCTCATGTTTATTTGGATTTTGCTAATTGTTGGATCTGATTGTTATTGGGATTGCATGTTATTATACTTTTTATGAGTGAGAAAGGGAGAGAGAGAAAGAGTAAGCTATCTTTGTTTTGGATCTAGTGTTAGTGGATGTAGTGTTAATGCTTAGGGTTAATGGATGTCAGAGTTAGATTTGGATCTTCCATTCATGCTGAATTCTGAACTATACTATTGCTCTCATGGGAACAAATCTACGCGTGACAACTAACTTCGTCTCTTTGATGCTAGATTGATTAGATCTTGGATTGAGGTTAGGCAAGGAAAGAAACCCACTACACGACCGGGTCGGGCACTTTAAAAAATCTCGATTGAGGAGATTCAACGAGTGACTATAAATACGTCAAGAACGAACACATTCTTACCTCAGTGACGTGCAAACTTTGGAGCTTTCCTATGACAATTTTCTGGCGATTTTCTTGCACACATCCACATTCTTGGCGCTCATCCACTCCATCGATCACTCATACTTCAGACATCCTGTTCCTTGACTATCACGCGATACCATCCAACCATGAGTATAAGTGCCATCACCACGGAGATCAAAAACCTAATATCGTCAGAAGGTAAAAAAATTTCATCGCCAACTCTTTCACATCGAAGCTCTAAGGGGTAGTGCAGCTAGGGCACAAATCACGCTCTAGTTTCACTATTGTGAAACATCTTTTCAATACTTCTACCATTCCATACTCCTTGTCTTATAACTTCATTCTCGTCTCCACCACCATCCTCTCACCACAGCTCATCCATTCTGTCTCTACAAACCTTCCTTCACCACCTACACATTCTGTTTCCACAGTCATCCATCATTTCCATCCTTTCAACCTTTCCATACTCCACTGGCATCTATACATCCTTGTATTTTTTAGCCATTCTACTTCACATTATCCCCTCTCTAAATCCAACCTCACTCCATCGATTTCTATTCTTACCCACACAACATTTTTCATACACCTCCACTTTCCACACATTCTTAGTTCTATTTCGACCAAGTTACTCATCCTCATCAACCATGTCATCTCATCATACTCTCAACCACATCATCACTTCATCCTCCTCAACCGCGTCATCGCTTCACACTCTCAACCACGTCATCGGTTCACTCTCTCAACCATGTCATCTCATCACCCTCTCGACCGCGTCTATCCATCATCATCTCAACCACATCATCTCATCACCCTCTCGACCACGTCTATCTGTCATCATCTCAACTGCGTCCGTCCTTCACCACCTCGACCGAGTCTTCTCATCACAATCACCTCTATCTCAAATCGCAACCGAGTCCATTTTTCCAGAATATTTTTTTTCCAGTTTCAAGCATGTCTTCCCACCAGTCCTCAAGTTCAGATGATCCAGATGCAAATAAAATCAATATCCAGATGGGTAAGCTGAACATGGCAGAAATGACAATTTGGTACCAGCAAGCAAGCACGTTCCTGACTCAGATTGACTTCCAGATACCTCTTCTATTTGGGTACCAAAGTCCATATATGTTGCACATGAACTATGCCTCTTACAACGCCACCGCAAGGTCATGCAATTTCATCATCCCTCCAATGATGTATACAACGTCTTTCTTTTTTTAGCAGAACTTCATAACTTGGCTTCCCTTGGGGACCAAATGCAGTCACCAGAACATTACAAAAGATCGAAAAAACAGCTTATTTCAAGTTCATCGATCCCTCTGCTGAAAAGTGAAAGATGAAAGATGGGTATCGTTTCGATGCCATCAATGATCCAGCTCTGACTGCTGCTTGTGCTTACTTGACCAAGTCACACAACGGTATAAGTCGAAGATCATGAGGATTCCAATGTCCATGTTCCACATGTTGGTAGATTCACGACTGCATGACTAGAAACTTTATGATTGGTCCCAGTTTGCTTCGAATTGCCTCCATGAGTGCATCAAGAACAAGCAACCGTCCATCTTGCTAGGAAACCTCATGACAGATCTCACGATCCAACAAGTACAAAATGGACCTAAACTCAGGGAGATGTTGCAGGTGGCCGACAAAGCTTGGGAATTTCTTGTTTCTTGTTGTTTCATTTCTGTTGATACATTAAATTAATCTGAGAATCTTGATTGGTTTCTCAAACGTTTTACAGTAGATAGAAGCTAGAACTATATGGAGTTCATCTGAATTGCATGCTTATCTTTAGATGGATGTTCTTGGCTTGCATATTTCTTGATTTTGTGAGTGCTTCTGGCGTGACGTGACTTGAGAATCCGTTGACAGGCTGGATTTAAATATATACTATATTACGAATCGAATCTTTTTGCCTAATCTGGGCAATGTATTATAAGATAACATCAAGAATGCCTAACCGTCTAGTAACGGGCAGAAACAACCTGTAAGTAGAGTAAAGAAACCCAAAACCATGTTTCACAGATCCTCAGTGATAGAATCTGTGAACAAAAATTGATATGCTCAGCAACTATTTTGACTTTTTTTCTTCAAGATTCAAATAGAAGCTTTCGATCAGGTCTCAAATTTTGTATAGAGCTTAAAGATAAAACTTTAGAGATTACAGATACAATTGTATAAGCCGGCCAAAAATTTTGTAGCACAATATCAGTCTCGATTCCATAGGAGATGTTTTTGTTGTTATTCCACTTTTTTCATATCGGCAGTGAAGGCAAAAGAGGCCACTTTTGAAAGGGCTGTATATTTCATCGACTGTAGTCCAGTGGCCAAATTCTATTAAATTCCATATGAAAATAAGGTTGATGTCTTTTATTTTGATGATTATAATCCTGTCAAAATTGATTCTAATTTCATTTTGATTGTTGCAGTCGGCATTGGAGTTGAATATTCTTTCTGTGAAAATAAATGAGGGAGTATCAAATTTTCTATGTGTAAAAATAAACTCAATTGAAAATACACATTGTTAGTAATTTGTTCAAATAACCTTGTTTGTAGGATAGTTCACTCTTGACTCGTACAATCTCAATGAAGTGTACAGATTGCGGCAAGAGTTGATCAAAGATTTTGTATTGAATGGTGTAAGTTTTGTTCCAGAGTTTGAGGGCACGGAAAAGAATGTTGCTCCTGCCTTAACAGCCTTTCAGGTTGCTCAAGATGCAGATCTTATCATATACAATAAAAAAGGCATAGAAGTACCTCCTAATACAAGATGAGTATGTGCATGCAGTAGGGTCCCAATCAACTGAGCGTAATGCAATATTGGGAGTGCACGATGGAGCAACAAACAATTCGCGAGATGCTTTTTGACAAGAAGACATGGAGGGCATGGGAATGCATCTGATTTGGAAGTGGTTGGCCCAAGCTTTTTTGGACTTTTCCAGCTGCATATTTCATAGTCTCATTGATGGACATGGTGGCTATGCGTTGTTTAGGTAGGATAATAGCCTACATGGTTAGTAAGGCTAGAGCGAGTGGAGATGGAGAACATGGAAACAAGATCGCGGATGAGGTCAAAGAAAAGGCCAAGAGTGAGAGAGGCTTCACCACTTTGTGTTTTCACACACGACAAGAGAGAGAGAGAGAGAGAGAGAGAGAGAGAGAGAGAGAGAGAGAGAGAGAGAGAGAGAGAGAGAGAGAGAGAGAGAGAGAGAGAGAGAGAGAGAGAGAGAGAGAGAGAGAGAGAGAGAGAGAGAGATGCACATTGTATACTCCGCATTTTGGAAGTGCGCATATCACTTTCCTTTGGATTCAATGCATGGCAGTGCAGTGCATTATTGATATTTGACGTCCGTCATGTTTTTCAAAGGTCAATTCAGCGTATTTAAGCACTGTCAATTTTGGAAAGTTGCTAAATAAAATGTTAAACATCGAATACAAATAATAGATAATAAATATATTGTGTAAATGAAAACATATAACTTTCAAACTTGATTCTTTGCAACTTTCACGTGCAAGTTATTGCAATTTAAGAACGTCAAATCTCAAAAACTTGTTCTTCAAGTTGTTCTAATGACTCATGGGTCACGAGTGTTGATTCAATTGAAACCTTCAATTTTCGAACTTCAAGCGCTAGCAATTTAGCACACAACATGCTTGCGTGGGCCATTGGGGCGTGAGTCCTAGACCTAGTGTTTTTTCAACTTTTAGCTTTCAAAGTTCACACGTCATGCATTATCAATGTTTTCAATTTTCAGCCTTCAAAGTTCATACTTTGGGCATAGGTGTGGGATGGAATGTGCACAAGCATTTAAGCTTCGTACTACCAAGATTACGGAGAGGCTGGTCATCGGCTCTCATGCACCGGCGCTGTTGCCAAATGTCCGGGGATCTGTCCCACGGGCATTGCATCTATCATGTATCTCGAGTGACGGCATCATTTTTTGCGGGCACCCGTGTGTCTTGGGCCTCGATTTCTCGTGGGCACGGACGCATGTTCCCCGGGCAGCCTGTCTCAAGCAGTGGCATGTGTCCCAAATAGCGGCACCATTTTTCTCCAGCAGCGGCGCCCCGTGCACCAGGTACAAGCACATGGCCATTGTTTCTCGAGCACCAAGTTGTCCCAAGCACCGACACACACGTGAGAGGGCGAGTTTCCAATTATGTGGCTTACTGGAGAACTCCCAAAATTGATTATGGGCTATTGGTTAAGCCTGCCATGTGGAGAACTCCCCAAATTGATTATGGGATGTTGGTTAAGCCTGCCATGTGAAGAACTTTCCAGATTGATTATGGGCTGTTGGTTAAGCCTGTCATGGGGCACTTTGGGAGCCAGGAGCCAGTGGCTAGGGCAATCGAGAGCCAGGGGACCATAGAGGAAGTTGGGGGTGGGGTGTTTCCATTCGCAAAAATACATTGAAAAAACTCAAGTAAGAACAAATCGTTAGGTTGTTAGGACTAGGCATAGGCAGCCTTCACCGTGAAGTACATGCTTAGAGCTTCAAAGTGTGAAGTTTGAGTTGCAATCGATTTAAAATCCAGCTTCCGATTTCAGCAGCCGTCAACTTCGAGCTTCAAACTGGTGACCGTGACGCCTGGACAGTCCGTGCAATGGAAATCCAAAGGAAATGACGAAGTGACGTGCGCGCGTCCAAAAGTGATTCATATCCCTTTTGCATGCGGATTATTCGATGTACATGTACTACTTCTCTTTGGATCTCTCTCTCGATCGAGGCTCGAGTCGTCGTATGTGTGTGTGAAAACACAAGTGCTGAAGGCTCTCGGCCGTTTCTCCGGCCTCGTGCGCGATCCTGTTTCCATCTTCTCCATCTACCTCGCTGCTCGAGCCTTACTTGCTTCACTACCTTAAGGCTATCATCCTACCTAAACCGCCCATCGCCACCATGTACATGGACGAGACTGTGAAGATATGCACATGGAAAAGTCCAAAAAACCTTGGGCCAACCACTCCCAGATGCGATGCTCCGCCAACATTCCCCTGCCCTCCATGTCTTCTTGTCAGAAAGCATCTTGCGAATTGCTTGCTGCTCTATCATGCACACACGCTAATACTGCATTGCGCTTACTATGGTTGCGGTTGATTGGGAAATTGGGACGCTGCTACATGCACATGCTCATCCAACTCCATGACGGGAGGCCTTCTTTTTCCTTAGCTGTTTGTTTGGCTTGAAGCAGTGTCGCGCCATTATACTGGAGTTTGCGTTGCTTGCTGTAATATCTCCGCAGGAAGCCTTCTTTTCCCTTCAGTGTTTGGTTTGGCTTGCATTATCTCGCCATTCTGCTGGGATCTGCATTAGGAATGCAGCAAGTCCTTTGACAGGAATACAGATATCAGGAATTCAAACAAGGAAAGCCTTCTTGTAGACCAATCGCTATCTGCCGCATTTCTTTTAATAAAGTTTTGAGCTATTTCTGATCTACACTAGTAAGCCGAAGTAATTTTTCGCCAGAGTAAAGTGTGGATTTTATCTTACAAAATAAAGTTTGTATGCTCGTTAGTGCGTCTGCATCCTCTCGTCACGAACTCCAGAGGCTTATTTCAAGGTTCAATTCGCGCTCAAGGGCAATTAAAGGCTTTAGATTGTTATTAGACCATTGCAAACTATTGCAGAACAATCAGCAGTGTCTTACCCCCCGAGTCAAAAAAGTGATGTCTTACCATATATCGTTATGAAAATAAGATTGTGGACTTTGTAGAAGATAACCGAACTTTCTGGAACATGCCACACAAGAATATAACTGTCTTTTCATTATGTAGCATAGCGGCTTTGAGACGATATAATTTCCTCGTCTCATTAGCAATCGTAACTGACCGAAGAGCAGAGACATGGTTTAAGCAGAGCTTGCTGAGAAGAAGCATAATAATCCAGATATCTCAGCCATTGACCTCTATCAAGTATTGATTTCAATATAAAGTCAAGACAAGGATGAAGTACAGTTTCTCCTACTGTGTCCAGCCAAGATGGACAACGCTGAGCATTCAGCAACCTTTCTTCTTTGTGCTACTATTATTATCCTCGCCTTGGGTATGGGCTCAGCAAAGCAACCCTCTACCTTGCTCGGATCTGGGGCGCATTTGCCACTGCTTACATTCAGTACATGCTTCCGTCTAGTAGCTCCGTCGAGGATGTGCAAAACCTTTTCAATGTAAAGCCAGATGCCATAACGGCTGAATCATCATCAGCTTACACAGCGAAGGCTCCTTATAAGCAATCCTTGATCGTAAAGGTGCAGTGTTCCTGTTCCCCCGAGAAGAAGTACTTCGCTTACACCTCCTATGATACCACAGCAAATGGCACTACATTCGATTCCATCGTCAACAATGCCTACGAGGGATTTGCCTGGTCAGATCATTATAACGCGACACAAACGTTTCCGCAAAATACACCAGTCCCCCTGTCTATCTTATGTGGATGTTCGAACGTGGATTGGAACTATCTGCTGAGCCACGTTGTGACTCAAGATGATACACTGCTTCTGCTGGCTCAGAGGTTCAATTCAGATGTGGCTTCGATCCAGGCTGTGAACAATGTGAAGAATGATCTCATCTACACTGGAGTTGTGTACTTCATTCCTATAAACTCTGGTAAAACTTCATCTGCCATCTCTGAACTTGTTCCCGCTTTTGTAAACTCATGATATGATATGATATCTGTAATATAAGAAGGGTATGGATTATCTGCAAAGTGTGTGTGCTGGAAATTGGCATGTCAAGAAGATCGATCTTAGCTCATTCATCTTCTTTTATTCCATGTAAATTGCAGACAGCAGGCACATGACATGATATCTCTAATGTAAGAAGGTTATGGATCACCGCGTGCACTGTGTTGTGTGTCTAAGTGATTTGCTTGTCACGAAAATTGCTTTTTGATCGTTCATGAAAAGGATTGTTAATATGGTGTATTTGTGAAGAGGCTTCAATTCTAAAAACCATTGAGTTCACAAAAAGAGCTACTCCATGCCATAAATATTTCCATCAAGATTTAAAGGTGCTTTGGCTTAGATAAAACCTTATAAGAGAATGGTTCTTTACATAAGAAAATGAGATTTTCCGGATGACCTTTCCATTGGTCATCCTACCATAAAAGTAGCTCGGCCTCTCGGCCTTGCAACGTTGCATCTTTATGGCAAGATATACCCAATGGAAAGGTAGTGGGGAATCCATTATCCCATACTTTCAAGATACATTTAGTGTAAATGAGGTAGATTATTAGCCTAAATGGCCCCACATGCCTAATTGTTGTCCAATGTACACGCGTGCGAAATTGTCAACTCAAATTCCTAGACATGCCTTGATGACTTCAAACATGTCATCATCACCAAGATGATGATTATTGTTACGGTCATATTTAGTTAAGGACATGGAATAGTCCTAATATGTAGACCGGCCCTCCGGTGTTCGAGATTATTGGTCACAGCCGAGATTTAATTCCATGTCTCAAGGCTTGTTTGTGACTAATGACCTTGAGAGGACCCAAACACTCTAAATGAGACATACGGATGTGTACATGTGAGACGGCATGAAGAGCTGTGACCTATTATAGTTGACACTGCATGGCTCATGCACAGGAATCTACTCTCTGTATATTGGTGTGGTGATTTCTACCATCGACAACTTCGTTCAGGTTACCAGTTGAGCTCTTCTCCTCCAGCTTTCACATGGCATAGCTCGGGGCTAGATCCAGGATTGATCTAGGTTTAGTTGGAGGTTTGCTCCTACATGTCTCAGGTTGTGTTTTCTATCTCTCATCTTAGGGGTTTTTCCTAATGGTCTTTCCAATCTGTATGCACTACTTGGAGCAAAATGAAATCGATACTTAGTTGTGGAAGGAGTGCTAGTCTGCCTATAATATGCAAATATTGCAGAGTTGTTGCTAATCGTGGCACAATCATTTGTTGAAACTTGAGGTGCTTGTAGCAAGAGCTTTAGTTACATAGATGATTGTGTCACTACACTCTTTGTCAATTATGTTAGGTATTTGGGAGCATCTTTTATGAATACACCTATAGTAGGCCTCCCATAGCTTAGGATTGCTTATAGACCATATTCACCCGGCTCCTAACAAAGAACTTGATTCTATTCAGCCTGGACGCCAATTTGCCTTATTTAGCTTGTCGAGATTCATAAGCAAAACTGACTCATCAAGGACCATTTTATGGACCCAATATCATAGTAGTTATATTCTCGTCCCTACTTGCATAAATGCTTGTACAAAGATAGATCCACTCAAGTGGCTCTATGGGTATAAATGTGTCCCCATCCTTATGAACCAAGACCATGGTAAGTTATAAGTAACCAACGCTAGGTATTAGTACCTGAATGGGGGTTGCATGTTGCCCAAATAGAGCTAGTTTTAATTGGGGGATGCCTCTAATGCACTCTCCTTGTTGTTGTATGTCCTAGTTGCCAATAGGGGGAAAATCTTGCTCCCCTAAATGTCCTTTTACCTTTTAGCAATCATATATTCAAATGGTTGTGCATGGATAAATGTATCATGTTTCCACATATCATCACGAGAATGATCAATAGACGTATTTTGGAACATATGGTAACTATTGGTTTGTATATGACCCACGGATGTATACTTGCTAGCAAAGCTAACTACTACTACAAAATTTCCCTACCTATCCTTATAAAAATCTTGAACAGAGAATTGAATATTGTTATAAAGCTGAAAAATTTGGCCTACAACATGCTAATGTGAAAAAAAAAAAAAACAACCATCTTGAAATACTCTGTGTGTGTGTGTGTGTGTGTGAGAGAGAGAGAGAGAGAGAGAGAGAAGAGAGAGAGAGAGAGAGAGAGAGAGAGAGAGAGAGAGAGAGAGAGAGAACCTACAACCTGCACCGGTATCTTCAATCAAGAACCTACATCTACATCGATTCCAAAAAATATAAATCATTCATACCAAGATTCACATATGAATATTAAATGAATATCTAATACTTAGTCAAGGTTTACTTTAGACAATAGTATATTATCCTTCCCAAAAAAGAGAACTCATTGAATATTGCAGCCAAGCGAGAGAGAGAGAGAGAGAGAGAGAGAGAGAGAGAGAGAGAGAGAGAGAGAGGTTTGACACACATTAAATTTTGAATTGGATAGTTCATATACCCTAGTGCCTACTGATACTTGCAGCTTGTGGAGTCTTATGCAGTCGATGGACAAGTTGGAGGACCATCAGGACCATCAACTAACAACACACCCCCATCAAAAGGTAGTAAAATTGTACCTAAACTGTATGTTGCAGATAAATGCATGATTATATTATGAAGGCAAATTTATCCTACAATTGAGAATAATCTAATTTTATTGTATCGATTTGAATTGTGGATATTAGGTTACTTCCTTTCAAGGACCCCAGTGGTGGAAGTGCCGATGAAAATAATTGTGGGCAGCGTTGTTGGAGCACTACTAATTATGGTTGTGCTAGTTGTAGTTTATGTTAGATCCAAAGTTTGGCAAATCAACAGAAAGGGCAGTCTAGTGATAAGAAGTCATTGTCAAAGGGTTCAAAATAATTATACGAACTTTCATTTTGGAAGTTTTTCATCCTGTATAGGAGACAAGTCAAATCATGAAAGAACTAGCATGGACATTTTGATTCGCCCCAGCAGCTTGCGAAAAGGTAAAACTTACAAGTGCGACTCTAGGATGATATATTCGTGTTGATCATTGAACATGAAATGCTCATATTCATAAGCTTTTACATCAAAAATCTAATACATATTTTGTAACAAGGCTGAGCTAGAGTAGTTTGCCTCTTTTAAAGATTCAACAATCTTGATTATCTTGTTGTCTGTATGTTGGCTTTGAATCAATTACTACTTATATTTTTCTAATTTAGCTACTTTCATGATGGACTATAAGGGAAGCATGAGAAGTTAAGTGTAGGGCTTAAAGATGTACTTTTAAAGGGGTTGGTAGATTAGATGAGCCTAACTTTCCATATCACACAAAATTATTGTTTGTCATACATTGCATTACAACTGGGCTCTAGCTTTTCCATTCTACATCCTATGTGTTTTGATAGAGTTTATCTTTTGAAATGTAGTTGACAAACATAACTAGGCCAAGCTAAAAAATGTAATCTAGTTACCTCCCGATTTTCTCATGATTGTGGTCAATCAAAAAGGACTATAGTGCCCCTTAGATTCATAGTAGATAGGCACGAATAAATAACAATAATTATGGTGCTTTGATCATTTGTTGTGTCAAAACTATAATATTATTCAAATGATATACTACTTGTTTATTGACAGATTTGATGAACAATGTTTTCGATGTGGAAAAGCCTGTGGTTTTTACTTATGAAGAGGTTTATGAAGCAACTGACAACTTCAAAGAGGAAAGACTCCTTGGACAAGGTGGATATGGTTCAGTCTTCCTTGGAGTGCTTCGAGATCAGGTACATTTTGCATCTCATTCTTATTAACATCATGAAAAACAAAAGATCAAACTTTATTCAACACTAAAATTGTAGCAAAGTTCAATTGAATCGATTGTGAGTCCTTTGTAAAAAAAAATTTACTCCCTTCAAGGCTCTAGTTTAGTATATGTATTGCCTCTCTAGAGTTTGGATCTAGCACTTGATGATTTTGAAT
>MU831571.1:0-162794 GCA_029204225.1 Diphasiastrum complanatum | reverse complement strand
CTACTGTGTGTGGAGTTTACAAGATAGCCTAAACAGAGAATGATAAGAGTAGTTAACGCTATCAACTAATCGTTTACTCTCGTTGTTACTACCCGTTTCAGATGGGCAGTGAAGTTTGAGACCTCCAAGCCCATTGAGCTGCCAGCTGGCAGCGCGAAAGATCCCCTTTCGTTTCTTTTCGTTTGCGGTTTTTGCAGTCCTGGAGGCGTAATTGATTTTTGCAAATCGTTCGTCCTTCGAGTCAAGGCCACGTTGACTTTCGCGAATCGTTCGTCCTTCGCGTCGCGGCAAAGTTGCAGGAGTTCCACCATTTCTGACAATGACAAGGAGTTCATCCTAGCCTTTGTGTGGAGGATCCTACACTCTTCAACTACAAGCACACTAAGCTTTGGATCATATTTGTGAATTCATCACCTAGACCATTAAGGACCACCAAATAAAATCTTTCACTAGCTTCTAGAAGGAAAGCACCAATTGGATCCCATCTTACTAATGAATTTTACCAAAAAAAATTGGTTTGATTGATTCTAGAAACTCACAAAGGTCTCTCTTGTAGTGATTCTCTCAAATTTAGTTTCTATCCACACAATGGACTTCTAACCACGGTTCTAGCACTTCCTCACAAAAATGAAATGAAGATGAGATGAGATCCAATCAATCTACAATCAATTCAAGTCAATTTTGACTATTTTTGGACAAGAAATGGCTAAAACTTGTACTTTCCTCTTAATGGTTCTTCAAGACCTGTAAAACACATTTAGAGGGTTTGAATCCAGCCTCAATTAGATTTAATGACACAAAGTCAAATCCAATCAATGGCATGCAAACATTGATGCTTTCTCATAGATCTAGCATCAAAAACACTCATCAAGATCTATTACAATGAATTTTTTATGGATCTTGCAAAAATTGGAAATTATTTTTTGAGTGCGGGCCTGTACTGTCCACACGTGTGGACAGTACAGATTTAGTCCCTGATCAGGTTTGATCCACAAATTTCCATAAAAATATCCGATTTCTACTTGCCCCTCCAATACTAGCTTTTTAGATCAAAAACTTGCTGATTCGAGATTGTACACAAGATTAATGATTGACTCTTGTACCTCACTCTGATACCATGTCAAAGTACAATACTTTGGACCTTAAATGAGTGTATTAATGCCTCACAAGAGTGATTGATTGATTAATCATAAAACAAATAGAAACTAGACACTAGATTTTGAGATCTAGATCAACAATTTAGCATGAATCAATCAAGAGCAATCTAAAATCATCAATCAAAAGCAAAGTATAGCCCACACACGTGTGGATCACTACTCAGTACGGCCTGTAGACTGAAAATAAAGTGTAAATCACTTTTTATATGCTTAGATCCAAAAAAACATCAAAGTACATATAGAGTAGAACTCGAGTTTTGCCAATGAGCTCTCAAAAATATTCTAAGTATTCAGTATGGAGGATTGGATACATAGAAAAGCCTCTTCCTCTCTAAAGTTAGGTGAATTTCCAGCATGTAATAAGGAAGTTGATTTGGCTTTCTTGCCCTAATTTGCCGTTCTAGCCTCATTCCTAGAGCCTTGCCAAGTAGGTGGCTAGTTGGTCAATTTTCTCCATAAATCTAGGATTTAGGTTCTATAAAGTAGGAATCACTACCAAATTGACTTGACCCACTTTTTAGACTTGATCTAACTTACTCTAGAATAGGTTTCGCACAGTGGCTCCATGACCTCATACGTGTGAGACCCACCTATGTACATAATTTACATTATTTGACATAGCTAGATTTGCCAATATAGGCAATTTTTCACAGCTATAAGTCGAAAATGGTTGTTGAAAAATAATTCAAGCCTTATGACATTGCAAGACTTGTAATTTGAGACTACATACATTCTAATATTTGGTGGGAAATACCTCTTGAAACTTTTGCAGTTTTTCCAACCTTTGAAAGTTTTTGATAGGTTGCAACATGGATAATAGTGGGAATTTATGCACTCAACCAAAATTCCCCCAAAAATACTTTATTCCAGCATAGTACTCCAATGTAGATGGTGGGAGCAAGTGAATGGGTTTCCTTTGACTTCAAACGTTGGCAAATAGGACATTCATTGTGACTTCTTTGTTCATAAAGACTATGCAGTTGAGTTTTTTTGTTTGAAATGTATTATTATTTGCAAAACATAAAACAAGGGTGTCACACACACACACACACACACACAAACAAACAAACGGAGAGAAATTGCTCTTGTGTTTCACAAATAAATGCAAGGAAATTGCCCTTTTCCACACATGTGGCACATTACTATTGACGATTCACAACTAGTTTAAGATGAATTGGCTATTCTTGATTTCTATTGCACTTGGGCTTTAGCCTTTTTTCTTATTATTATTGCTATGCTTCATTCATAACTAATGATACAAAGGTTTGATAGGTACATATAGATATAGTACATTGGGGAAAACATCGAGCGTAAACGTAGAGCACAAGGCTCCAAGTTTTCACCGTCGCAGGATGTGGGGGTTCAAGTTGATTTGTAAAATAGCGTAAGTTCAATATTTACAAATGAATGATAAAGACTACCAATATTCTGGCAAGGATCTTGGGTAGGTTGTTCTATTTTTAATAAAAGCATTTATGTCTAATAGGTTTATCCTTTTTACTATTATTATTGGAGTACAATAGGGTGTTTATATTTCGACATTGTTGGGTAGGAAAAAAGATTTCTTTCTCTTGTATTAATATTCAAACTAACTATAAAACTTATAAGCACAAAAAAAATAAATTTTACTCTTGTCAAGTGAATGAAATATTGTGATTTACTTCATCATGGATTTTGTGTACGATTGGAGTATTATAAATTTTGAGCCTCATAATTTTTAGTTGTTCTATTACTCATTTTGCCACATATATTTGACGCTTTTAAAATAGACCAATCTAGAATCCAAGAGTTTTGGTTGATATAGAAAAATTTGAAGGAAATTAATTTACGTTACACATCCACTTTTCCTACAACTTCAATGGTGTATAAGATGATTGCTAAAATTGTGTGTCGTTGTTGTCTAGTGAATGAAATTTAGTATGAAGCTCTAGCTAGTAAGAAGTCTAGTTGGCATGAATGTCTTCGATTAGGAGAGCTTTCAAACTTTCATAACAAAGAAATCAAGGAAGCCTAGTTTGTTATTCTTTATTGCTAGCTTTGACATAACCTAGGGAGTTATAAAAAAGAGTGAGCTTTTGTTGTGTCCATGATACTTTTAGCTAATACATAGTGTCACAATATATAAGTAGTTATTTCATCGAACTAAGAATTAAATGATGCAATAAATACCAGTGCTATTTCTACATAGGATGTATTGGCCTAAAAGTCTATATCTTATAGGACGTTAAGATTCATTATGTTGGTTGTGAAAATGTACAAGATGTGTTTTGAAGCCAATTTGAACAAAATTCAACTATGTAGATATATAGAATATTTTCTCATCCACCTAAAATGAATAAAAAAGGACAAAAAAGGCGCTATTCAATGAGGCCATGCACTCATACCTAAGTCTCATATTAAAACTACTACTAGGAAAATTATTCAATTATATAGTTAAGAGTAATATACGTATCAACTCCTAGGAGCTAATTTTTAGAATCTTTCTTTTCCCAAAATCTTGATAAATCTTATTTTATGCTCGAGAAGTCCACAATTGTCATACGCATTCTAGTTCGCCTCAAAGACATTAATATGTACAAAAATCCATATCACTTTTATTTCAAAGAAGCTTAAAATTCCACAAATAAATTAGCCATGCATGTTCAAATTAGCAATTCACATAAGATTGAGGCTTTCCATAAGATTTTCTACTTGCTTATCTTTTTGTTTGTCTTTGATTGTAGAATTACCTTGTTGTTTTTCATAATTTGTCAAAAGCATGGAGAATATTTTCTAATGACGTTTTCTCAATATGCTGTAAAAACTAGATGATAAATCTCGTAAGGATGCATATTAGGGAGAGAAAAGACTTCAAAAGTTGTATTTTTAGTTTAAATTAAGGAGCTTTGAAATTGACTATCATTGAGTTGGTCTGAGGTCTTGTTGCTAAACTATGCATCGATAATATTAGTATGTACTCGAGGTTGACTAGGATATTATGGACATACAATACATAGACCATTCTTCTCTATTGTAGTACATACGTACCTACAATCTATTGGGGTCTTATATTTGGTTTTATAGGCCTATTTTATTGTCTTAAACACCTTTGATTCTGTGAATTAGTTTATAAAATGCTATTAGAGCAATTTACTATCGTGATCTAGTTCTTGAAGTTTTTTTTTTTTTTTTTTTTCATTTTTTTTCTTTTCTTTTTTCTCCTCCATCGGTGCTCATCATTTCTCTTTTCATGTTTTCCACCCAAATCCTCGATCTGCTCCATCATGTTGCACCTTCCTTTTCTCTATTGATATCCCATTTTTTGTTGCTCATTATTTCATCATTGTCCTACGTTGCCCTACTTGAATCTCTTTTTGTCCTTAATCGTCCTCTTTTTTTTGTTTTCTTTTCACTACTTCGTTGATTTGATTCACCCTAATTTGCCCTACTTTCACTCTAATTTTTGTCCTGAAGCCCTACTTTCATCTATTTTTTTGGCTCTCTTTCTATTGCTCCATTGTTGTCTTGACTCACTTAATTCACGCTACTTTCACCCTTTTTTCTATGCTAAATTTCGTCATTTTCCTTGCTCCCTTCTTGTGCTCTCTCAATGTCATGATTTCCGTTGACCCATCCTACTTTTTGCTCCTCATTGTTCTCTTTCACTCTAAGCTTCGTCCTATTTTGTCAATCTTCGCTATTCTAGTTGATCTCTCACTGCGTTGCTTTCTCCTTGCTGTCTTGGCCCATTTTTTTGGTTATGTCTACCTCTCATTCCTCTACCTCCTCTGACGATGTTTTTCAAGTCCAACTAGATGATCATTTGATCAAAATCAATGACAATACCACCATTTTGTAAGGCATTCGATCTTAAATGACCATTTTATATGATCCCATGCAATCCATTTCACTTTGCATTCCTCCACTTCCATTGCCATTTTTGCCACATTTGTGCATGAATTGATCATTTGTCTACCTTAGACATCTTAAAAAATCCTATTGTCTATTGTGAGACATATGGCAAAATATATCTTGATTAAGGCCAATTTTATGTACATAATGTCATTCCACATGTGTGGAGCCTGTTCCCACATGTGAAGCATAAGCATATGTTAGCTTGTACATAATCCCAAGAGCCATTAAGGCAAAGAGTCAAATTTTTCAAGTTAAAAGCAAGTTTTCCAGATTCTAGATTTTTTCAAGAAGTGCAATTTGACTGGATGGCCATAAATTTGTATGAGACTTCAGGAAGAGCCAAAGGACAAGTGGATGTATTAT
The DNA here is from genome assembly GCA_029204225.1 of Diphasiastrum complanatum. NCBI lineage: Eukaryota > Viridiplantae > Streptophyta > Lycopodiopsida > Lycopodiales > Lycopodiaceae > Diphasiastrum > Diphasiastrum complanatum. Next base: position 157,380 of record MU831571.1, on the reverse strand, counting down.
CCCACGTGTGAAACATGTCAGGTCAGTCCAAGCTTCAAGCTTTTCAATGTATATTCTCCAATTTGGAGCTAGTTTGGTAAGAACAATTTGAAGAGATCTTTGAGGATATTCAATCAACCAAGTCTACCTCTCTATTTGCATGTACTTGGGTGGACCTAATGCTTTGATTAGTGTTAGAACTTTGCTCTCTGCCATCTCTCCATACATTAGGTTGTGGTTTCACATGTGTGAAGCCTATTTAATCATTTATATTTTTCTCTAGATTTCTCTTGCTTACATATCAAGATAGGATCAAATCGAGCTTGCATTTGGTGATAGAATTGTTGATAATGATACAATCCATCACTCTTGTGGATTTAATGAATCCATTTGTGGTCCTAATTGTATTTTTTTTCATATGGTATCACAGCCATGTACAAGAGGATGAGTTTTTGATCAAGATTTGAGTCCAAAACTAGTAAGTTTTGAGGCGAAAAACTAGTTTTGCAAGGGCGATATTCTAACAAGTGGTAGAATAAAATTTGAGATCAATTATTATTTTTGAGCCTTAGGTATTTTTCCCACGTGTGGAAGTGTGCAAGACTAGAGAGGAGTCCATTTCTTTTAGGTAATCTCAAGTTGTAGATTTTGATTAGATTTTAGGCATTAGGTGTGCATTAGGTGTACATTAGGTGTGCATTAGGTGTACATTAGGTGTCCATTAGGTGTAGAAAAATCTATAAGGATTTTAAATCTGTATGGTTAGATTTGAGATTGGATCATGAAATTCAATGTTTTGATCTAAGTTTGAAGTGGCAAAATAGTGGTTTTGCAAGTATGATCAGAGGTCAAAACGTGGATATCTTGTGTTGCTTCTAGGGGTCAAAATTGTCAATTTTTGTGTGTAGAATTGACATGTGATTGTATGAAGTTAAAATTGATTCTAGTCAAGCTTTCTTTGTGAGAGTGTGGTGATCTCATTGAGTGCCTTGAATAGGGAGGAGTCCATATTTGAGTGTATAATCTTGGTTGAGATATGTGAATTTATAGATGTCAATTTCTTTAAATTGTTCAAGCTAGTCAAATTGGTGGAAAACTAGGACATTGTTTGGTATCAAAACTTATCAAATCTAATACACCTCTTAAGGTTAGAGCCTTTGGATCTGAGTGAGTTTGATTCAATTCTTGTGAGCCTTAATCTTTGTTATCTAGTCAAGGTCCATTTTCCAAGGTGACTAGATTTAGGTGAAGATTGATTTTAAGATTTGCAATCTAGATCTTCCTAGATTTTTGATGTGGCCGCCGCAAAAGATATATTATAAATATAGTTCCGGACAGGGGGAACTATGAGTTGGCACAACCTTGCCGTCGCATTATAATATGCATACGCCATATGTACCAGGTACGGGCTTTGATATCCCGTCAGGATATGGATCTGGAACTCAATTGCCTTGAAGAATGACTCTGCCTGCTGGTACCAGGTCTGCATCTCTGTAAGATCTACCTTGCACATCTGGATGTCGAGCTTATTTGCCTCGGGGTCGTTGGAAACTGAAACTGGGGTTGGATGACATGGTGAAAAAATGGAAGAAACAGTGTCGGTTGAGATTTCAGACAGGGTTAAGGGGCGTCGGTTGAGATTTGATGGATGTGCTCCGGTTGAGATTGATAGATGGCGTCGGTCGAGATGGGATGGACTGGCTCCGGTTGAGATTTGAGACAGGGGCTTTGGTCGAGATTTGAGACAGGGCTCCGGTCGAGATTTGTTGACAAAGGCAAACAAGTGGATCTTGATTCCAATAATTATGTTATTTATGTCTCTCATGAAGAGCCAAAGAATGTACACGAGGCACTCAATACCAAGGAGTGATATGATGCCATGAAGCAAGAGTATGATGCATTGATCACCAACAATACTTGGGAGCTTGTGGATCCTCCATCTAACAAGCATGTGATTGGTTGCAAGTGGGTATTTCGGATCAAGTACAATCATGATGGCACCATCAACAAGTATAAAGCAAGATTATGTGCCAAAGGATTTGCTCAAATCCATGGCCTTGATTATGAGGGGACCTTTGCACCCGTTGCAAAGATGGTGACAATAAGAATTCGTATTTCTCTTGCTTGTTTCTTTAAGTGGAAGGTGTTCCAATTAGATGTATCCAATGCTTTTCTAAATGGTTATCTTGAAGAGGAGATCTATATGGAACAACCTCAAGGATTCATCAAGGATGAGTCCAAAGTGTGCTTGCTCTTCAAAAGTCTTTATGGACTCAAGCAAGCACCAAGATCATGGTATTCAAGACTTAATTCTTTCCTTATCTCACTTGGATTTACTCTTAGTGACTATGATCCTTCCATGTATCTAAAGTTTGTTGATAGTAATATTGTCATTCTTTTAATTTATGTTGATGACATTATTCTTTGTGGTAGTTGTATCAAGCTAGTTGGTGAAACTAAGCTAGCACTTGGATGTGAGTTTAAAATGCAAGATCTAGGAGAAATACATTACATCCTAGGCCTAGAGAGTGATTTTTATGAAGATCATGTTTTTATATGCCAATCTAGATATGCTCACTCTATGTTGAAAAAATTCCATATGGAAAATTCTAAGAGCATAGATACTCCAATGGAGCAAAGACTTCACATCCTTTGGAGCCGTTGCACTCGGATGTGCATTTCTCATAATGCAAAATCAAGGGAGGAGCCACTTGTTTTGTTACCTTTATTGATGACTACACAAGATTTACATGGTTATATCTTCTATCTTCAAAATCCATGGTTTTGATTATTTCCTCAACCTCAGAGTTTATGTTGCGAAGCAATTCTCTTTGAAGATCAAAGCTTTGAGATGTGATGGTGGTGGAGAGTACATCTCCAACAAGTTCCATGATTTTTGTGAGCAAGAAGGAATCAAAAGAAAGTTCTCTTGTGCCTATTCCCCTTCCCAAAATGGGGTGGCCGAGAGGAACAATAGATCCCTATGTGAGTGTGCCAAAGCTTTGAGAATTGAAGCATCCTTGCTTAAGGATTTTGGGGGAGAGGCCATCAATCGTGCCAAATATCTTTGCAATAGACTCTCTCATCTTGCTCTTGGAGGAAAGACACCTATCATCCAAGTTAAATTTCTGATCTTCATGGAAGACCACATCTCTACTAACAACATTTTTGTCAGTAGAGGGCAAATAAATCGTGTATGTTTTTTTAGTAGATGCATAACCTACAAAAATTCCTTTTACTGCACTAGGATTTTCCTTCTTCCTAGTTTCTAGAGGTACATGCACAAAGCATACACAACCAAAAATCCTAAGATGATCTACCTTAGACTTTTTCTTATACAATACCTCAAATGGTGTTTTTCCTCCTATTGCAAGATTTGGAAGCCTATTACAAAGATAGTTTGCACATGCATCTGCCTCTCTCCAAAATTCTTTAGGCAGAGAAGCTTCCAGCCTAATGGCTTTTGCACATTCACACAAAGTTCTATTTTTTCTCTCAGCAACTCCTTTTTGATGAGGAGTATATGAACAAGAGAACTCTCTTTGAATACCCTCTCTCTCACAAAAGTCTTTAAACTTATTGGAAGTAAATTCTTCTCCACTATCACTTCTTAAAGCTTTTATCTTGAAAGGAAACTGCTTCTCTACATAAGCTTTAAAAGTAAGAAAAACATCATAAACCATGGCTTTTGAAGACAACATATAGATCCAAGAATGTCTTGTATAATCATCTACAAAAGAGACAAAGCAGTTGGCTCCTCCTTTGCTCTTAATTGATGAGAAATGAACATCTGAGTGTAAAGTTCAAATGGTTGCTTTGTCTTGATACTTGATCTAGGAAAAGGCCTTCTGCGTGACTTTGCCAGCACACAAGCTTCACAAGGTAGATGCTCCTTTGACAGTGTCTTTGGTAGACCAACAACTTTTCCTTCTTTGACCATCGATAGCATGGCTTTGAAATTGGGATGACCCAATCTCTTATGCCACAGATCCTCCTGTAGAACCTTGGTCTCATAAGCAATATCTGAAATGTTGGCACTCTCCCAACTTAACAATTCTAGATCCTCTAGCAATAACTTCATTTTCTCTTGAGATTATACACTTGTCAACTTGAAACTTGACATCCAATCCACTATCAAACAACTGTTCTACACTAATGAGATTCTTAGTCAATTTAGGTACATACAGTACATCATGTAAGCGAAAAGATTTTGATGATGATGCATGTAATGGAATGCTACCTATTCCTTCAATCCTACACTCTACATCATTAGCAGTATAGATTGACTTTTTTGCACCTAGATATGGCATGAGATTAGTGAAAGAGTTCCTAGAACTAGACATGTGGGAACTTGCCCCATTATCTATCCACCAGACTTTTTCATTCTTAAAAGGAAAAGATGAAAAAGTAGACATCATTAATGAATCCTCACTTTCACTCTCTACACCCTCACACTCATCCTCATTAGTAAGGTTAGCTTGCTTAGATTGGTTCTTCTTCTTGAAACAGTTTGATGCATAATGTCCTTTCTTTCCACAGAAAAAATACCTGATCTTTGACAGCCTCTTCTTGCCACTGGATGTTGCACCTTGTGAGGACTGATCCTCACCACCTTCTTTGGCTTTGTCCTTCTTGAAGTGTTGTTGTCCTTTGCCCTTACCTCTTGACTTGTCTCTGATGAAGAGTGCTTTGTCATCTCCACCATCTTTCAATAAAAGTCTATTGATTCTCAACATCTTGTTCTCTTGTCTGCTTTCTTCAGCAATGAGAACACCTTGCAGTGTTTCCAAGGATGGAAGATCCTCTCTAACAGCATAAGTCTGCACAATATTGTCATACTCATCTCTAAGTCCATTTAGGACTACTTGAACAAGTTCAGTGTTCTTAAGAGCATCACTAATACCAGCTAACTCTTGATGAAGATCCTTAACTCTCATGACGTATGATGAAGCACTCTCATCTACTCTCTGATAACTTAGAAATATTTGGTTTCTAAGTGTAAGCAATCTAGAAGTATTTTTTATTTCATAGATTATTTTTAGAGTATCCCAAGCTTCCTTGGCAGTGGTGCATGTACTGATCTCTCTTAACACTTCATTGGTAAAATTCATTTTTATAAAATGAAGGGCAATTCTGGTTCTTTTGTGGAATGCTGCAACTTTATTAGGTGCAGCAGGTTCTTCTTCAGCTTCACTTACAATATCCATTACATCATGTAGAATCAACAATGATTCCATTATGATCTTCCACATTGCATAATTGGAAGATGTTAATCTCTCATTGTGCTCTAAGAAATGTGAACCAGATGAAGACATCTTCTTGGTGAAAAATTCTAGTAATGATAAAAAATGGAGTTGAAAGGATGTTGCTTGCTATCTCAATCTAGGATCTAACATAGATGTTGATCCACCCTATGAAATCTAGCAACAGATGTGAGAACAAATTCTCAATACAAAAAATCAATCTATCTTGAATTTGGATCTTGCTTCAGTCACAAAAGAAGAAGCACATGCAAGCAAGAAGTCTATCTCTCCCACGAGTTTCAATGTACTGATAAACTCTCTAGGAACTTACTTTCAACTCAAAAACAATATTACGTGTGAAATGAAAAGTCTAAGACCTCAGAACACTCACTTCTATCCAATCCTACTTGATTGACAGTGAAAAGTGATGAGAATGGTGAAAAAGATAGATGTGTGCTCACTTTGGCATATCCCACGAGTTGAGTATTCTCTTAAACTCTCTGATTGTCTAAAACTCTTCTAAAAACAAATCAAATTGATTTAGAAACAAGAGCAACACATTGTACTCTTCAATACCTATCCAACAAGCTATAGAACATCAAATTTGGATCATTCCTTGAGAAGTAGCACTCATTAATGAGGGTTGATTTCACACGTGTGAGCTCTCTGTCCGTACAGAGTTCCGCTGGATCAGATCAGCCTTGATTTGATCCACTTATGGTCCACAGATTGCTTGTTTCTCAGCGAGTTTGAATTCTTCTACAAAATCTGAGTTCCTGCAAGCAAAAACACTGATGATCTGATGTATACACCCTCAACTCTTCAAAGCATGAAGCTCTGATACCATGTGAAGTTTTTAGCACGTGTGAACTTCACCACAAATCCTATAGGATCTTACTGAGGTGTTGTGATTGCACAAGATTGATCAAAGAACAATATGCTTGAAAAATCTAAGACAAGAGCACAATGGCATACATCTAATGAAAAAATCTAACTTTCACTATGAGAAATGAATGTCAGAAATAATTCTAAGTGTTCAGTATGGGAAAAAGAGGCTGCTCTCGGGTAGAGAGAGAAAATTATACGTAGAAAACTCGGGTAGAGAGAGAATGAGTCCAAAACACCAAAATCTCAATATTCACAATATGGCAAAACATGCCCAACTTTCCCTACATGAGAGAGACTCGAATTCCTACAGTGGAGTTGCATGGAAAGTCCACTTAACTGAACTAATTCACATACCAGAGATCCACAAGTGTAACTGCATGCATGTATGGTGCATGTACTGCATGTCAACTCATAAAATTGCCTAGACATGTGTAGATCACAGAAACTACTTTGCATGTTGCATGCACTGATTGCATGTGGCTTGCATGCGTACAGTAAGACTTTGCATGCTATCAAAACATCTACATGTCATCATAATCGAACCTATCTAACTCAAATAGTGCACTTGGTAGTGAGTTCAAAGTGCAAGATCTAGGAGAACTACACTACATTCTAGGCCTAGAGATTGATCTTTGTCATGATTATGCTTTTATAAGTCAATCTAGATATGCTCTATCAATGGAGAAAAAGTTTCATATGAGAATTGTAAGAGCATAGACACACCTACGGTGGATAATATAAAAGATCCTAATAAGGGAGATGAAAGATTCTTCGAGGACATCACCCTTTTTAGGAGTCTTATTGGCTCCTTGATTTGGTTGACCATCACTAGGCCCGATTTGAGCTATTGTGTGCACAAGCTCAGTCAATCCATACAAGATCCCAAGATCTTTCATTGGAAATCAGCCAAGAGAGTCTTGAGGTATATATCTTCAACACATGATTATGGATTGCTCTACAAAAGTGAAGATCTATCTATACTTGGCTACTCGGACTTGGATTTTGCTAGTGACAAGGTGGATCAAAAATCCACAAGTGCTTACACTATATATTTTTGGAGGAAATCTTGTGAAGTTTTTAGCACGTGTGAACTTCACCACACACCCTACAGGATTTTACTGAGGTGTTGTGATTGCACAAGATTGATCAAAGAACAATATGCTTGAAAAGTCTAAGGCAAGAGCACAATGGCATACATCTGATGAAAAAATCTAACTCTTCACTATGAGAAATGAATGTCAGAAATAATTCTAAGTGTTCAGTATGGAAAAAAAAGAGGCTGCTCTCGGGTAGAGAGAGAAAATCATACATAGAAAACTCGGGTAGAGAGAGAATGAGTCCAAAACACCAAAATCTCAATATTCACAATATGGCAAAACATGCCCAGCTTTCCCTACATGAGAGAGACTCGAATTCCTACAGTGGAGTTGCATGAAAAGTCCACTTAACTGAACTAATTCACCTACCAGAGATCCACATGTGTAACTGCATGCATGTATGGTGCATGTACTGCATGTCAACTCATAAAATTGCCTAGACATGTGTAGATCATATAGACTACTTTGCATGTTGCATGCACTGATTGCATGTGGCTTGCATGCATACAATAAGACTTTGCATGCTATCAAAACATCTGCATGTCATCATAATTGAACCTATTTAACTCAAATCCGAGCTACACTAGAAGGATATGTGCTCAATTCACACTCCTTATATGTACAACATGAAATCTAGTGGAAATTATCATGGACATGATCCCAAACTCGAGATAGGAAGATAATATTTTAATAATCTTCACAAATCTCATATCTTGGCTTTCCAAAAAACAAGATACTATTTCTCTATCATCATGTGAGGCTGAGTATAAGGCCCTTACAACAACAACAAAAGAGGTGCTATGGATCAAAAGACTATTATTGGATCTCAAGTGCATCAAGGAGGAAGATCTACCTTTGATAAAATGTGACAACATTTCGGCCCAAGCCTTTGCCAACAATCTAATCTTTCATGCAAGGAGAAAATATATTGAAGTTGCACATCATTTTGTAAGGGAAAAGCTTATTGGAGAAGAGATCAACTTGGAGCACATTGAATCATCTTCATGTATTGCCGATCTTCTCACCAAGCCATTGATCAAGAGTACTTTCATCAAGCTTAGATCCAATCTTGGTTTAATTCCAAGATATGTGCTTAATTAGAATAGATAACTTTTTAGGAGTAGTGTGAAAAATTGAAAAATCTATCTATGTTTAGTCTAGGGGTTTAGAAAATTTTTCTATGTCCATCTATGTGTAAGTAGGTGATAGGACCAATTTTGGCTTACTAAGGCAACTCGAGCAAGTACACTTCTAATTCCATGATTAGGCCAAAAGTAACATTTGATGTGGCTCGAGCTAGCATAGGCTTGCTAAAAGTGTCAAGATTAGGTTGGATATGTGACTCATTCCTATGTGTTGGCATGAGATCTAGTGACCAATCAAAAGAGGGATTTTCACCAATTTGGTCCAATCAAGTTTAAGGACTCATAAGTCACTCAACCGATCATATTCAGAGGAGGAGAATAAGGGGTCCAATGAAAATCAAGCACTTTTTTCCTCAAGTTCCTATTAGAGGATGTAATAGGTTCATTTGTGTTATGAGTTTTTTGGAGTTAATGTGAGTTTCTACATTTCGAGTCAAATTGGCTTTCTCTCTCTACTCGAGGATTGATTGTTGGTTTCTCTCTGTACCCGAGAGGAAGGCTTTTCCACGCTTAGTTTTTTGATCCACAAGTCTCCACACGTGTGAATGTACTTGTATGTTTGATATATGCATGTTACAAAGTGCTCTTGCCTTAGTTTTCTGAGATAAATCTTGGATTTCAATCTATGCCAATCACAAGTCTTAGGAGATCATAATCACACTTTAGGGAACTCCCACACATGTGAAATTCAACAACCATTACCTATCATATGTCTTCCATTTAAGTCAACCATATGAAACAATAGTCCATCCACACAATTGACCATCAATTCCATCATGCATATTGTGGGACAAATTTTACAACATCCCTACTCACTTTTGTTAGTGTCCAAAAGTAGGAATAGGTCACATCCATAGGCATATATGTCCACGTTATCGTTCATATATTGGTGCCAAGACCAACATATTGAGTTTCTCTCACTTGCTTGGGGTACAATGCATTTATCGTCATCAATTCATTGTCTCATTATCATTTTTGAACATGAAATTTGTAGGTTCTTTTGCTCCTTATTCAACCACATAGACACTTTTACTATCGACTAATCAAGAAACTAAGGCCACAAATTTAAGAAAATAACTTAGAGGATAACATCCAGTTGTTCCTAGCTATCCAAATGGAGTGCTTGATGGTTGCTCAATATATGTGCCTAGATTTTGGGTAGATTGGCTAATAGTAAGATGGTTTCCATTTCTTGTTGTTGTCTCCATTTGTACAAAAAAAGAACCTCTAATGCTCTAAATAACATCATACAAACAAGTAAACTTTTGTTTCAGTAGCTCTTTTAAAACTCAACATGCTTCTAGTATTCAAAATATTATATTGGTTCATTTTTTTGTTGGCATCTCCTTTTGTAAAATTTCACTAAATAACATCTTCAATTTTGCAATTAAGATGTTTCCACTTTTCTATTATTCAGCTGCAATAGAGCTATTGCTCTATGTTGATGCTTGAAATTTCGTGTGACAATTGTTTGAGAGTTTTCAAAGAAAAATGTGTATGCACTTTTGAATGATATCTTATTATATGTCTCTTACAACTACTTGATAATTATCATTATAGTAATTGATTATAATAACTAAATGAAAAGATTTTTTAAGTAGAATGTAACTTGATTAAATATTAGAAACCTTTTGACACATTCCTTCAAAATATTGGTCCAAGCTAAACTTGAGGAGATATTTACAAGTGTAGCCATAAGTCAATAGCTTACTATATGCTTAGGTTTGAAATTACAAAGATAGTTTGCAATGAAAGGTTTCTCTCTCAAAGAGACACCTCTCTTTGAGACTAAAAACTTCATGAATGTCCTTACATCTAGATGAGAAAGGCTCCTAAATTTTCTTACAAAACAATTGTTGAAATCACAAAAAAAAAGAAAAAGAATGAAACATCGAGTTATAGCATTAAAGAAGGTTCGAACTCCAAAAAGGCCCTATAAGGAATGCTACATATGAGAGAGAAATTTGTCAAATTTTCAAACCGGAAGCCTTTTTTTGTTAGGTCACCTACCATATTGGTTACATGTATGGCTAACTAGAATTTTTTAATCGAGTGAGGTTCAAAAATTTGAGATACTATGTTCTTGAATACTCCAAGAATTTTAACGACCATTCTCTCATGTTAATGTGACATCTCTTTCATAAAAAAAGAGATAAAAAATCGGTTCCCTTCAGATGCCATCAAGAAAGAAAGATGTGTCAATTGTAGACTATTCAAGAAACTTAAAATTTATTTATTTTAGCAAAATATTTATTACAAAATTTTCAAGAAAATATTTTTGATCATGTTTCTAATGCATTTTATTATATAATATGACAAGTTCAGAAACAAAATATATAATGATAATGTCGAGGGACATTGTTTTTTTGAGTATATTGCTAAATTGTCTAATTTTCATCTCCATATTGATTTGCTTCAAGAATGTGTTCTATTGTTTAAAAGAAACAAAATTATCAAAGAAAGAGGATTTGTGTCGTAGGGCAAATGATCAAAGAAACCAAGTACAAGGGGATGAGTGTTTGATCAAGATTTGAGTCCAAAAATAGCAAGTTTTGGGCTATTTTTGGAGGGACAAGCTTCGAACATTTGGTAGCATTGGAAATTTGGGATCAATCATTGGTTTTGAGCCTTAGGTGTCTTCTCCACATGTATGGAAGTGTGCAGCACTAGAGAGGAGGCCATTTCTTTGAGATCATTCCAAATTAGCGTGTAATGAGATTTTTTCTACATTGCGTAGAAAAATCAATAGAGATTTCAAATCTTTGGTAGATTTGAGATTGGACTATCAAATCTGATGTTTTGATTTGAGTTTCAGGTGTCTAAAAAGTGGTTTTTCAGGTATGATCAGATATCAAAAAGTGGAGAGAAGAATAGATCTGGTGTTGCTTGTAGGGGTCAAAATTCTCAATATTTGTGTGTTGACATGTGTTTATGTGAAGCTCAAATTAATTCTAGTCAAGATTTCTTTGTGAGAGTGCGAGGGTCAAATTGTGATCCCATTGGGTGTCTAGCATAGGGATGATTCCATATTTGAGTGTGCAATCTTGGTTGAGATCTTGGTAAATATCTAGATGTCAATTTATTCAATTTGTTCAGATTAGTCAAGGTTTGTAGAAAAATAGGGGTTTTTGGATTTGATTTTTGTGTGTTTTATTCAATTCTTGTGAGCCTTAATCTTTGTGATCTAGGCAAGGTCCATTTTCCAAGGTGACTAGATGTTGATGAAGATTGATTCTATGGTTTGTGATCTAGATCTCTTGTAGATATTCTTTCTAGATTGTTGATGTATTCAAATCTAGCTTCTTGAGGGTCAAAAAATAAATTGGTAGAGTCATTTCACAATTGTGTACTTTGTGAAAAAAAGATTTTTGGGTGAAGATTGATTCTAAGATCTTTTGTAGATCTTTCTCGATTATTGATTTGTAAAAATCTAGTTTCTTGAGGATCACAAGATCAATTTATTTGAATCATTTCACAAGTGTGTACTTTGTGTACAAGTACTTCCTCATCATGGCATCAATGTGAGACTACTTATTGGAGGCAAGTAAAATATTCAAATGCTAATTTTGTTGTAAAACATGGCATTTGGCAAAGTCTAGGAGTGCTTCAAATGGAAGGAGACAGAAGGCAAGCAATCAAGTCAAGTTCAAGAAGGTGGTAAGAGTGACCTTGAGGAGTCACTTGTGGTATAATGGGGCTCCCTCCCACATGACAAGTCACAAAGAGTATTTCTCTCAACTCTTAGCTTTTGTTGGGTCTAAGAAATTCATTCTCAATGCAAATGGTTGTGAATTCAAGATTGAGGGAGAGGGATTAGTCCATATGTGTCTTGGATCTACCAAGAAGGCCAAGATTGAGGGTGCTCTTTATGTTCCTAGCATAACAAGGAATTTGTTGAGTGTTGGGCAACTTTTGGACAAAGGCTCTTTTGTTAGATTTGTTGGAGATGCTTGCTTGATCATGAAGAGTGGTAAAATCATTACAAGAGGGATCATGTTTGAAAGGATTTTAGGCTTGATGCTTATGTGAGAGTTAATCATAATGGATTGATGGCTGAGGAGGAGATAGCACAAGTGGAAGCATGTTAAAAGGAATTGGATCTTTCCAGTTACCGATTCATGGATGCTATGTGCAAGGAGGAGTCTACTCTTGAGAATCCTAAATCTTTGGTACAAGGTGGTGATGTAAGGGAGGCATTTTTTTTTGCTAAAGCACCTAAGTTGCACTTTCCAAGTTCTACCACAAGTTATCAACATCATTGGAACCTATCCACTCAAAAGTGCATTTTGGACATGCAAGAGGCAATGGTGAATCTACTTCTTTTGAACCTTTCATAGTTCGTGATGATAGACAAAATTTGTTCTATTTCTTATTATTTAGAGGATGTGCTAAGAGATTGAAGTTGGAAGCTTGAGTTCCAAAAGAGTCATGGTCCACATTATTTTTTGAACAACCAAGCTACTTCGAATCATAATGGTTATCAACAAGTGTACAAAGTGGTTAAGTACAATTTACAAATATGGCCAAGCCAAATGTCTTTGAGGTTGGATCACGAGGTTTTGAAATGTCTCTACAAACGACTAAGATTTGGGAACCATACACTTTCCTAGCCACAATAAACAACTTTACCAAACTCAGTCTGTTGAGGACTTTAAAGTTTGATTCTGAGTTGCACAAGATAAATTGCTAAGCACAACATCAAATTCATGAAGACTCTAGAGCCTCCAAAAACTTTTGGTCATGATAATAAAAAGTAATCCAAAAGCTAAAGTATCAAGGTTTTGGGTGGTGGAATGGAGTTCATCAAATCAAATAGGTTTTATAATGTTTGATTTAGAAAAAGCCTCACTTAACCAATCAACCACAAAGGTACTTTGGCATGCATAAATCTGTTTTTTTTGCAAGCATCTATATTGCTCAGTGCTCACAGAGAACCGACAAAGTCCTACAACCAGCTAACTCGTTTTAAAATTTGTCGATTGATCTTGAAACAAGCAAGAAGCCAAAAGTCTAAAAACCAGCTAAAAATACGAGTAGCAGTAACCTTACCTCTTTGATGCAAAAGTAAGAAGAAATTTTTTAGAATACTTTGACATATTAAATATTTCATTTAATCACTTACATTTTATGTTGACTTATAGAAAGAAGATATACACGCCACAACAAATAGCAACCTTAGCTTAAAGTAATGCAAATTTGTGCTTGCTATTGAGGTTTGTAGAGTATTTTAATCTTATACTAAGTTTCAAATTGCTCAAAATTGATTTTCTAAGAAAAATTTTAATAAACAATTTGCAAGCGCACTTTTGAACTTGAATGCAATACAAGGCCAGCTTTGAAAGTTGTACTAACTTGAAGGTTGGAAAAGAAAAGAATTTATTGTTTTAAGAAACTATAGGAGACCAAGTGACTTGAAAAAATAAAGAGCCTGAGCACTGATATTATTATTGATATAAACTTCAAACTGAAAATTGATGGTGAAGACTAAATGCAAGGGTCCAAGGACCAAGGCTAGTGGAAACAAAATAATACATACATTAGTGTGTGGCATTTGCTAAGGCCCAGGCGACAACTCTTCAAAGTAAAGTAAAGTTAGGCCCAAGCCTCGAGGGAAGTCTAGAAAATGGCTACAACTGGCGTATTCAAGAAAAAATTCTCTTGTTGTTGGCTCCTTTAAATTTGACAACTGATTTGCTTTCAAATGTTAAAGTATAGTCTTTGCGGAATCCCCCTCAAGCAGAGAACTACAAACAAAAGGAAGGAGAATTTGACCTTGGGTTTGAATGAATATAAATAGATGGATCATGCATGAGATGCTGTTTGAGGTCTGATCAGTTCTGCCATAATAAAGACTGATCTAGTGTTGCTAGCTTAGTTAGGAGGTAAAGCAGTAATGTTGACAGATCTCTCGCTTTTACCCAGCTTCCAGCTCAGTCACACTGAGCTTATAGTAAATATTGACAGGTCTCTCGCTTTTGCTCAACTTCCAGCTCAGTCACACTGACCAGATGATAAGTATACTGTACTCACATGCATTTGCTTAAAACTGTGGGTTGAGAAGAATCTGTAGCATGTTGTACGAAGCTTTAGGTGCTAAGGAGAATATATGGTACGAAGAGCTTTAGAAAAGGTTTCGTTGTGCTTGTAGATTGTCAGCAGCACTTGCAATAGACTTCAGGTACAGGATCAATGTGCAGGAATATCAGAAAAATGACTTGAATCAAATGTTTAATTCATGAAGCCCATTGTAAAATAATACTAAAACACAGTGGTACACAGAGCTGAGACTTTGAGATGATTCTGCGTAGCGTGAAGGACTTCAGTTTTAAGCCACCATCTGGGTAGAAAGAGATTCCATACAGCAGTCAGATTCATTCCTTAGAATAAAATGATTTATTTCAATGTTGGTAATAGGCATGAGGAAGAATTGATCGATTTACTGTACGAATGCAAAAGCATAAACTCCACAGATAAAATCTGCCATATAGTCAACACGGTTCTTTCAAAAAATTATAGATTCAAACACCATGAACAGTAAACATATTGTGCTGAAAAACAGAGCCAGAGTTGTTGCAAGATATTTTCATGGAGCCATTTCGTAGTACTTAGATAAATCAAAATTGGGTTTCACTGACATGATGAGTGAAATTCAGACTTTTGAGAATAGCATCACATAATACAATTTGCAGGTCAGCCATACTTGTGGATCAATTCCATGACCAGTAAGTAGTTTTCAATTTAAATAAAATAATCGCATTGCTACATCAGCCAATAATGCTCCGTCATCTTGTGATTCTTTTGCAATGCAAAAATCCATCCCAGAGCTCGTATAGTTGATAAACATCTCCTAGAACAGTTAATTGAACATGCTGTAGCACTTTGATAATCCTTTGTGGTGGACAAAACGACTAAACGCACCTTGAAAAACTCCCATGACCTCAAGCCTCCAAGCGTGGAATGAAGCCATATTCACCTAGCTTAATCAGGAGGTATCAATTCAGCTGAAACTCTTTGTTTATGTCCTGCTCCCTTTGTCATAAGACTTGCAATGTATACGTAAGGTGCCTGATAAAAGCACCCACATTTCGAGGAGTGTAGCTCACTGCACTCAATAGCTTTCAACGGATGGTAATCTCTGATTCAAGCATCCAGTTCGACTGGCCTTTCTTTATTTATATATGGAGGCTGAAATGGCTCCTCTTTCAAATTATATGCCATCTTTTTTGACTTTATACTTCTATGATTATACTCCTACTTGATTATACAAGTATGAGAGGCAAATTCTATGCATATGTAGCTCTGAAGAAGCAAATGAACACACGCCATCTCTATCATGATCAATTCTTTGCGCAACTTGCGCACAGAACTGATTGGTCTATCTGTTATGCAGGGGGTTAGGCCCTGTTGGAACAAGCCGCTTGGATGTTTCAACGGAATTATCGATTGGTGGGCTGCAGTGATTTGAATCATCTGCTATGCACTCATCGAGACTGGAGTATTCGAATTCCAAGCTTTTTGACTTGATCGGAGCGTTTGTTTCAAACATTTGAGTAACGACCGCATTGGCAGCTCTATGTGGTCGGCCTTCAGACATGGCAGAGAGGTAAACCATCACCATTACTACCACCAGTATACTGAATAGCCGAAGTTCTAATCTGTGGGAATCACACACCATAGCTGCCCTTGCGCGTTCATCAAAAAGTGATCAGGATTCTGCCCGGATCATCGCTAGTATTCGCTACAACCTTTGCTTGGAAGATTCTGCCCAGTAATCGAGCCCCTTGTCTGTTATCCGACAAGGCGTGTGCTATTGCACAAATCCAATGCACGCTAATCAGTCCTCCATCACAAAAAGGAAGAATTTTCAAGAATGCTCGCTGTCACCTAAAGCGGTGGACAGTTATTGCCGACCTCCAACTTGGCTTCTGAAGTTGCTGTTAGAAATGAGCTTTGGACACAGACGGAAGGAGTTGACCGATAATTGAGAATCTGTGTCATGTGATTGGTTTGAAGTGAAGTAGGAACTAGGAACACAATTCAACACAGAGAAAGAGTAAAGCAAAATTTGAGAGAATCAAGGAAGAACGTGAGGAACTGGTGGTGGGGCTTATAATAGATGGGGTTTCTTTGGGTCAAGAGCTTAGGCAGTGGGCACATCTTCCAAGGTGATAACTAGCCACAGAAGAACGCGGGGAGGACCCGGAGGAGGACGAAGCTCAAATATCCCAGTTCTCACGAGTCACTGGCCGCTGCTCTCCAACTCTAAAAAATACTCTACCAAAAAGCTTTATTGTGATACATTAGATATCCATTGGGACTGGGCAGTCAGGACAAAGGGAACTCAGGCCCAGCTGCCTCATGATCAGGGGAGTGTCCGAGTGAGCGTCTTAGCGTGCTGAGGAAGGCAAAGAGACAATGCAAGATCCTATTGCTACTGTGGCGTGCTAGATTGGGCCATAGCACGCTATTATAGAGGCAAGCGAAGGCAGCATGCCCTGGGTGCCTAGCTTGGATAGTTCCATACTTCATCGCTGAGAGCTGTCACTTCCTCCTTACAAACCAAGCTTACTTCGAGGAACAGTGCTGGGTACACTTCCCTGCCCTGCAGTGCCGTATACTGCTTCTCACCACTCTAAAGAAGTCTATTCAGCCTATTGCTGGCATAGATAGACTGTCAGGACTCGAGCGACGTCGAGCGTTGATCACGCCATGGTTATGAGTTATGAAGGAAGCTATGGGCATTTTAAATTACTCAGATGTGGCGTAGATCATGCTCATCATGAGTCACGGCAGTTAATTTAATTCTCATTTATCTCTTCCTGCCGTGACACAAGACACACTGCAAACAGTGCAAAGAAATTGTTCACACTTTTCCCTGCGTGCTGCTGCTGCACCCCAATTGGCAATTCCCGAATCCCGATTCCAAATCAAGAGAATTTTCATGTCAATGCTCCAGATTCTTCCGATTTAGTCCTTTAAGTGCGGTATGTGTCTCTGTGAATCCACTCTGACCTTTGCACTCATCACTGTTCTTTACACAATCTTAATCTTAATGCCTTTTTAGTTTTACCAATTTGATTGATTGGATTTTGCATTTCTAGATGCTTTTTGATTGATCATAACAATAACTGGGACTCCTTTCCTCAGGTACTTTGTGGGGGGTACAACTCACGAAATTGTGTTGAGGGTTGGAACTTGGGATTATTGTGAGGTAGCACCTAGGCTGCTACCTCTATCAAAACGTGTATTAAAAAATATACCATAGTGAACACTGAACACAGGAGTCACACACTTTACTCTCGCCCATGTCATTTATTGCTGTACTTGAACACCGCAAAGCTGCACCCATCTTTATGATCTGGATTTTGATCTGGTGCAAAAGAAATTCGGAGTTCCAACATGAAAGTGCTTGTCTCTCTGCTCTGTACGGTCAGAGACATTTCAAGTTAAGAGTAAGCTATTAAAGCTGTGTCTCTCAAGTCTTTCATCTGATTCTCTGAACCATCAGCTTTAGTACACTTACGATTTGTGCTGTTTTTTTGACAACTGCACACACAAGACAACATCATTGATGATTCAAATTGGGAACTTCATCTCATCTTCCAAGTTTTGCCTTCCCTCTTCACACTGCTCTCCAGTCTCGGCTCTCAAAACGTTCATGGAGATTATCTCCAAAATCTTGCATATTTCCAAGGTTGTAATTTGTTTTTAAATCGTTGCCTTCAAAATCATACAACTCAAGGTCTTTGTCGACTTCAAATCATAGGTTTTGTAGATCAATACCTAAATAAACCTCGATGCTAAGAGAACTCCTCTTGTGTTATCCTCAAAAACCCTTCGTTTTTTTAATGTTGCCGTTGCCTGATGGCTTAAAGCATGGTTTGGTGGTACAAAAAAAGAACCCATTTTTCATTGTATCGTAAAAGGGCTCATATGAGTATACAAAATGATGCCAAATTTTGAGAGATAATGCCGATTCCATTTCTATACTTTGCTGATCTTCCTGAGCGTTGGTATAAATGAAAGACCTAAAAATTTTGATTGAGCAAGGTCCTCCAAAAGGGCATTATGTTTACAATGGCCCAAGCAACTTGCCTAGGTAGGGAGGGAATTATGCCCATAGAAATTCAGGTACTCTAGATCCTCGTAAAGTCTCAACGGGCTTTAAACTTGGAATCCCTCCCAATGGACTTTATCTTATACAAATCTTAAGAGATGAAATGAAATTTCATTGGATGTAAATCTTATTGTTGTCTTGTAAGTTTTTGTCAATTTTTTTTTAATCTAGGACCTTGCCTCTCCTATATGTCAAATGTTAGTATGACTTGTGATTTTAGACAGGTCTTAGAAGTGGTAGACCTTAATTTCGACAAAATGGCTTTTATTTGATGTAATTTGGCCATAACATGGTAACCAACAAAAAGAAAAATGGCATACACACCCAATTTATTTATTTTTTTGTTTGAATTTCTTTTAAAAATTGCCAATATCTGAAATGCTTAGCAAGCATAAACTGTTGTACTATATAAATTTTTCATTTAAACTTTTTTTGTTGACAATATCAACAAAAAAATGATGACCTTATTTCTTAAGTATTTGAATTTGTATTAACAAAATATTATAGAGTGAAAATATCACAAAATCAAAATTCTGACATTAATTATAGTAATCTAATTTTACTTATAAAAATTTATTATAGTTTTAAATATATTATATATATATATATATATATATATATATATATTATAAAGTTAAGTTTTTTGTTATGAAGTTATAAACATAGATAATGATAAAATTGAATTTAGCAATTTTTTGCACTAAAAACATTGATAATTGTAATATTTGAATTTAACATTATATTTTATAATTATATAGAATATATAAAAACTAATTATTTTTAAATTATTATTTTAAAAATTGATATTAATATGTGTAAGGAATTTAAATATTCAAAAATCAATTAATTTACAATATTTTAGATCTAAAAATTGACAATATCTTTATATGATAGTTTTTAAAAGTGCCATTTGCAAAAACAATGCTTTAAATACTATGAGCTATTTTGGCAAAAACAAAATTCATGAGAATGAAAAAAATAAGTATTTGATGTGTTTTAAACACGGTCATTATTTTCAATAAGAAAACATTTTTTCTAATTACAATCATTATTCTGAATTGTTTTTGTAATGTTTTTCAGCTACATTCAACATTTTCAAATTTTATATTTTTTAGCTACATTTAACATTCATATTTAAATTTTGATATTTTTTAATTACATTCATTAATTTCAAATTAATGTTTTTCAACTACATTCCATATTTATAAAAAATTAGAATTATATATATAAACTTTTTTTTAATGCAATCACCTAGAAAAATGTTAACATAAAATCTTAAATAAATTAGAAAACTGAATTTTTTTATTTTTATAAAAAAGAAGTACATGCGATGATGTCCAAAAGACATGAAGCTCATTGAAATCGTTTTGCTTTTCAAGAAAAACATCAGCAATTACAATTAGATTTTTCTCAACAATGTCTACTAAAATATCATAATTTTGAATTAAAGCATCTGTTAAATCTGTTAAATCACCAACTTTTTCCACTAGCAAAAGGTCAGAGTTTTCATTATTAACCGATTTTTCTATTTCATTTAATCCATCTTACAAAATTGAAATAGACTTCATTCGCATCTTAGTAACATCTACTAATTTACTATCTAGTTCTATGACATCAACATGTCTATCTTTTTCAGTAGCACATGTGCTAGTCATACCACTGTCGCTAAAAACATCCAACATCCAATTAGCAATGTATAAAAAAATCTCAATCAAATTCTTACTACTATGGCTTTTGATATAGACAAGCCACTTGAACCGTTTGTTGAATTTTTCAGTTTATTTGTCATAGTTGGATAGTCGAATAAATTGCCAAAACTTTGTTGGCTAGTTATATTGTAATGAAACATGTAGTGCTTCTTGTCAAATACATAATGACCAATGGTTATATATTATATTTGGTTATATAGCCTTGCTTTTCCAATACTTTGAACATTTGATTTATGCTTGACAAAATGAAAAGAAATTTATCTACAAAATAAAATAAAATAAAACCTATGTTGAGCATAGAACATATATTAATATAAAAAATAAAGATTAGCTATTATCAAACTTACCAAACAACATTCTCTATTTCAGCATTGCAGACTTTCAACAAAGCTTTTTGCACACTTGCTAATTGGCGATTGAAATGAAATAAAACAATTATTCAAATAGGAGAAGTGCATTTAAAAAATCTTTGCAAGATTGAATGCAATTTTGTGTATTTAAAAAGAGATTCGTCATTTAACGACGAATCGTTCATTTGAAACTCGTATAGAATGTCAGTTACGCACATTGTGTAAGATTTTTTTTTTCTCTTAAAATTGATAATTCTTTGTAGTCCTTTTCATAGAATGTCAACTATGCATATGGTAAGATTTTTAATTTTTTTTTTGATAATTCTTTGTAGTCCTTTTCATAGGCTAGTCTAATATTTTTAGAAGTGTATGTTTTGTACATCTGAAGATTCGAATCGTTATTTGTCTCAGTTTGAATCTATCATGATAGCCAATAAGGAACACACGGATGAGGACAAGGTTAGGGTCTAATGTGAAAGTAGGCTAGGTTTGGTATAATCAGTAAGTTCTAGAAATAGTTAACACCTGGCATGCCTTGAAGGCATCATTTTTAAAGCAGTTTAGAGAAATAGAATAATACTAGACTGTTAGCCCGATTAAATTTTGTAAAAAAGAGCCCGAAAGAATTAGTTTCATGTGCGATGATTTCTTGGCAGACTACCCAAGAAAATAGATAGATATTGTCACCAAGGACTTATGACTTCGTTTGCAGAAAATTTTAAAACCTCCAGAATATCTAGGAGAAGGAGGAATGATAAGAAAGTTAGTAAGAAACACAAGCAAAAACGTACAGAAGAATCAGAATCATCTACCCAATCAGATTCAGAGTCTGGTTTAGGGGATAAAGAAGAATCTTCCGACTGCTCATCGTATTCTTCTTCGTCACAAGAAGAAGAGTCCACATATAGAAAATAAAAAAGTAGAACATTAAATAAGAAAATGAAAGATAAATATGAAAAGATAGACCCATTAAGAAAAAGTGTAGAGCTTTTAGCCAAAGAAATGGGGGGACTTGAAAGTCCAAATGTTAGATGTAAAAGCTAAACGTAAGAAAGCCAAATCTAATGCTAATATCTGGTGTAGTAGTTGTAAAAAAGAAGGCCATTCAAAAACTAACTGTCCAAATATGCAAGCTAATTATATAGAGGAAGAATTATTCCTCTGTCCAGTTAACGGACATGAGGAGGTAGCATATATCACCGTTCCTTCTAATCAGAAGAATTCTACACCAAAGCCGAGAACTAACCAACAATACACTATTTTGTGTAGAGGACGGGCGCGAGACTCTACTCCACCACCTAGAATAAGAGGTTCATGTTATAACTGCGGAGCCCCTGGACACTATTCACGAGATTGTCCTGAACCAAGGAGGGCATTAGGATATCACCAACAACTTGCTTACCTTTTTCATCGTAAGTGAGCCTCAAAGGTTGTTGCCTTTGCCTTGATGTCCTCCTTCACTTTTGATTTGAAGTAGGCCCTTCAACATCAACATCCAAAGTATCATCAATCCCATCATCAACATCAAGAATGTTAGATCCAATGTCCACACCAGCACTTTAAGAAACTTTTGGAAAGTTTCCTTCATAAAAAATGACATCTCTTCCAATGACCACTTTCCTTGTTGAAGGAATGTAAACTTTGTAAGCCTTGCTTACCTCACTATAGCCAACAAACACACCTTTCTTTGAAGATGGATCTTCCTTGGTTCTATCATCAAGAGTGATGTTGATATAGCAAATGCATCCAAAAGTTTTAAAGTAGTTGACACTCTGCCTTCTACCAAACAATACTTCAAAAGGGTATAGAAAATTAGCACACAACAAATCTTTATCCCAAAAAGATTTAGGAAGATTTGCACCTAATCTCATGGCTTTGGCAACTTCACACAAAGTTCTATTCTTCCTCTTGGCCACTCCATTTTGTTGTGGTGTCCTTGGGCTTGTGTTCTCCCTCTTGATCCCATGCTCATCACAAAAAGCCTTGAACTTGGTAGAAATATGCTCACCACCATTGTCACTCCTCAAGCACTTGATTTTTGTAGAAAATTGAACCTCCCTTGCAATCTTGAACTTGACAAAGACATCAAACACCTCAACTTTGCTCTTTAGTAGACAAACCCAACAAAACCTACTAAAACCCTCAATGAAAGTCACATACATCTTAGCACCTCCATTGCTAATTATAGTAACAATATGAATATCCGAATGCATAAGTTGGAAAGGCTTACTTGATCTTGATGTAGACCTCTTGTAAGGTAACCTATGTGACTTTGGTTAAGCACATTGCTCAAAAACATGATTCAAGCTTGTTAGAGATTTAGGAAGACCAAACACAACTTGCCTCATTGCCATCACCCCCAATGACTTGTGGTCTAGATGCCCCACACTACAACACCCATCGCGATTTGCGATATGATTTGTGACGTGAATCACGAGTTTAATTTTTTTTTTTGTGTCGCGGGCATCGCAGAACACGTCGCAATAAGGTCGTCGACATACAATGTCTATAAAAGATGTCGCAATCCGACAGTCATTGGTTGCCGGCATCCCGAGGACTGAGTCTGGAAATCTCACGCCATAGTGACATGGACGTCAAATTTCGACCTCCGATGTGGACGTCAGAATCTGACATCCCATGTGGACATCAGTCCAATTTTTACGTGGCATATCTGACATGTATGTCAGAATCCGACATCCATAAAGGACATCAGAATTTGACGTTTATTCTTACAAAACATGCTCTAAAAATGTCGACGGATATCCGATGTGTATCCGCGTCCATCCGATTCGATGTGTAAATGGATGTCGAAATCCGACGTCCATAAAGGACATCAGAATTCGACGTCTGTTCTTACAGAATGTGCTCTAAAAACATCCCGATAGATGTCTGATGTGTATCCGATGTCCATCCGACGTGTAAACGGATGTCGGAATCCGACGTCTGTTCTTACAGAACGTGCTCTAAAAATGTCCATCCGACGTGTAAATGGATGTCGAAATCCAACATCCAAAAAGGACGTCGGAGTTTGACATCTGTTAACAGAACCGTGTCTAATGATGTCCGTCTGACAGATATACGACGTATGCTCGACGAGTTTTTATGTCGGAATCCGACGTCCCTAATTAGGTTTAAAAAAGAAAGTGTAAAAAACAACGTGCGCATTTTTATCGGTTTATTCTTGGAGTCGTGTTCTTGGACATGTGCTAGTCTTGGATTGCTTTTGAGACGATATTTTTGGATTGCATTCAACATTTGGATCAAGTAACAAGCATGAGGTACTTTCTATACTTACATTACTAAATTCACATTATGAATTGCAATATCTTCTTGTATTACTTTTTGAAAATCCGATATTGCACAAAGTTTCACAGTTCCTAGTTAGTTAAGACATTGGAATCTGACATTGCTCATATTTCGGATTCCGACAAAACCATGTGCAATTGTCCTTTTACTTAGAATTTGCTTCGAACAGGAACATAGATCATGCTACACAAAAACAATAACACAGACATAAAACACTCTCCACACCAAGCTCACATAGCAACTATATTTCTCAAAATGAAAATACACTGTACATATAGTTGTTCACTCAGGCAACCCATGCATGGCCCAGGTTGCCGTTGACGGGACGTGTGTCCCGTCGACTCACCTCGTGGCGAGGCCAACTGATCCTTATCTACTGATAGGACCTCAGTATAGTAACACAGTGATTCTACTTTTGTTAGCCGTTTCTCTAGTGCCGAGCCAAGCTGAAGACATAGGTTATCTCTCACCCATGACCGAGGAGGTCTCAGAAGGAAGAGAGCAGAAGAAGCTGAGAGCCGAGCATGAGAGCCGAGGAAATACTAGCTAGGAAGATAGTGATTAACTATGTGAGCCTACATGGTGTATCCCAAAGAAGGAATGACCATGTAGGAGCTAGTAACATTTTCTTGAATAGTTGTAATAAATGTAGACCCCCCTTAAAATAGTAAGAGTGAGCCACCTTTTGATGGTGACCTCTAGTGGAAGGGCAAATTCCACATGTAATTTTTAATCTAGTGGAATTGCCACATGGGCTCCACATGGGCAGCCTTCTTGCTTATTTAAGGGCCCCCCTCTCTTGTGAGGGAGCTTTTGATTGTATTTTCAAGTTCTCTTGAGCTAATAAAGAGGATACTGCATCCTTGAATATTGCTTCTGCTCTGTAAACGTCGTTGCACAGCTATACACACGCTCAACCAAGCCATATTTCAATCTCTAGTGTTGCGACACCATCGTCTGAGAGCTCCTACACATTCATTGCCGAGCTCATCACTTCGCTATGGACCGAAGTCCTACTCGTTCTCAACTGGAGCATTTCACTCGATTCTCAACCGGAGTGCTCAGTAAAAAAACTCGACCGGAGCACTGCCATCAATTCTCAACCGGGGCATTTCGTTCGATTCTCAACTGAAGTGCTCAGTAAAAAAACTCAACCGGAGCACTGCCATCAATTCTCAACTGGAGCATTTCGTTCGACTCTCAACCGGATTGCTCAGTAAAAAACTCGACTGAAGCACTGCCATCACATCTCAACCGGAGCATTTCGCTCACATCTCAACCGGAGTGTTCAGACCAATCTCCACCGAAGCACTCTGTTCAGATCTCAACCGAACTGCTTCTGTCAGCTCTCGATCGAAGCATTTCGTTCAGATCTCAACCAAAGCACTCTCCTGAGATCTCGACCGGAGCACTCTATTCAGATCTCGACCGGAGCACTCTTCTCAAATCTCAACCGGAGCACTCTGCTCAAATATCAATCGGAACACTGCTCTTGAATCTCAACCGGAGGACACAGTCACCTCTCAACCGACGCCTACTTTCAATCTCAACCGGAGCCGGAGCCTCACTCAAGTTTCGACCGATGCACATCCGTCTTTGACCGTCACAAACCGCAGTAGACCACAATATTACGATTTCCAGCCTTCAACGACCCCCATCAACCATCCCAAACCAAAATAAACTCGTAACAGACCACAACACCCGCATTCCGACAACCATATCCACCATAACCAGAGTGCACGAGTTTATTTCCACCATCCTACGACACTCTACGCGCTGTCATGGATCGCCCTAACGATATGAATACTACAGAGGACTATGCACCAGAGATGGTCTCCCCATCTACCGAACAGGCTCGATTTAACAGGTATTCCAGGATGAAATCCCAAGTCCAAGAGCCATCCACAAACCCATTCGACAGATGGGAACCTACGCGTTATGAAGCTCCATACGAACGACCACAATTCCATGCTGCCGAATCATCCCATGCAAGAGCTCACTTAAACGGAGCTTTCGCAAATAATGTTCCATGTACTGAAAAAAGGACCCCAAAGCTAGACTTACCTAAGTATGATGAAAGGATCAAGGTGATTGAAAAATTGGGCTTATTGGCCTTGGTTGGTATTGTCCTGGCCTCTGCACAGATGCATTGGCAGTGTAGTTCGGTACGTAATTCGTAGGTCCAGGTGGTCTGTACGGATAGTACAGCGGTCGTGCTGCCTGCTGATAGTACATTCTTGCATGTGGGCATGTGTTGGCAGTATGGCGTTGAGCACACACAGGGCACCATATATTTCCATGGATAGCGAAGGTCTTTTCGGCCACATCCTTTAGCATTTTGGAACTCTGAGGTCAACTTCTCCATTTGTGCTTGATGTGCTCGTTACCAACCTTCTAGATGCTAAAGGATATCAATCGTGATAGTTTAGGCGGATTCTTCAATACGTGAAGTCTTGTGTTTAGCCAGCCCCTTACCCTTTTTCTCACGATAATCGTAATCCTCGTCAAACCCTTCATCTTCTTCTCGGATGGCATCATCCATCACGTCCTTTAGCGTCATGTAAGAGTCTATGGGTTTCAATTCTCTCCTGATGGCCTTGGGTAACCTGACTAGGAATAATTTAATGGCCATTTTCTCAGTGATTTTATCATCGACACAGTCTACTTTAAGACGCTTGAAGTGCTCGATGTAGGTGCGTACTGATTCTTTGCTTCACATCTTGATCTGAGTCAATTGGATAAAAGGGCTTTGGGTGATCTTGGAAACCTTTTGATGAGTGCTGCAGTGATGGTCTCCCAAGACATGTTGTTCGGGCCTTCAAGGTTTAAAAATCATTCCTTGGTGTCGCCTTGAAGAATAATAGGGAACAGCCTTACCTTTTTGGTTTGAGAGCTGTCACCATTAAACTTACAAGTGTTGTCAAAATTTTAGAGGAATCTTACTGGGTTTGATTCCTCATCGTAGTTTGGCGTATCTATCCAGGGTATTCTCTTTTGTACCCGCGGTGGATTCCAAGGGCCTTGCATCTTGATCTAAGCGGGTGTCACTACTCTTTAGAATGGTGGATGGGGCGAGGGTGCAATTGTTTTCTTGCTTACTCTATGGCTTCCTGCTAGTGCACGTCCAAGGTGTTTCCTACTGGAGGTGTGTAAGGCCTCTCCCAGCTAGAATAAGTAGTATTGCATTGCTTCGCTGGGATGACTATGTACAAGGATGGGTGGTGAGAACCATCAGATTAGGGGTATGCGTAGCCATCGTCATTGCATTGGCAAGGATTGATGCTAAATTGCAGAGCGAACAGAGTTAAGATGCCACACAGCTGGGATGGCCGGTTGGTCGAATATGTTTGAGAGATGCTAGACAGCTGGGCGAGTGGGCAAAACTTGATCAAGACAAAAGTTCAAAGTTTTTCAAGAAATGCACACAAGTGGTATGACTTTTCTCTCAGGTGGCAATTTGTTCTATGTCGAGAATCTGTGTGAATGCGGTTGTAATGCGGGAATGACCTCGGCCCTGTTAGAGTATTGGCTTTGATCGATGTCTTCTTTGCTGCCCCTCATATTGGGAGGGTATTTTCTTTCAAATCGCTCTGATTCCCTCATATCATCCAGTTTACTTCTAGGCCAGGTAGGAGAAGTTGTCCTACGCAGTTGGGGCGGCCTTGCCAGATAGTCATCAAGGGCCTTGGTGCCCGTGTCTTTCTCTTTTGCTCGCTCGCTTGTCGACGGCTCATCTGCACCAATGTCTGGCCTGGGCGAGAATCTTCTTGTCTCCGGTTGGTCAGCCAAGAAGTCATCATCGGCTCCAATGTCTTTGTTGGTTTCCGGAAGGTCGGGGATGGAGTGATCTGGGGAGAGAGGTGCGGGTGTGAACAGTTTAGGAGGAGACAGAAATAATAAGCTATACGTAGCACCGGGGGAGTGGAGTTGTTGGAGGAACTCATCCCGTCGGGCTTTGTGGGTGTCAGTTGGACCTTTTGATGGGCCCATTATTTGACTAGGAGGTGATGAAGAAAGAGGAGATGGAAGAATTGGGTAAGTTGGAATAAATGTTTCAGAGAAATTAAATGCGGAGTAGGAGGAAGGGTTAAAGGTGGGAGGGGGTTGGGGAAAGCTCATGGAAGCAGCATCGGCTCTCTGGCCACCCGATCCTGAGCTACCGTCTGATCGGTGGGTTTGCCCGTCCTGATTCCCTGCTCCATCATTCCCATCATCGTCCCGTGGCTTCGTTACGTGAGCACCTGCTTGGGCCTTGCACGTCGTGTCCCATAATTACTTCACATTGTCCAAAACTTGTTGTAGGGCCTTCGTTGTTTCTTCACGCTGCTTCTGGGACTCCAGGATGATCTTCTCTTGTTTCGCCACAATGTTTTCAAAATTTTGTTTATCGGCCTCTCGCTCTTGGATCAGCCTTATGTATTTCTCCATCCGGATGGCTGAGGCCTGTGGGGCCTGGATTTGAATGTCCTCGGGCTTGACTGGAGGAGCATTGACTATCATTGCACTCGATGATCCGTCTTGTACTTGGTCAATTTGGACCATCTAGTGCTTCAGTTGCTGTTGGACCTCTTCCAAGGTGGTTTTCAGCCTCGCCATCACGGATCTGCTTTCTACTGTCATGTGAGGGTGACGAGTGTTGTTGTGATGTTGTGGACAAGCTGCCACCATCTGACGTGGGACCATGTGAAACTGATCCCATCGGTGATGTGCTCCCAGCTTGAAGCTTCTCTTAGTCTTCGTTGTTGCCGTGTACTTGGCAACTGAGCCCTTGAGGTATCTGCATGTTGAGCTCCGGAGGTTGCAGCTGGTTGTGGATTCTGGGGTGGGCTTCTTGGCTTGTGTACCAGAGGGAGGATACTAGTATTGACTCGTTTGGCCTGGGACCGTGATGGTGAAGTTGTCCTTGCATGCTTGGGCTTCTTGTGTTCAATGGGAATATCCCATGCCTTGTCCACAAGCTGCAGTTGTTGTTGGAGCTTTGACCCATTTTGTACTTGATGTAGATTGATATCTGTCATCAGATATCCTAATATCGTGATAGGATGCTTGTGCTTAATGCACTCATGAAGACAATTTGAAGCAAACTGTGCCCAATCATAGAGGTTCTAGGCATGCAGTCGTGAATTTGCCATCATGTGAAACAGGCACATGGGTACCCTCAGCACTTTCATTCGAGGCTTCTGTGTGCATCTGGTGAGATATGCACATGCTACTTAAAGTTGTTTGTCGTTGATTGCTTCCAGCCTGTACCCATCCTTGTTCTTCCACTTGGTGACAGAGGGATGAATATATTTGAAATATGTCGTTTGCTCTATCTTCTGGAGTGTCCTTGTGACAGTGTTTGGCCCTCGTGGGAAACCATAAGGTTGCAAGTCAGCTACCGCAAGGGATACATTATAGACATAATTCTTGATAGGGGGAACTATGAACTGACATGATCTTGCCATTGTATGATAATTGGCATATGCCATGTGTACCAGATAGAGGCTTTGATAACCTGTCAAGACAGGGATCTGAAAAGAAGGACTCCGCCTGCTGGTACCAGGTCTGCATCTCTATAAGGTCAAACTTGCACAGCTGGATGTCGAGCTTGCTTGCTTCGGGATCATCTGAATTGGAACTGGGGTTGGACGACATGGTTGGAGAATGGAAAAAGGAGGGTTCTGGAAAAACGGCTTCAATTGAGAGCTGAGATAGTGGAAAGGGCGTCGGTTGAGATGTGAAGGGTTGGGCTGTGGTTGAAATCTGATGGAGTGACTTCGGTTGAGATGGGAAAGGTTGGGCTCCAATTGAGATCTGATGGAGTGGCATCGGTTGAGATCTGAAAGGAGGGGGATCCGGTTGAGATCTAAAAGGAGGACTTCGGTCGAGTTGAGAAGGGTGGGCTCCAGTTGAGATCTAATGGAGTGGCGTTGATTGAGATCTGAAAGGAGGGGGCTCCGGTTGAGATGGGAAGTGGCGGTGCAGAATGGTTCGGAAAGTGTGGGGGAAGGGATGTGTGAACAGGTTTGGAAAGGGAGTTATGTGGAAGATGGTTGTGTTGGGTAGAGCGTTGTGGGTGATGAAGTAAAGGTGGGTGAACAGAGTGAGGTCAAGTTAAGGAGATGGCGAGTGGAATAGGAGGAAGTGGAAGTGTTTGACAATGGTTTGAATGTTATGGATGTGTATCTTTTAGGGATGAAGTAGGTTGAAGGTGTATGGTTTGTGATTGTGATTGTAGAATGTTCAATAGTGTGACAAGAGCGTGATAAGTTCTTGTGTGACACTACCCCTCAGCATGCAAAACTTGAGATATAAGGTATTCTGTCGGCGACGTTTGTGTTGAGGGTTTCGGTGATGGCGCTCATAAGGGAGTGATAACAATGGTGAGATGGTGTGAAGATCATGACAGACGGATTGAATAGTCAAGCACCAGGATCGGTGTCAAGAGCAGGAAGATTGCCACAGATCGTCGTGTGCTGGTTCATAAAATTTGAATGTATGTCCTCCGGTCGAGATTCGAAATGACTGCTCCGGTTGAGATCTCACAGAAATGCTCTGGTCGAGATTCGAAGGAAGGCTTCGGTTGAGATCTGAAGGAACTGCTTCGGTCGAGATCTGAAGGAAGGCTCCGGTCGAGATCTGAAGGGACTGCTTCAGTCGAGATCTGAAGGAACTACTTCGATCGAGATCTGAAGGAAGGCTTCGGTCGAGATCTGACAGAACCGCTTCGGTCAAGATCTGAGGGAATTGCTTCGGTCGAGATCTGAAAGGAAGGCTCCGGTCGAGAGCTGACAGAGCCGCTTCGGTCGAGATCTGAAGGAAGGCTCCGGTCGAGATCTGAAGAGACTTCTTCGGTTGAGGTTTGAGAAAAATCTCATGATGCATAAATGGATCTCTTTGATGCAATTGAAGAACTCCAAGGAAAATAAGACTGTAGCTCATAGTAGAAGTTCTTATAAAAGAGATGTATCTCCAAGAATGTTGGTTACCCTGAGATACCAGTGAGATAGAGATGAGGTGGCCGAAGTGTGAGAATGATTTCCTAAGGTGTAGCCTATCAGTTGTCGATCTAGAACATCCATGAACCATGAGTATGAACAAAAGAAAAAAAGAAAAAAAATGCATAGAATGTACATAAGTAATGATATGAAGTATAAACAAGGAACGAGGTGAACAATAGGCGCGATGTACAAGGAAAGGAATAAAATAATATCAAAAAACCCCCTTTTTTTTTTTTGTTCAAGGGAAAAGATCCTAAATAGGGTCAACAAAGAACAACTCTTCGTAGTACTGCCGTAGATGACCACCGTTTACAACAGTGTCTAGGAGTGTCCCGTCAAGTGTTTGTAACTGGACTGCACCATTAGGAAATATTTTGTTAATAACGTATGGCCCTTCACTTCTGAAATTCAACTTGTCGGGGTGCGTCTTCGATGTATAAAGAAGTACCTGGTCACGTAAATGTAGATCTTTGTTGCGCAGGTGACGGTCATGCCAGGCTTTTTGGCGTCGTTTGTTAACTAGTTGTGCGTGATAAGATATAAGTCTTGTCTCGCATAACTGGACTAACGTAAATAGCATGGTTTTGACTTGTTGTTCGATTGAAGCTTTTTCATAGAGATCTGTTGAAAAAGCCTCTGTAACTCTTAGCGAAGGTACTAAGAATTCTATGGGCATTACCGCTTCTTGACCGTATACTAAGTGGAAAGGGGTTATCCACCCAGTGGCTTTCTTCGGGGTGGTGCGGTAAGCCCAGATAGCTGAGAAAAGTTTTGTTTTCCAATCAGAGCGACTGGTTTCAACTATCTTGGTTAGAATTTTACAGATCGTCTTGTTAGTTGATTCAGCCTGGCCATTACACCTAGGATAGTACGGTGTACTTTTTATGTGAACGACAAGGTGCGTAGGAGATTATCAATGACAGCATTTAAAAAATGCGTGTCGTGATCACTAACAAGCTCAATGGGACAGCCAAAATGGGTAATAATATTTTCGTAAAGAAAACGTGCAACTGTTTTTTGCGTTGGCGTCCTTCGTTGCTCGGGCCTCTACCCACTTAGTGGCGTAATCTGTGGCTATGAGGATGTATCGAGCTTGGGTATGTTTTGCTGCTGGACTGATGGGTCCAACAAAGTCAATCCCCCACTTATGGAAGGCTTCGCCTTCTATAATGGGAGTCAATGATGTGAAGTCTGCTTTGGTATTTTTCCTTGCTCTTTGACAGACATCACATGCTTTAATGACAGCAAACGTGTCTTTAAACAAAGATGGCCACCATAATCCTGCTCGAAGGATAATCTTTGTTGTGGCTTCAGCAGAAAAGTGGCCACCTCCAATGCCCTCATGAGCCTGGAATATTATCGGTCGTATCTCAGGTTCATAGGCACATTGTCGAATAATGTCGTCAACGTCCCTTTTGTAAAGTTGTCCCGCAATTAACTGAAAGGGCGCTGCTTTTAAAAAAAAAAAAAAAATTTGTTGTAGTCAGGCCTTCTTTTAGCTGGCCTGTTGTGAGGAACTGAGTGATCTCCTCAGCCCATAGGGGTGTGGCATCGATCTAAAAAAGGCATGCATCAAGAAGATCATCGTTGACTGGTGCAGTTGCTTTTTCAGCACTTGGTAGTCTGGAAAGGTGATCTGCCATGAAATGTTGGGACCCTTTTCGAACGACTATACGGAAATTAAATTCCTCCAAAATTAGTAGCCATCAAGCTGTTCGTCCCGTCTTACAGGACTTATTAACGATATATAGGAGTGCTTGATGGTCTGTGTAGAAAGCAAAGGTCTGGCCTAATAAATAATGTCGTAGTTGTTGTACTGCATAGACCATTGCCAATGCTTCTCTCTCGATAGTGTATAGTTTACTTCAGCAGGCACCAGTTGCCTGCTTAAGAAACGTACGGGAAAGTCCTTGCCATACTCGCCTGGTTGTGCAAGAAGACCCCCAATGGCATACTTACTTGCGTCAGTATGCACATGGAATTCTTTCATGTAATCTGGCGAGCGGAGTATGGGAGCTGTTGTGAGTGCTATCTTCAACTCCTCAAAGGCCTTAATTCGTTCTTTGGTCCAGCGAGGATCTACCACAACTAAATAAACGAGACGTGCCTTGCCGGCATAGTCGATTATAAAGATGCGATAGTAGTTGGTATGACCGAGGAAGACATATACTTCCTTCACTGTTGCAGGTAGGGGCATGTCCACGATAACCTTGATTTTTGATGGGCCGATAGAAATACCGTCCTTTGATATTATATGCCCGAGTACAACTCCACGGGTGACCCATATTTGGCATTTATCAGGGTTTAGTGAGATGTCGAACCTACAACAGCGAATAAAGGTTTTCTCCAAGGCATCTAGGTGCATAGCAGCGGAAGAATGTACACCTAGATCATCGAGATAAATCTCCACGTCCTAATGTAACAAATCTTGAAAGGCCAGTTGAAATGTTGAGGGGGTGTTACATAAGCCAAAACGCATAACGTTATAACCGTAAACGCCACTCTCTATGGCAAAAGCCGTTTTATGTTTATCTTCAAGGGCTATTTGAACAAGGAAATAGTCGCTGAACCCATCCAAGAAGCTGAAAGCTTCAGCTCTCGCCATTTCCTCTAATATTTGGGTTGTTAGGGGCAAGGAAAAATGGTCTTTCTTCGTAACCACATTAAGGTTCTTGAGGTCAACACAGATACGAAGCTTGTCGTTTTTCTTGGGTACAACCACAATGGGTGATACCCAATCAGTATGTTGGACTTCATAAATGAAGCCAACATCCAGCAATTTCTTAATATCTTCGTCGATCCTCTCACGATAGACTGGATTACTACTGTAAGGTTTAGCCCTAACGGGCTTAGCATTGTCTTCTAGAGGAATCCGATGTACTACTATTTCAGGGGGGATTCCTTTCATCTTGGTATAATTCCATGCAAATACATCCCTATATTTGCATAATAAAGTCTCTAGATCAGACAGTTGGGTTGATGACAAATGTGCACCAACATGAACTATTCGATCTATGTCCTCGTCAGGATCTTTAAGGTTTAGTGGAATTGTCTTAACGGGTCCTTCAAAGGAATTGGAACTTGGTGTAGGTTCCCGATGTGGCTACGGTAACTGGATAACAACGTCATCCAGTGTAAAGTCTTTGAACTTCTGTGGAAGATCGAAAGGTGGGTCCACAAAAAGTTCTGGGACTTTAGGAATCATTTGAGGTGATTCTTTATCAGACGTGGAAGCTTTTTCGGAGTGTTTGTTGTCTGTCCCCTCTGACAAGGGCTTGATTGGCTGTTTAAGCTTCCCACACATCTGTTTTTGTCGCTCGGTTAATTTTGTAGCAATAATGGTATTTTTTTGTAACCGAGGTTTTTTTTGGTTTTTGAATGGGTGGTGTTGTGGCCTCACTTACCATATCATTGTCGATTGTATCCCAGACTTCATTGAGATACACTCCCAAGTATATACTTTGGTTTTGGGCCTATATGCTTGTGTGTTTGGTACTTTGGATGTTAGTTGGACATGAGCCAATGGTCCTGGTGACTTGATCTCCTTAGGAATGACTTTGGACGGATAACGTTGAGCATCTAGATAGAGGAGTACATGATCATCCGTCATTTCGACATCATCCATGGAAAGAAGACCTTCTTCCGAAACATGGGCAGCAGAGACACTAGGTTCTCCTGGGCACCAAGCTATAGGAATGGGGTCTATCATCATGAGGGGAATGATGGGTGTGTCAATGTTCGTAGAAGATGGAAGAATATCCACATCTTCTGTAGCCGTTTCGATATGACATCGATTGGAATCCGCACAGTCCACGGTAGCTAGTGCATGACCCCAATTGATTATGTCTGTGGTTCGTGTATAGTGTCCTTTTGGTTGGATCGGGACACTATCTGATTCGTCATATGTTGTATATCATGGTTGCCAAAGGTAATTTTGTTGTTCTTCCAGTCTTGGACAACACCTGCCATCTGGAGCCAGGGTGTATCAAGAAGGAGTTTATACGTATTGGCATCTTCTGGTAAGTCTAAGATGACACAATCGATGATAAACTTGACACCTGCTATTTGAACTTTTATATTTGATAAATGACCAGCAGGGTCAATAATTCGTTGATTAGCCATACGAAGTTTATATCGTGGTTGATCGAGTGTAGTGAAGCCCCATGACTTTGCTAATGACAAAGCCATTATATTGACGCCTGATCCGCTATCGAGGATAGCAGATACTGCGGGATAATCTTTATAGGATAAGGGTAGTGTGATGCTATTCCCCTTAGCAACACCTATATTCATCACATTCATAGGAATCTGAGGAATTTCAGGAATCGCTTCTGGTTTTTGCTGTTCATCAGGAATAGGAGGCAGTTGAAAACTATGATGGATATAACGTTGAAGTCCGGTGAAGGATTTGATAGCACTATGGAATGGCATGGTGAGTTGAGCTTGCAGGAGGTCAGAAAATACTTCAATTCCCTGAAGGGATTGCTCCTTTTCGGGGATATGAGCTGATAACAGACTGTTCGTATGTTTTTCCTCTCGCAAAAATTCATCTCAAAATTTGTTGTATTGTCTTTGTTCCACTGTTGGGTCTGGGTAATCTTTTGGTGCTGTGGAGGATGTCAAATTTCTTCCATGTGGGTCAGCTGATTGTCCATGGTTTTGCTGCTGTTCTTGTTGTTGGCGTTATGCTCTAGTAAGAACTCTAACAGGTGCGGATGTGATATGACGTGCTGGAAGGATCCTGTTAGGTTGTTTTGGATAGTCTTTGAAGCTGTGTTTGCGAACACAGTCGGGACATTTGGCATGGTATTGGTTTTTAACTTTACAGTCAGCCATGAAATGTCCTGTTCCCTTCAGATAAAGCAGCGGTTGCTCATGGGTCCGGTGGCAATAGTGTAACCATCTTGGATGGCTAGCTGAGTTGGCTTGTCTTGTGGTGTGGAATACTCAGCTTGTTTGCACGAGCATGAGTTGTCGGTTTGATTCTGGTGATTGCTAGATGATGGAATTGATGTATCAGGATGATATGATTGATCGTAGGAATTTTCTACCAGGTGTGTGTGTGAAGACTCTCGATGATGTCTATTTTTTTGTGCTCCTAGATCCTGTTGTCCTCATGGTGGTGGTCCTAAGAGTGCCAGCTGTTGTTGAGGTTGATGTCTAGGTTGTCTAGGCAACTCTTGTATATGGATCTGGTTGTTTCGTGGTGGATAGGACGTGTGTTGTTGTTGTGAAACAAATGGTTATCGAGGAGGTTGATAATATCCTCCTAACTGGTTGTGAGGCTGGTTCCTCGGGTTATAATAGCAATAAAGGGAGGTATGCCCCATAAAGTCACAGATTTCACATTTGATCAAGGAGGTATCTGGGACCGGTTGGTATGAAGGACACTCATTGCCAGTGTGTGTACCTCGGCAGTGAGGGCACCACGTGTTCTCTCGTCTATGATGGATTTGGCCAGTGGGTAACTGGCCTGGCATCGAACTTTGGATAGACTTAAGAGTGTTTTAAAACTCTTTTGTGAGTTTCTCCATTTGTTGTTGGTGTTGCTGATTAAGCAACTCCATCTGTGTTTTCCATAAATGTTCTCGTGTGTCATCGTTTGGTCGAGCTTCTTCGACAACACGATGTGCTCTCCGTTCCCGTGGTTCCTCAACATCTGAGCCCTTGTCTTTCTTCTCGAATGGCATCAGACATGGCTTGTTTCAATGATGTCTATTCATTATTGGAACAAAGTTCACGTCAGATCCATCGGGGAAGTCCAACGAGGCACCAAATGATGAGCATGGACTTGGTAGGTTGCTCTTGTACCTGACTTTTTAATCGTTTAAATCGTTCGATATAGTCACGTACTTTTTCATCTTTTGTCATTTTGATATTACTTAGTTTGACAAAAGGACTTTCTATCAAGTGAAAAGAGTTGAATCATTTGATAAATGCCTCTTTCAAGAGTAACCAGTCACATTTATCTTCACAATCAAGGTTTCCACTCTCGTGCGCGATCGATCATGGTCATCGAGAAGAGCTGTACCATGGCCTCTGGTGTTGTCTCGCCGTAGACGTCACAGGCGTTTTCAAAGACTTGGAGAAATCGTTGAAGATCAAACACCACGTTTACATTCTGAACCAGAGTCTTCTTATCCAAGGCCGATCGCTCCCCATCCAATACAACAGTCTTTTGTAGAGAGTCAACATATTGCTACATCGTCTATCACACAAGTTGATTCCGACTACATAGACCCAGCGATGTATTGTATAGAAGATACCAATGTGCATGCTCATCAAGTTAGATACCATTTGCACCTTACTAAAATTAGTAGTCTTAGATGTGTCTAGGCTCGTCTAGTCTTACTAATTCTTTTGTCATCCATGGATACATAGTTGCTTCTGATCCAAATACAGTTACATCCTATCTAGCAATTACGTAAGGTCTATCTTAAATATCATTCATAGATAAGACCGAGAATGTACCACCTCAGATCTGTGTCTTCATTACGTCTCTATGACCAAGCAATTGATATCATACCCTGGAGCCAAGTTTTTGCAAATGAGCAAAGGAAAATTGATCCATCCAGCAACATCCATCTATCCACCTTCACCACTTTTGAAATTACAACACCTCCTGTCACACCCACTCCATCTTCCTCTCACCGCTGTTCAGTAACCCCTTGTGTGGCATTCACATCATGTCTCAAGAAATACTAAGCTCATGTACATCATCCGTTGAATGATCTGCATGAGCAATTGGAAGCAAGTCATCAACAAGCCAATTCCAACCTGATTCAATTCAAATCTTCTGGAGATGCTCGTACTTCTTCAAAGCTTCATCTCCTACGGAACAACACTTTACAAAAAGTTCCACATCTACAAGTTGCACCGACTTTGATCCTCCAGCACCATAAGGAGCGGGGTCTTAACATTGCACTTGGCGTGGGACCGCCAAGTTCTTAACAGAGGGGATAATGTAGGCTAATATTCCAAGGAATATTCTAGCCATCCTGCGGAACATTTTCAAAAATACAAGCATGATAGGATTTAAACGTAGAACTTGCCCAGCAAGTTTAGGCTTTTACGGTATCCGTACTGGCTTAAGTTATTTAGTTCTAAGTTTAAATTGCCATGGGCACTGCACATAGATATGTAATTTTAAGCTATGTAAAAGTTAGTCACAAAGGCCTATTGGGGGTTTGTCCCATGGCACCAGTGTGATTCAAAGTTAAGTTAGTCTATGTGGCTTACTTGTCCCACAATGCATTTCTGTAAGTGACCACCACTCCAAGTATAAATAGGAGTGGAAGAGTCCATTTTCGAGAAGAACCTCATTTGTTATACATGCCTATCTTTGGGAGTTTCATGATGGATACATGGCAACAAAGGACAAAGGAGGGGACATGCAAGCAAATGTTGATCACTCACATTTATTGTTTGTTTTTTGTATATTTCTAGAGATTTTAGAGTTTGAAGCATGGAGGAATTATCTCATTTACATTCTATGTGATTCTTCATGGCTCGTTGAAGTGGTATTGCAAAATTTTGTAAGGGAGCAAGTCATTGCAAAGGAGGTGAAGCTTCAACATGTGTCCTCAAGGGAATGTGTAGCTGATATCTTCACCAAAGCATTGGGAAAGGACTTGTTCATGAAGCATAGGACATCACTTGAAGTGTTATCAAAGTTCATGCTAAAACTAGTTGAAGAGGGAGTGTGAAATATTCAACTAAGTTTGATCATATTTGCTATATTTTTTTATTTGGCAAATTGAGGCCAACTTTGTTTTAGACTTAGAGTTTGACATTTCAAAGTTCATTAGTCTAAATTTTATTTGAATAGACAGTTTGAAAGTGTGGGAAAGTTAGAAGTCGAGTTTGAGTAGATTCAAAATTGAATGTTGGGTACTTTGAATCTAGACCTGAAAATAGTAGGGTTAGCATTTTGGTGGGAAAGCTAAGTGGCCAAATAGGGTCTGGACCTACTATAAAAGGATGTAACTTGTGGAGAGACATAAATTCTCTCTTCTTTATCTCATCGCATGCTTATACATGGTTCTCTTGGGTTCTACTATCCATTGGTACACTATACTTGTGATTGCATGCAATTCTATGTGTAGAATGATCTATATTTGCTATTTTTGGATCCACACGTGTGAAATGTAGTAGCTTGCTAGTTTTGTACAGAAAGCAACAATACTTTATTATTTGATTCATGTTTGATCAAGTTCTATTAGTTTTTGCATCTCATTTTGTGTGTAGATGTTGATTTTTCTACATTGGTGAGATTGGTAGAGTATCTTCTTTTGTAACCCAAGATCTTTTTGTGGATTGGATCATCAATGAGCTGAAATCCTTCACACCTAACTTGTCCATTACAATTTTCCATAAATTGAAAATGAATTTGCCATCTTTGTAGCTCACTTCACCTTTGGTATTCCATGTGAATTGAAGACATTCTTCAAACATATTTGTGCTATTTGAGCTACACTATTAGTGATTGTATAAGGTAAAAATTGTGCATACTTTGTAAGCCTATCCACCAGCACATAGATACCATCATGGCCTCCAAATATTGTTGACAAGGAAGGTATTAAGTCCATACTTAAATTTTTTCAACATTGTGTAGCAATAAACATGGTTGCTTGACATGTTTCACCTTATTCGATTAACAAGTAATACATTTTTTCACATATGTATATATAGTCTTCTTCATACTAGCCCATCTAAATAGCTTTTTGATTGCTTGATATGTCTTCAACATTCCACTATGCCTAGCACTCAGAGATGAGTGTAGCTCGTATAGTATTTGTGGAATAAACTTAGATTTAGGAGCAAACACAACTAGAATGATCATACACCAATATTTGTAGGTTTTTGGAGGGGAACCCCAAAAAGGTTTCCGGAACACGGGGGCAGTTCTATCTTTTAAAAAATTTGTTGGAAATCCACCTGAGCTCTCAAGAATCACTATCAAGAACCAATTCACCATTGATCCATCTTGAAGCAGTTCGCTTGAGTCCAGTACTCAAAGTTCTTTTTATCAAATCAGCATTCGACAAAGTTATTGTGAAAATTTTAC
Source organism: Diphasiastrum complanatum (assembly GCA_029204225.1). Lineage (NCBI taxonomy): Eukaryota > Viridiplantae > Streptophyta > Lycopodiopsida > Lycopodiales > Lycopodiaceae > Diphasiastrum > Diphasiastrum complanatum. Next base: position 117,496 of record MU831571.1, on the reverse strand, counting down.
CATATCTTAATTTTGACCACAACTATTTTGACCGCATGCTCCTCCATGTTTCTACTATATATCAAGATGTCATCAAAGAATACCAATACAAATAGGTATAGATAAGATTCAAAGATTTTTTTTATGAGAGCCTGAAATGTACAAGAGCTTTAGTTAATCTGAAAGCCATAACTTTGAATTTGTAGTGTCTCCTATGAGTGTAAAAAGTTGTTTTATGTTGATCCGCTTCTTTGACTTTGATCTGATGGTATTATGAACATAGATCTATTTTCAAAAAGTCACCAGCTTTTTTCAAATTATCCAACAAATCATCTACCATGGAAATATGATATCTGCTTTTTATGATAATTTTGTTGAGAGCCTGATATTAAATGCACATTTTGAATGTTCCATCTTTCTTCTTAACAAGTAACACTAGAGAGACAAAAGATGACTTACTTTGAACAATAAATTCATGTGAGAGCAACTCATGAACTTTTTTGTGTACTTCTTCCTTTTCAGCTTTTGATAGCCTATAAAGTGGCAAGTTAATTGGTTTATATCCTAGTTACAATTCAATGGTATAATCCACAAATCTAGTCAGAGTTTCACCTTTAGGTAATTGCTCAACAAACACATCTAGAAATTGACCCAAGATGGTATCAAAACTGACTTGTTGTCGGTCAACTATGCGGGTCTCATAGGGATGGCCATTGTTTAGGATTCATTAAAATAACTATTGTACATGGTGCCACCTAAGGTATAAGCACAAGTGTGCTCAATAGTCAGGGTAGTCAACAAAACGAGGGACTTGATGCGACAAGGTGCTACTCTCTGGTTGTAAGTACGATAATTTTTCATGGTTCGAGGGCCTGGTGATGTTTACACATAGGGGGGACAGATGCGGCCAAGTTATGGCATAATCGGTCTAACTCTCGGATATGAATCCCGAGAGTTACCCCGACTGGCAGAATCAACTTAGCCCCTAGACATGGGTCCCAAGAACTGACTAGGCCACAACTCGAGCTTAAAGCTAGCTCATGTCTTGTGACTACTTGACTGGCTTATCACAAGTCAAAGGCTCAATCCTTGACTTCCTAACTTGCTTTGGGATGCTTGGGAGTGTCACTCATTCGAGTCTTATGAGTCATGCTTATTGCACCTAAGTGGGCTTTCCAACATCCTCTCCTCATTTGAAAAAGTTGATGTTCTCATCAAGGCCAAACTAGAATCTAAGAATTATGGTGTGGGCTTGATTCACCAGCCAAGTTTAACATAAGTACAAAGGCACATGCTTTATTCATCGACTAGAAAAGATTAACATTTAAAAAGAATACATTGTACATAACACATGAAAAGAATCCTTACAGTTGAATGATTGATAGCCCTTTCACACCAGTAGCTAACGACTGGTGTTTTACACCCAAATTTGAGAAGCATTTATATATCAATTATTAACTCATACAATTTGAATGTGTCACTTCACACCCTACAAGACACAAACTACGATTTTGTGATAGATCTGTGTGGGAACAACTAGAAAAAGGTCCTTAGAAGAGCTATCTCAAGGGAAAATTTTGTCGTTGTTATTTGTTAATTAACATCCATAAAATGATCTTGGGTTAGAAATAGATCAAATCTACCAATCTTGCCAATGTGGAAAAATTAACATCTACCCAATGAAAGAGATGCAAACTCACTAAGAACCTGATCAAACATCAAAAGTCATATTATATGAAGTTGTGGTCTATACAAAAACAGTAAGCTACTATATTTCACATGTGTGGATCCAAAAATAACATAAAATAAGCATTTTACACACAAAATTGCAAGATATCACCAATATAGTGCACCAATGGATAGTAGAACCCAAAGAGAACCATGTATCAGCATGAATGAGATAAGAGAGAGAGAGAGAGAGAGAGAGAGAGAGAGAGAGAGAGAGAGAGAGAGAGAGAGAGAGAGAGAGAGAGAGAGAGAGAGAGAGAGAGAGAGAGAGAGAGAGAGAGAGAGAGAGAGAGAGAGAGAGAGAGAGAGAGAGAGAGAGAGAATGTCTTCTCTTCCCATGAGTTACATCCTTTTATAGTAGGTCCAAACCTAACTTTGAAATTTGATTTCCCTCCATAATGAAAAACCTAGGATTAATGAGGACTAGATTCTAATTCAAACTTGAATATTTAAAACTTGTGTTCTATAGTTCCCCACGCTTTTCAAAAGTTTTTACTCAAATGCTTTTAGAGTATTATAACTTTGAAAAGTCAAACTCTAAGTCAAATATGAAAATTGACCTCAATTCCCAAATATAAAAATATGACATAAATAGGAAAACTAGTTGAAATCTTTCACACTCCCTCTTCAACTAGTTTGAGCATAGACTTTGATAACCCTCCAAGTGAAGTCCTATTCTTCATGAACAAGTCCTTTCCCAATGCTTTGGTGAAGATATCAGCTACACATTCCCTTGAGGACACATGCTGAAGCTCCACCTCTTTTGCCATGACTTGCTCCCTTACAAAGTGATCTGCCACCTCAATGTGCTTGCTCCTAGCATGAAAGATAGGATTGGTTGCCAACCTTTGGGCTGATAGATTGTCATAAAAGATGATTGAGATCTCTAAAAAATCCAGCAAGTGAATATCTATGATCATCCTCTTGATCCATACCATCTTGTGCAATGTGTAAGAGCTTTGTACTCGGCCTCACTAAATGACAATGAGATAGTGGCTTGTTTCTTTGACATGGAAAATCCAAACAAGTTAGGTGATGATCCCTCGTACAATATGCCAAAATCACGAGTTCCAATGATGTACCTCAAAGTCGTTTCCCTAGATTCCAATGCTCTTCACTAGGATCTTGCATGAATTGGCTCAATCTCCCAACACAATAGCTTAGATCTGGTCTTGTGATGGTTAGATAGATGAGTGAACCAACTAGCTTCCTATAGAGAGTAATGTCCTTGAAGGATCTTTCATTACCTCTTATAGTTAGCTTTACATGAGACTCCATTGGTGTATCACACGATTTTGCATCTACTATATGAAAGTTTCCTAGTATAGAATTACCATACTTCTCTTGACAAATGAAAGTAGATTGAGAAGATCTAGTCACCTCTATTCCTAGAATATAATGTAAGTGACCAAGATCATGCACCTCAAATTCCTTCTTGAGAGCACTCTTGATATCCTCCACAACTTGATTGTTGAATAGCATCTCAAAAGGTGTCCTTCCATCCAAAATAGCACTTGGCCACCTATTGCACAAGAAATTAGCACACAACAAAGCTTGATCCCAAAATGGCTTATCAAGGTTAGCACTCAATATCATGTCTTATCAAGGTTAGCACTCAACCTCATCTTTCCTTTTGCCATTTGAAGAAGATTCCCCTTGATCTTGCCCTTTAAATCACTTACTTTTGCTTTGCCCTTAGATTTGCCCTTGATGAATGTAGCCTCCTCTCCAACTTGAGATGTTGATGCTTTAGCTTGAAGCCTATATTCTTCATTGATCAAAATCTTTTGAAGACCAATCAAACTTGGAAAAGTCTTTTGAATGGCAAGACTTTGTACAATGTTAGCATGAGCATCCAACAATTCATTAAAAATAACTTGAATAAGCTCTCCTTCCTTAATGCTCTCATCAATGCGAGCTAACTCATCATTCAAAGCCTTCACTCTCAAAACAAAAATATTAGGACTTTCTTCATTCTTTTGCAAACATTGAAAGATTTGCCTTCTTAGAGTCAACACTCCAGAAGTAGACTTGGATTCATAAAGCTTCTTTGTGAATCCCAAGCATCCTTTCTGATGAAGTACTCTTACCAACTTCCTTGAGAAGTTCATTGGTAACATTCATCTTGATCATGTGTAGAGCTCTTTTGGCCCTCTTGTCATACCTCATTTGTTCCTGTTGTGTTGCTAGCCTCTCCTCCAAACCTACAACAATATCCAAAACATCATTCATCTCAAGAAGTGATTCCATCCTCACTTTCCACAATGAATAGTTGCTTGAGGTAAGCCTATCATTGCTTTCCAACATGTATCCACTTGATGTAGCCATGTTGCATGACCTGATCCTTTTCTTTCAGCTTGTTCCAATGCATAAGGCACTATTTTGAGATACAACAAATGTTTCCAAAAAGAAATCACAAAGATATGGAACCTCTCAATTCTCGTCTAGCACTTATATCTAGCAAATCAACACATAGAATTTATAAATCTTGATCAACCTATGATCTATCCTCAATCTAATGACTCTTGCCACTTCCTAAGATTGAAACACACTCAAATTAAGTTTATTAACCTCACAATCTAGAGATTCAATCAAAATTAGGGTTTTGACAAAATCACAAAAAATTGATTATTTCAAATTCTACATGCAATTGTCTAAAACTTGATATGCAATCTTGTAGCCTCAAGTGAGACCTATCTAATGCATCCAAATTGGCAATTTATAGTAAGTGTGGTGTGAAATCAGAATTCATCAAGTTCTATAACCTAAAATGATTTTTGATCTACAAAAGATCCAATCTACATATGCAAGAGACTCGATTTTTAGATAGAAATCAATCTAGCATGCTCTAGCATTGATATCTTCACCAAATCCTTGATAGATGTACTAGATCCTTTCACAAACTGCAACACAAGCTCTGATACCATGTAAAGAATTTCAGATCAATTAAGATCTAATTCCATAAAATGATCATGGGTTAGAAATAGATCAAATCTACCAATCTTGCCAATGTAGAAAAATCAACATCTACTTAATGAAAGAGATGCAAACTCACTAAGAACCTGATCAAATTTCAAACATAAGATATGATGACGTTTCTATCCATACAAAAATAGTAAACAATTGTATTTCACACGTGTGGATATGAAAATAGCATAAAATAAGCATTCTACACACAAAATTGCAAGATATCACTAATATAGTGCATCAATGGATAGTAGAACCCAAAGAGAACCATGTATAATGAGATAAGAGAGAGAGAATCTCTTCTCTTCTCATGAGTTACATCCTTTTATGTCAGCTCCAAACCTAACTTTGAACTTTGGTTTCCCTCCATAATGAAAATTCTAGCATTAATGAGGACTAGATTCTAATTCAAACTTGAATCTCTGAAACTCATGTTCTATAGTTTCCCACACTTTCCAAAAGTGTTTATTCAGATGATTTTACTCTCATGTGAGCAACAACAAAAGTTGGAGGGAGAGCTTATCTAGAGCACTTGGTCTTCATTGGGGTGGCCATCTTCAAAATTGAAACTCACTGAGCGTGGGAAAAAATCACTTTCAGTTGGGTTTTCTCTCAACATGAGAAAACCCTAGGATCTTCATAAAAAATTGGCAATAAGTTGGATCAAAGCCAAAATTCTAGCAAGATGGAAAACAAGGTGTTGGAAAAGCTTTTGTCCAAGAAGTTAACTCTAAGTTATAGAAGTGGGGAGGACCATCACACACTCCTATCGCTCAGAAACTTTGATCGGTTCTAGCAAAGTCCAAAGAGCTCAAACTCATGTGCAATCACCTCACACCTTCCAAGCATGATTCAAGGAAGCTTGGGGACCTAATGATCAGTAAAATTTAGAGAGAGAAGACCATGCTTTACCAGATTGGTCTAAGCACTTGCTATGAGGGCATCAGAAGCTAAAGCACACCATAACCATAGGGGGATGCGGGCTGCGACTCAGGGTGAGCTCCAAGTAAGTCTTAGATCCCCTTGTTGGAATGATGTTCTGGCACTAGCCTTGACATGCCAGCACCTCGAAGACTGGGGTCGAATTCACACTTGACATTTTTCAAACTTAATAACAAAGTGGGATTTTCCTTAAACTAACTCTGATTACCTTTTGGGTTTTAGTTGTAAGGCCACTCCAAAATCGTTTAATTAATTTGGTGCTGAGGGTCACATCCCGGGATGCCAATGGTATGTCATCGGGACCATTCGGTCCAAAAACTGGTTGCCTTCATATCTCTCGCGGCTTGTGGTTGTTGCTTGCTTGAATGTAAACTCTGTTGAACTCTTGGAATGGACTCTAACCTATTGGCTGAGTTGAATGACTTGATTGGACGGAAGTTACCTGTTTATGGCTGTCCAATCCAATGAAGCCAACTATAAGCACATGAGGGCCCTCTTGAGGGTGGTGGGAGCCCAATACCACCATTCCAACTAGGGAACATTCCATACTCAAACTTTATGACCCACATGTTCTTTCTTGTAGGAGCGAATTCCCATCTCCAATCCATTGAGGGAACCAATAGTATACACCATTCGATGAAGGTGGGATTTACCTCACCCTCGAGAAGGGAATAAGTTCCTGTTTGGCAGGGCCTCCGCCTCATCCACCAACACAACGTGCTAAGTGGTGCTGTTTGGTTGTGCTCACGACGGCACGTAGATGGCGTCAACTCTCACGATAGCAGTTTAGCTATCTACCTACCTGCTGCAACTATATATCTCAAGAAAGGGAGACATTACAATGACATCACATCCTAGCAATAGCATTTCACTGATCTGGCTCTCTGTCTATGCGTGCAAGAGAACTGGTTTTGTGCTCCAGGAGCGAAAAGATGGAGTGCAGTGGGAGAATGTGGAGTTTCCTCGTGCTTCTCTCTTTTGTTCTCGCATTTCGTTATGCCGTAGCTCTCAACGACGTAGGCCTAGGCAAAGGCGAGGAAGGAAACTGGGGAAAACAAAGATCGCTCAGCACTGTAGTTGAAGGATACGTTTACTGCCATGAGTGTGCTCACAACGACAGCAGATGGATCAAATCAATTCCTGGTAAGTGAAAAATGCAATCAAAGTTTGATTGGTGCTTCTCACAGATTGTAGTCGGCAAGAAATCATGAACAATTACGAGATCTAACTGTACTAGTTTTGGTTGTCGAAATGATTTTCTGGATGTCTTGGATGGCAGATGCACTGGTTAGTGTCATGTGCAGGGATCGACAGACCGGCCATGTCACATCATATGGGGACGCCAAAACCAATGCGAAAGGATTCTATCAAATTAAGCTTCCTGATCACAACCCCTTGGTACATGGCACTGGGAACTGCAAGGCTCGTCTACTGGTGTCAACTGATGATTCGTGCAATTTGATAGCAAACACTGGCAATGGAAAGCTTGGAGCAGATCTCATCTTAAGAAAAGTTTACTACGATGAAGTCTTTTTCAAAGCTGCTCCATTTGCCTTCATGCCATACTACTGTCATAGCCGAGATCCAAGATTCTAGCTAAATTTGATGTCCACTCACATGGGTTCCAAAGCTGCTGCCGGAATGGATATTTAACTATGCCCACACCAACATACGTGCATGTAGATCCAAAATATATTATGGGGTATCATAAGTCTACAAATTGGAGTACGACATCTAGAGCTTATGTTCAACTTTCAAATTTTCTTGAATTAAAGTTGTAAATGAGGTAGTTGTAGAGCCAAATGGGAGTATGATGTGGAGACCACTTTGAGTTTAAGCAGATTGGACCAAGGCACAGTCTCCCTCCTCTCCATTCAAGGCATCATAGACAAAAGTAAGTAAAAAGTTGTGTTTCATAATAAGCAAAATCATATAAAAAAACCTTTATGCTTGTTCTTGTTACATGAGCTTCTAGAATCTTTATAGCAATAATTTAGAGTTTTAGGGATGTTGAACTGCACTTTTAAAAGAAATCTTTACTATCATGGTTGTTAGAGACCAATATGGTTAACTTTCAAACAAACTTTAGGATTGGAGTTGATGAATTAGCTTTTTAAATAGAGTAACGAAGTATTGTACTATAACATTTTATCCAAGCAATTTAATTGATGATATATTTTTTTGTCTCTTTTTTAAAACCAATTTTTTTTTATTGGCTTGGGATTACATCCTTTAGACATTTTTGTTTTATTGAAGTGTTCAAAGTTGCAAGGCCCATTTTGGAACACGTTCCAAGATTTTGTCCCGAAACTCGATCCTAGAACGTTTTTTTTTTTTTTTTTTGCAATATGGGTGTCAAAATATAGGGTTTTCAGGAGTTTAGGTGGTAATTTTTTAATTTTTGTATGCACTATATAAGCCTACTTTTCACAAATACAATCATATATGTTGGTGGTGCACTGATTAGACATGCATTGATTGGGAGCCATACTGAATCAGCTAAAATGATGACAAACTGCATTGAAACCTAGCAAGTCACATCAAAACATCGGAAGGAATCAGACTTAACCATTTGAAACCGATATGAGAAGCGTCTCCTATTGCATTGAGCCCACCCTCTCTCTCTCTCTCTCTCTCTCTCTCTCTCTCTCTCTCTCTCTCTCTCTCTCTCTCTCTCTCTCTCTCTCTCTCTCTCTCTCTCTCTCTCTCTCTCTCAAACCCTCCAAAAATACAACAAGCCATATTGAACCACCACAAATCATAGCAAGTGACATCAACCTACCATTGAAACATATTATCTGTAGCGATAAGACATGATAAAAGTGAAATGTATGAATAATATACAATTTCAGGCCTCAAGGCACCAAAATGGTCCAATATAACGAAATGATCAAACAATACAAGTTCACTGAGACAATGACTCTACCTTTGACTAATAGTCAGAGTAATTTGAAGCCATGTTGCTATAAAAGAAGGCCTATCTCTCTCTGACGACGAGGGTGATGTCGGTAGTGGTGATGTCCTACCTCTGCCTCTGCCCTTGCCCCTACATCTACCTTTGCCTCTGTGTTTGCCCTATCTCTCTCCCCAATTTGTCTCTCAGTTGTCCCCGCCTACCTCTGTGAAAAATATCAACTAGTTTAGTTTAGTCAAGTTGAGTATATTTGGCAATTTTGAGGCCAATATGCATTTTCATATAAGAGATAGACTTTACAAAGTTAATAAGGCCTAAGAATAGTGGATTTACTATTTTTGAAAACTTAGGCAAGTTGATAAGGTCGCATATAGACCTCTTGATATTGGTTCATTTACATGCATTGAATAGATCTAGGGTTTGGAAGAGATCTAGAAACTTCTATAAGTTGATAAGCTTGTGTCACTACAACACCCGCTGTGATTTGTGACGTGTTTTGCGACGTGAATCGCGAGTTTAATTTTTATTTAATTCGTCACGGATGTCAAAAAAACACGTCGCAATGAGGTCGTCGGAATCCGACATTTATAAAATACGTCGAAATCCGACATCCATAACTTGCCGGAATCCCGAACATCAAGTCCCAGTGGATGGTGGCCGGGTCCACGTGGATGTCAGATTTCGACGTCCGACGTGGATGTCGAAATCCGACGTCCAAAGACGTCGCTTCCGATCCGACGTGGATGTCGGAATCCGACAAAAAAAATTAGACGTCGGATTCTGACGTTTGTTAATACTGAACACTCCCAAAAATCATCTGACATCCGATGTCCATCCGACATCTACTTGAATGTTGGATTCCAACGTCCCAAATACACGTCAAAATCCGATGTCTGTTAACACAATAATTAAAAAAAAGGTCCGATGTCATTTCGATGCATTTGGATGTCGGATTCTGACATCCCAAATTAGGTTTAAAAAAATAAAAAATGCATAAAAAATAGCTCGTGCATTTTTATCGGGTTGTTCTTGGAGTGATGTTCTTGGAGAAGCGATGTTCATGAATTGTTTTTGAAACAATATTTTTGAGTTGCATTCAACATTTGGATCAAATAACAAGCTAAGCATGAAGTACTTTTCATTCTTAAATTACTTAATGCACATAAATTACTTTTCATTCCTATATTTTATTGCATTACTTCATGTGCATTATGAATGACAATACTTTATTGCATTGATTTATCCACATCATAAATTTCATTTAGATTTCTATATATGATATTGATTCTTGTTTTGAAATCTGACATTGCACATGGTTTTGAGTTCTTAGTTAGTTATTACGTCAATCCACATCTCGAAATTTGACATTGCAATTTTTGAAAAAGCAATGGCAATATAGCACGATCATTTGCAATAATAATATATGCATAATATCAATCAATGTATTACTGTAAAAATTACAGCAAATAAAGATCCTAAAACATTTGAAATGATGAGGGAAACAATAGATTATGATCTCATAAGATTAGCACAAGTTGAACCATCAAAATCCATCAAAAATCTGTGCTTGAACCTCACTAAATGGCCCAAATCCTTGAAGAAGGCTTCACACGTGTGAAAGTATGGCCTCCCACAGTCTTAGTACTATACACCAGACCTACATTCAATCCTATAATCATTAGTAATCAAAAGTACTCAAACAATTATGAACGTAGAGAGCAATTGCACCATTATGAGAGAAAAATCATGAAATTGCTTGATTGATTTTGGTGAGTTATCATCACCTATATATACATGATCCATCACGGTTTTGGGCAGGTATGAGTAGCCCTAAACCTATCCCTAATGCTAATTTTGGTGGATCTTTCATACCTACCAAGTTAGGGTTGGAATCTTGGAGATCCCTCAACAATGAAAAAATTACCAAAAATAGCTCCTATTTTTTCTCTCTTGTATCTAAGCATAATTTGGACTCATTCCAAAGGTTCTAACACTTAGGTCTACTTGAGAACATCCTTATGAATGGAATCCTATGCTATTTGGCACGTGTGACAAGCCACATCATGACCATCTAACTATTTACAAGTCATATGACTAAAACTAGTCAAGCTAGAATTGTGAATTTTTAACACTCCTCCTCACTATCTAGCTTGGTTTACTAATCATTGCTTTACTAATCACTCCAAGTGATGATCTGAACTTCATAAAAGGTGTCTTTTGAAGTGGTTTAGTAAGTAGATCAGCTACACATTCATTGCTTGGAACATGCTCCAAAGCAATCTCCTTGGCTTGCACCATTTCTCTCACAAAGTGATGGCATATCTCAATGTGCTTAGATCTTGCATGGAAGATTGGGTTAGATGCAAGGTGTTGGGCTGATATATTGTCATTGTAGATGATTGGTGCCTCCTCTGAGTCCATGATCTTTAGCTCCACCAATAATCTCTTGATCCAAAGTACCTCCTTTGTAGTGGTTGTCAAAGCTTTGTACTCGGCCTCGGTTGAAGATAGAGATATAGTTTCTTGCTTTTTTGAAAGCCATGAAACCACACCTTCTCCTATGAAGTTGAATAGGCACTTGTTGATTTCCTATCCCTCTTGTCCCCTGCAAAATCTGAATCACTAAATGCATGAAGGTTAATCACATCTCCTCTATATAGAATCCCAAAATCCAATGTACCCGAGATGTATCTTAGAATCCTCTTAGCCTTTTTCCAATGGATATTCAATGGCTTTTGCATGGATTGGCTCAACCTACATACACTAAAGCTAAGATCTGGTCTAGTTATAGTGATCCACATTAAGGAGCCTATAAGTTGCCTAAACAAAGTGATGTCCATGAAGGATCTTTCATCATCTTCATTTGGCACTTTTACATCTTGCTCCATTGGTGTGTCAACACTTTTGCATACTTCCATCTTAAACTTCTTCAAAAGACTTTGAGCATAGTTTACTTGACTTATAAAGATAAAATCAGACCCTCTAAGTACCTCTATGCCTAAGATGAAGTGAAGACACCCTAGATCTACCATCTTGAACTCTAAGGATAGATCTATCTTGATCATTGGAGATGAATTCTCTACCATTGTCACTTCTAAGAATCTTGATGCTATGATTATGATGCTTTTCCACAAACAACTTGAGATTTACAAAAGTATCAAACACTTGAGACTTGAAGGAAAGTAAGAACACCCAACAATATTTTGAGTAGTCATCAATGAAGGTTAAAAACATGGATGAACCTCCATTAGATTTAGTGCTAGCAATGTGCACATCTGAGTGTATGAGTTCAAGAGGATGAGATGACTTTGTGATGGAGTTAGGAAACACCTTCTTATGTGCCTTGGATAAGGCACAAGCTTCACAAACCTTGTCTTCCTTCCCAATAGACCTTGGTAGGCCTAAATCATACTCCTTCTTGATCATAGCCTCCATGGAACCCGAGTTGACATGTCCAAGTCTTTTGTGCCATAAAGTAAAGGTAGATATCTTGCTCTTCTCAGCCAACATGACAACATTAGTATCCACAAATGCATCCAACTTATAAAGTTTGCCAAGTCTAGTGCCCTTAGCCACTATCTTACCCTCCTTCTTGATGAAACATTCATTTGAAGCAAAGTCAACATTGAAACCATTGTCTACCATTTGTCCAACACTTAGTAGATTCTTTGTTATTGTAGGAATGTACAAAACACCTTCTATGTTGATCTTTTTGGAAGATCCTAAGCAAAGGGGAATGCTACCAACTCCTTCAATCTTACAAGCTTCATCATTTGTTGTATAGATAGACTTTATAGGTCCATCATAAGATAAGAGAGAAGAGAAAAACTCCCTTTTGCTAGTCATGTATGAACTAGCACCCGAGTCAATCCACCAAGGATCTTCTCCTTTGAAACTTGTTGAAGAAAATATGGACATCATGAGAGAGTCCTCATGTGAACTCTCCTCCTCCTCCTCTTTGCTCATGTTGGCTTGGCTTTGATCTTGCTTCCTCTTGAATCATTCCGAGGCATAATGCCCCATCTTGCTACAATAGTAGCACTTCACCTTTGATTTGTCCTTCTTGACTTTGGTGGTTGATGGAGATGCCTTTGAGGGTCCTTCTTGATCCTCAAGCTTTGAAGACTTCTTGAATGTTGATCCTTTGCCTTTGGACTTGCCTTTGCCTTTGGTGAAGAGAGCTTGGTCATCTCCACCTTGGATGGAAAGTCTATCCGTCCTCTCTTGCATTTGGCTCCTTCTTGATTCCTTGGCCATGAGTGTGCCTTGGAATTCCTCAAGTATGGGTAGCTTACCCATAATTGCATATCCCTGAACCAAATTGTCAAACTCAAAGCTTAGTCCATTCAATATGAGTTGAAAAAGCTCTTCATCCTTGATAGGATCACCTATGAAGGCTAGCTCTTTGTTCAATTCCTTTACTCTTAGGACAAAAGTATGTGCACTCTCTCCTTTCTTTTGATAGCTTCTATAGATTTGATTCTTCAAAGCTAACATTCTAGTTTGGTTTTTGGATTCGTAGACCTTTTTCAAAGTCTCCCAAGCATCTTGAGCCGAAGTGCAATCTCCTACCTCTCTTAAGAGTTCATTTGCAACATTCATTTTTATGCAATGTAGTGCAACATTGCACCTTTTGATGTATTTGGCTTTTTCTTGAGGATGAATAGGTTCACCCTCCTTACCATTTACAATTTCCATCAGATCTTGCATGATCATGATGGATTCTATTCTAACTTTCCATATAGTATAGTTAGTTTTGTCGAGCCTTTCATTAGTATCCAAAAGATATGCATTTATAGATGCCATCTAGTCTCCTAATCAAGGACTTGACACAAATGAAGGTTACTTCTATTGATTCGATTGAAGATCTACCTTATCCCACTTCTTAGAGACCTGAAAAGATCAGTAATAGACTTCCTATAAAGATCTAAGAATGATCTCTAACAAAATCAAATCATAGAATACTAGAAACAATGCACTTGCTTGATTGAAGTAGACAATACTAGTAGAATTGCCCCTCTTTCTATTAAGAACATTAAAGCTTCCAAATGATCTGATCAAGAGTGAATTTCAGCAACCTAATATACTTCCAAAATCACTTGTAAAAGATCTAAATGGAACTTAATGAGGATGCAACACAATCTACTATCCAATCACAAGCAAAAAATGATCAAAATTGATGTGCATAAGTCAAGCAATGGTTGGATTGACCCTAAATCACTTTAGGAGGTGTCCACTACACCTTAGAACAGCCTTGAAGAGTCCCCAAAACTCTGATCTGCCCTCCCCTTGAATGCTAGAAATCCTCCTCTATGAAATCACCTCCAAAACTCGCTTAGAAATCAATGCTTGGAGCAAGCAAAACTTGCTATCTTGGTAATGTGAATTGAATTCAACTTTGCCTCTGGTTTTAGACACCTACACACCTGAAAATGAAGTCACACAACACAATCTCCAATGTATTTCACTCACTTTGAGTTCTAGAATCAATGCTAGATGCTAAGATCCAATCTACACAAGATTTAGATAAAAAATTGAGATCAAATTGAATGAAAACTAAGGATTTAGCTCATTTCAGCCTTTAGGCTCTGATACCATGTAAAAATTATAGCAAATAAGGATACTAAAACACTTGAAATGATGAGGGAAACAATAGATTATGATCTCATAAGATTAGCACAAGTTGAACCATCAAAATCCATCAAAAATCTATGCTTGAACCTCACTAAATGGCCCAAATCCTTGAAGAAGGCTTCACAGTGAAAGTACGACCTCCCACAGTCTGAGTACTGTACACCAGACCTACATTCAATTCTATAATCATTAGTAATCACAAGTACTCAAACAATTGTGAACATAGAGAGCAATTGCACCATTATGAGAGAAAAATCATGAAATTGCTTGATTGATTTTGGTGAGATATCATCACCTATATATACATGATCCATCATGGTTTTGGGCAGGTATGAGTAGCCCTAAACCTATCCCTAATGCTAATTTTGGTGGATCTTTCATCCCTACCAAGTTAGGGTTGGAATCTTGGAAATCCCTCAACAATGCAAAAATTACCAAAAATAGCTCCTATTTTTTTTCTCTTGTATCTAAGCATAATTTGGACTCATTCCAAAGGTTCTAACACTTAGGTCTACTTGAGAACATCCTTATGAATGGAATCCTATGCTATTTGGCACATGTGACAAGCCACATCATGACCATCTAACTATTTACAAGTCATATTACCAAAACTAGTCAAGCTAGAGTTGTGAATTTTTAACAATTACAAAATTGGTGCTTTAATTTTGCATGAGTCTCTCTAGATCTAACATCAACTAAAAGCCGCATCAATTAAAACTTATAGACCTAATCCACTCATTGTCATCGTGACATCCAGTCTGCATGAACACAAGCAGACAAATTACATTATTATTTAATGCTCGATCATATTAAATTAAATAAAATTGACGTTGGAATACAAACCACATTAGCATAAATACAAAAACTAGTACTTACATTTGGAGGATGACCCTCGCTCTTTAGTTTGTTGACTAATGCCTTGTTTGATTCCCTGAAGGCAAAGTCGTACTCCTCCTTAGTTGGCAGACATCCATAGTCTGCCAACTATCCATGCATTCAATTTAAGTTGAAAATAATTTAGGGCTACGTTGGAGCAGCTAGTCATAATGCATATTAAAAAATAAAAGCATATGAAATCAAAGATAAACTATAAGAGTAGTTTAGGTTCACTTACCATGTTTGCTTGCAATCCCGCCTTTCCGCTCGAGCCCAACCTAGGATTGCCTATCCCATGCATCCTAGCGACCGCAACATCTTTTTGAATCTTGTATTTATCCGGTGTTCATTCATCCGCTTTTACACAGTTCCAATTACTTCTTGAACACTAGGAGGGTTTGGATTGCCCGTCCCTATAAGCTTGTTGTACCATATCACAATGATGCCTAATCCATAAGCTCATATACTTATGAATTTCCTTCTCATCAAATTTTTCTTCTTGCTGGAATTTGTCACGAAGGGTACCAATAACCTGTCGTTTATCAACGGCAGATTGTTCGGACCATTTATTAAACAATATGTTGCCAAAATGGCGTTGGCATAAAGAATAGAGCCGGTCCAAAGCCACCCTCCCTTTTTTGTTGGCAATTATATTACCTCGAGGATCCACGTTGTAATAAGGCTTTGTGGATGACTCTTTGGTAGGGGTAGGAGCCGTGGCTGCTTGTGAGGAACCACCCTCGTCTTGGCTAAGCATACCTTGCAGTTGTGCTTTCTGCTCACGAGTTAATGATGCATAAAAAGTTGAAACATAGTCTCCTGAGCTTTCACCACTGCCTGATCCCGACATGATTACTACATTCATAAACATACAATACATTACAATTAACCCTAATATATTGAAATGAAGTAGAAAAGAAAATCGACTATAGAACTTTAATTGCTGTTGGAGTGGGACTTTCATACCTGTGATAACAAAAGAAGAGACAAATATGTGTTTAGAAATAATCGAAGATAAAAACCATGCTATCTAAATATCGAACGATAAGAATCATGCTATCTAAATATTGAAAGATAAGAACCAACGTATTGTTTTTGAAAAATTGATTAAGTTTATGTTATTTGTGTTTTGTACTTGTGCATATATGCAGTTTATCACAACGAGATGAATTACATTCAAAACAGTCTAGCGATGAAGACACTACTCAAGTTAACAGGGTAAGTACTAAACATGCATGTTTTCTTGTTCATAATGACTTTGTTATTATAAGTTAAACTATTGTGCTAAAGTGACATGTACTTGATTTTTGTTTCTCGTAGAAAAATTATTTTCAAAATAAAATATGGTGCACATGCATCAAGTGTGATGGGCAAAAGATCACCATCCCTCGGACCTCTCTCTCTCTCTCTCTCTCTCTCTCTCTCTCTCTCTCTCTCTCTCTCTCTCTCTCTCTCTCTCTCTCTCTCTCTCTCTCTCTCTCTCTCTCTCTCTCTCTCTCTATGGTCTTCACATGTTGTTCGGGCCTCTCTCCCTCGTTCTGCTTGCGGGCAGCAGGTGAGGCCCGAGGCTTTTTCGTGGGAACCCGGGGGGGGTTTAGGTGTCATACTTAAGTTTTAGTTTTGAGAAACTTGAGTATGAGTGTATTATGTAGGTAGATTGAGAAGGGGAGAAGCTGGATGCTTTACTCAATGTGTTTTCAATTGGTGGTTTTTTGCACTTTTTAATCATTGCAGTTAATTTAGATCTTAATGGCCAAAAATATCGTCTGAATGAGATTTTGATTCATGAAATGGTTTTTTCCAAGTATTTGTTGCATTGGTTCCATTTTGCAAAATCTTTGGTAAAAATTCTATGAGCACGTTATTGTCCGTTAAATGCTATGTATATTGACAAAATGTACAATATCCTACATGGCTAGATTTGCCAATGTAGGCAATTTTTCACACTCCTCCTCAAATCTAGCCTTGGAGATCACAATGCTTTTATCAATAACTCCAATTGAAGATCTAAGCTTGACAAATGAATCTTTAGGTAAAGGTTTAGTAAACAAATCAGCCAAGCAACTTGATGATGGCATGTGTTGGAGCTTGATCTCTTTAGCTTGCACTTTTTCCCTCACGAAATGATGAGCAATTTCGATGTGTTTGCTCCTTGCATGGAATGTAGGATTAGTTGCAAGTGATTGGGCTGATTGGTTGTCACAATAGATGATAGGGATATCCTCCTCCATGACATGAAGCTCCACCAATATCCTTTTGAGCCACAAGACCTCCTTGCATGTTGATGTCAAGGCCTTGTATTCGGATTTTGTGGAAGATAGGGAGATGGTATCTTGCTTTTTGGAAATCCATGATACTACTCCATCACATAGAAAGGTGGCAAAGGCACTTGTTGATCTTCTATCCACTTTGTCACCTGCAAAATCCGAGTCACTATAGGCTCTTAAGCCAAGATTAGTTCCTCTATACAAAATACCAAAATTCTTAGTGAATGAAATGTATCTAAGAACTCTTTTGGCCATCTTCCAATGTGAAACTAGAGGACTTTGCATGAATTGGCTTAACTTTCCAACACTATAACTAAGATCAGGTCTAGTTATAGTTAAATAGAAGGAGCCAATAAGCCTTCTATATAATGTGATGTCCTCAAAGGATGCTTCATCACAACCAATAGATGCTTTTACATGTTGCTCCATTGGTGTCTCAATGCCTTTATAATTCTTCATTCCAAATCTATCTAGGATGGATGTAGCATATTTAGATTGACAAATGAAGCTAAAATCACATCCTCTAATAACCTCTATTGCAAGAATGAAGCTCAATAGGCCGAGATCTACCATCTTAAACTCTTTTGCTAAAGCAATTTTTACATCTCTAATTCCATCTAGATCATTACCACTCAAGATAATGTCATCTACATACAAAACAAGAATAATGATCATGCCATCATGAAAACTTATATACAATGATGGATCATAGGCACTCATTACAAAATTGATGGAAATGAGAAAAGAGTTTAGCCTAGAGTACCATGCTCTAGGTGCTTGCTTGAGCCCATAAAGGCTCTTCTTCAAAAAACACACCTTTCCTTCATGCTTTTCCTTGATGAAGCCCTCGGGTTGCCTCATGTAGATCTCTTCCTCCAAATAATCATTGAGGAATGCATTTATGAAGTCAAGTTGGAATAGCTCCCAATTGAAGGTTGTAGCAAGACTAATGATCAACCTGATAGTAACAAGCTTAGCCACAGGAGCAAAAGTCTCATCATAATCAATGCCTTTGGTTTGTGAAAACCCTTTGGCAACAAGCCTAGCTTTATGCTTGCTTATTGATCCATCTTGATTATACTTCAATCTAAACACCCACTTGCAATCAAGAGGTTTCTTCCCTTGAGGAAGATCCACAAGATCCCAAGTATGATTCTCAAT
The DNA here is from genome assembly GCA_029204225.1 of Diphasiastrum complanatum. Taxonomy (NCBI): domain Eukaryota; kingdom Viridiplantae; phylum Streptophyta; class Lycopodiopsida; order Lycopodiales; family Lycopodiaceae; genus Diphasiastrum; species Diphasiastrum complanatum. Next base: position 99,028 of record MU831571.1, on the reverse strand, counting down.
AAGAGCATCATACTCTACTTGCATAGCATCCATCCAACTTTTAGACTTACAAGCATCTTCATAGCATGTTGGCTCATCTAACAAAAACTTTCTATCTTCTCACTATGGAGAATGGGAATACATAGTAAAACACAATTCCTTTGCAAAGTTAGTTGAAAATCCAGCATGTAATAAGGAAGTAGACTCCACTTTCTTGCCCTAACGTGAAAACCCTAGCCTAGATCCAAGAGTCATGCTTGGTAGGTGCATGGTAGGTACAAATCTCATCATAAATCATGGTCTAGATCCTACAAAGTAGGAATCACTACCAAATAGACATAACCACTCCTCTTGACTCGTGGTAACCTACTTTAGGTGTGTATGTACAAGTGGCACTTTGGCCATTCAAGTAACCAACAAACAATATTGACAAAATGTACAATATTCTACATGGCTAGATTTGCCAATGTAGGCAATTTTTCACACTGTTGGATGAATCATCGGGTGTGTCTCTGCTTGAACCCAGAAAGATCTTGGATACAAGAACTAAACAATTGTAAAATTGTATAGTTACCGAGAATCTGGTTCAATTGGAGGGATGTACAGATGATGATGATTTCTGGGAACAGGAAAGAAGCTTTAGGTGGAACTTCCCTCGTTTTAAGTTCTGAGGACAAAACTTGAATAGGGGGGAAGAATGTCATGCCCATGACTGGTCTCGGGTAGTGTGTCCACGCTAGGGACTGGTAGACCAACAACCCATAAGTTAATTGTGACTATAAGGGAATTGGGGCCCTTATGTGTACATGGTCATAATTAATGGTTGTAGGCCTAAACACATGGTGGTGGAGTTGGTATGGGTCTATCAGTGAGTCATTAGAAAACTGGATGACGTGGCCCAGATAGGCTACAGAGGTGTCCAGTGAGGTGTCACAGTGCACTACTAGTGGTGCATGGGCCTTGGAGGGTATAAGTATACCTATTGGGCTCTCACTAGTGTATGCTTGATAGCATGACCGGTGGCAGGATGTTGCTGGTGTGATGCCTCATTCCTCTTTGAGTGATTGATATATAGCTTGGGGGCTAGATCCGTTCGATCTAGATTTGGTTGGGTTGGTTTGTCCACCATCAGGTTCCCTTGTGTTGCTTGTGATTGGCATGCTTAGAATAGGATCCTTAGATTGAGGACATTATATCTGTAGCCAGCGTAATCACACTCAGCAAGTTGAAGTTATTACTTCAAGCCATTCATTGTATTCACTGTTGATATTTATCAGAGTGCAATTTTTGTCTCACTACTATGTCGTTCATTTGCACAATCTGTATGAATTCTTCTACTTGAATATTTCTGCTGCAAACTGTTGCGTTTCTGTTCCTACACGCCTACGCTCTGAGCAACCAAACTTCCGCTACGCTCACGACCACCGTTTTACGACATGGTATCAGAGCAGACATTTCAGTAATCTGCATTTCTATTGCGGATTATCAGTCTTGTTTCTATCAAGACGTCTTTCTAGCAAACGCACAGCCAACAATATTCAGACAATCATTGTTTCTACCAACGATCTAGTCCAACTAGAATAAATTCATCATCTACTTCATCTCTCATTGACAAAACTCGATGGAGATAACTACCATCTCTGGAAATTCAAGATGAAGGTTATACTTCTAGCCAAAGAACTGTGGTATGGTCATGGAAATCAAGCCAACTGAGGCCTTTTTTTTAGCAAAATCACATAAGGAGCCATATTTGATGTCTTCTATCAAGACAACACATTTATTGGGATTGGAACACTCAGATGTACACTTTTCTACATTTATAAGTAATGGAGAATACCACTTGCTTTGCTACTTTTATTGATAATTTCACAAGTGACACTTGGTTATATCTTGTTTTTTCAAGTTTTATGGTGCATGATTATTTTCCATTATTCAAAGCTTTGTGGAGTTATGGAGCTATTGGAAGAAATACACCATATGAAATCTTGGTCAACTATAAGCCTAAGATTGTTTACCTTAGTGTACTTGAAAATTATTCTTTGCATATGTTCTCTTGGAAGCAAGGAAGGAAGTTGATCCAAGTTCATGGATCATGGTTGGATGCTTATCCACCAAGGAGGCCTACAAAGCCTTTATGCTCTGTATCTCAAAGGTGATTGCGAATAGAGAGGTTATACTTTATGAAGATCAATATTCAACATCTCATGATTCATCACAAGTCACTTCTATTGATGACAGTCAACTTATGATGGGGTCAAGGTTTGAAGAGGAGTATCCTCAACAAGTGTATTTGAGGGGATCTTCAAAGTGCAAGGCTGAGTCCTTGTGGTTATTTTTTCATGGAAAAGAGAGGAAAAGTTCAGGTGTTATTCACTCCAAAATACTCACTTATGTTTCCCTTTCTTTGTTTGATGTATTGTCTTGCTTAATTGAGATTTTCACATCTCAAAGTTTTAGTAAGGCCTTTTTAGTTTTGAATGATGCCTTTTGTATGGAAATTTTGCTTGTCATTGATGACTTAATTATCTTTCCAAAACATTTTGAAAGCAAGATATTGTATCATCAAAAATTTGCTCTTGAAAATAGTAAGAGTAACTTGAGTGAGAACAAGCTCAAACATATTGAAAATCATGTTTTTTCATGTAATGAGCCATATTGTAAACTTCTCTTGAGTTGAAGTGAAGCATCCAAAGAGGACACTTACACCCTTGAGAATGTATTGAGCCTCAAAGAGATCAAGTTAGACTTTGATTTCAAGATTAGATCCATAATGAATAAAGTTCTTAGTATGAGGACTAATCAAGCTAGTATGCTTAGTCTTGATGTAATACTTTTACTCTTGTTATGATCTTGATCTCTATGATCTTTGTGATCATGATGAGGCATGGAAGCCTCGGATTTCTCAACTTATGGTGCAGCCATCTTCGTGCAATTGGATTTTTCAAATCAAAGATCTTCAACAAGCATGGAGGAGGCATATCGAACTAGTCGCAATTTGATGGAATTGGTAAGGGCTAAAAGCATGGTTTCGTGGTACAACATGGACTTTCAAGGACACTACCTTTTTTGGGTAGAAATGCACTTTTGCATTATTATACACTATTTTCAAGTAATACTTTTTTTTTTTTCGTACCTCGGAAGTATATCATCTAACATATCATTGGAAAGCATTCATCCAAGCGCTTTCTAACGCACCAAACTCTATTGAAATTGGAATTACCACTAAAAAGTTATGTCATTTTTAATGTGGACTCAAAAAATTATGATTAGTAAAACTACAAATGTGTTAATGACCTTCCCTAAGCTTTGTGATAACACATAAACCACATTTAGAGTGAAATTCACAATCTAATACTAGAATCCAAGGCTAGATCACAATCTATTATGCAAATAATCAAAAGCAATTAGATTTTACACGGGCTAGAAAGTATAATGAAACTTTATTACATGAGAAAAAGGCTCTTCTCGAGTTAGAGAGAGAATCACATTACAAGCTTACAATTCCAAAATCCAAATTGACATGAATTTGCTACAATGCTTGATTCATCATCAAGCATAGTGAGGATTCTCCCTTACATATATACGAAATGATCCTAGCTCATGGTAGTACTAGCATGTAACTCCGTTTCTCCACATCTAAAAGTGTAATCTACCAAAATAGTGACACATATCACTTTGCATGCATGTTTATCCACCTATTTTTACCTACTTTCTACATGTGGCAATTTCACTACTAATGTACAAATTCACTTGCATGTGTCCATAACAACTCTTGCATGCCTTGCATGTCACTTTAGACAATTATAACTTTATGCGTTTATGTTACCTCGAGTTTCTACTAGCCCAAATTTGGCCATTTCATGATCTAAATCTACATGCATGTCACGTATGCCAACTAGACTTTATTGCATGCAATGTAGCTCAAATTTCTACAAGGCTAATTTTGATATTTACAAGTTGTAATACTACATGCAAAATGAAAATCTTCATCAACCCCAAAATTTAAGTTGGATGGCTTTTTTTTATTTTCACACTCCTCCTAAAAAGAAAATACTTCCAACTCCTTCAATAGAACATGCATGACCTGCTAGAGAAGTGCGAAAATTTTCTCGGTGCGTGCACTACTGGTTGACAGTAGGCGAACACAAGAATGAACTACAGCTTGATTACATAGTGGTTGCGGAAGCGAAGAGCAGACAATCAGAAAGGCAGAGAGAAAGTTGAAAGCATGCAATACTAACATAAAATCTAAACACAGAACAAGACAATAATTCATTTAGATTAAGTATAATGAATTACAAGTCAAATAATGCTAGTGAGCACAAGACTATAGCGGATGAAACTATGTGCTCACAACACTAACTAAAATCTGTAAACGCTATGAGCTCATATTGACAATCCATCTGAAAGGAAAGAATTGATGCACGAAGGCATCTACAATGTCTGTCTCTGATAAGTTGGCATCTTAGTGACAATGTACGCTTCAGCACATGAATGATCAACTTAGATGATCTAGTTCTTACCTCTCTCACTTCTAAATAGATTACAATAGTTATATGATTTATATTTGTGTAGACGAGTGTACAAAAGATGGCGTGGAGTCATTGTGCCGTCAAGAAGAAGATCGTGGCTACTGTCATTGTCAAGTTGGTTGCATAGTACAGAAGGTGAGCGTGAGGAGGCTTGATAAGTCAGAATTTTTCGATATGTCAGGTAAGTAAGGTCTCTCCGATAAGTCGGCCAGATTGGGTCTATCTGATAAGTCGTCCAACTCCGATATGTCGGCCATCTTCACTTGCTCATCTTCAATAGTTGAGCTGCGCGACAATGCAAGTAATACAGCAATGAATGGAACTAGATTAACATTGGATTTAGGAGAGTAGAGGAGATAAATCCAACACCCCCCCTTAATTTGGATCCATGAATGCTTTGATCTTCAGACTAAGCTGTGCATAAAATTTGTTATGTGCATGAATTCTCAATGCCTTGGTGAACACATCTACAATCATGTCATGTGTTCAACAATATGTTAAGCTCACCTCCTTGTCGATAATCTTGCCCCTGACATAGTGATATCATATCTTAATGTGCTTACTCCTATATTGAAATCTAGGATTGGCCGATAAGGCAATGGCACTCTGATTATCACAAAATATGATTGTCGAGGTGTATTAGTTTAAATTAATGTTTGCTAGTAAATTCCTCAACCAAAATGCATCTTTAATAGATTGAGAAACAACAATATACTCTGCTTTTGTAGATGAAAGAGCAATAGAGGTTTGCTTACGACTTTCCAAGATATAGGGCCACCATTGAAGAAGAACGTAAATCCAAATGTGGATTTATGAATATCTACATCTCCTCCCCAGCTTGCATCGGAATATCCACAGAGCCAATAAAGATTATCGTTGTTGACTTATCCATAGAAAATGCACTGGTCCGTAGTAGCTCGAATGTATCTCATGACCCTTATCAAAGCCTTCCAATGAGTAATGTCAGGATTGGCCATGAATTGGCTGAGTGAGCTAAATGCAAAGGCGATATCAGGTCTTGTACAGACCATTGCATACATGAGAGATCCAAGCATCGATCGATAAGGATACTCTCTCATCTGCTCCTCTTCTTGCTTGGTCTGAGGACATTGGTCCTTTGACAATCGCAGGCTTGGATCCATTGTTGAGTGAGCTAGTTTACAATTAATTAGATTGTATCTGATGAGCATGTTGTGAAAATACATTTGTTGAGTAATAAATATTAGCCATCTCGCTCTGTCTCTATGGATTTGAATGCCCAGACAAGAGTGAGCCAGATCAGTCATGTCGAATTTGGAAGACAACATCTGTTTAGCATCCTTCACCAGATTGGTACTGTTGTTTAAAAACAGTGTATCATATACACAAAGGTGATAATTATAAAGCATTGTTGCACTGACTTGAAGTAGATATTGTTGTCGGCCGTGCTTGGTTGAAAACCTTCTCAGATGAGGAATGTGTTGATCCTTTGGAACCAAGCTCTAACTGATTGTTTCCAGCCATAAAGTGCCTTATGGAGTATATAGACATGATGTTTCATACCTTCGAGAACATATCCCTTGGGTTGGAGCATATACATGTCTTCCTCGATGACTCTGTTCAAATAAGTTGTCTTTACATTGAGTTGATGTACTTCAAGGTCGACTGCTATAGTATAAGGTAAGAGAGCTCAAATTGATGAATGCTTGACTACTGGACTGAAAGTCTTGTTGTAATCAATATTGGGAATCTGAACGAACACTCGTGCTACTAGTCCTTCAATCAATTGCTCAATTGGCATTGTATTTGATCTTAAAGACCCATTTGCAATCTATAAGATTGTAGCCAGCAAGAGCTTCGACTAGTGTCCTTGTCAAGTTTTTGATCTGAGAAGAATACCTCTATCCATTGCTTCTCTAGTTATTTACAACCAACCAAGGATCAATTGGTTGTTACATTGATTGATTGTAATTATGAAGCAAGCCATGTTTCAATTTTATTTGGAAAAATCTTTGGACTTGGAATAAATGCTACCTTGCATGATACTTTTCTTTGGAAAAGGTAATGGAATCCAATGACAAAGCCATGTTCATATGAAAAATTTTGCATCGATATAGTAGTCACAATAGGTTATGAATGACATTGGATTTTATCATAGGATATACATTATTCTCTTGACAATGCCACTCTCCAATTGTCCACACTTCCCCGAGAGCAAAGATATGTAATTTCTTTGAAAAAACAATCTTCTCTCTCCAATGCTCACCAAAGGCATAAGAAAATGTCAGGGAACTCCACAGACTATAAGACAATCCTTATTGGATATGCTTCATCTAACAACACCTACAAGTTGTACGCTTCCGATACCCAACAGACTTTGTTTAGTAGGGATACAGTCTTTATCGAGGATCCAACCTCAAATACAAGGATAAAGCTCCAAGTGAACCTTCACCACCTGCCTCTGACACGACAATTCGAGCCTCTGGCTCAAGCGTGCCAATAGTCGACCAACTACTGGACAACGAGTCAGACGAAAAATCTGCTGACACTCAGCAACGACAAATCCAAGGATTGGATCATCAACTGATACTTCAAGTGGCCCATGTAAACCTGACAGCAGCGAAACAAAGATGCAAATGCCACCTCAACCTGAGCAGCAGTAGTGGTACGGACCAGATGGACCATTTATGGATCCCGCCATAAATGAATATGTTTCGGCCTATGCAGCTCAAACTCTTATGCCTATAAAGTGATGTCATTCGGACTTTGCAATGCCCCAAGCACTTTCCAGCGAGTCATGCAGGCGACATTCAAAGATTATTTGCAAAATGTCTAAAAATTTTCTTGGACGATCTGTGAGTGCATGGACCAGATTCAGAACACTTATCCAATTTGGAGAAGGTGCTACAAAAATGTCGCGAATACCAGATTTCCCTGAATCCAGAAAAATGTCAATTCTGGGTGACACATGGCTTGATACTCGGCCATATAGTGTCAAGACATGGGATCGCCATAGATCTATTAAAGATCAGGATCATCATCGATCTATCACCATCGGGGACGATCCGCGAGGTCTACATTTTCATGGGTCATACTAACTATTATAGGATCTTCATTCTTGATTTTGCGGAGTTAGCCAGACCAATTTACAAGCTCACAACGGATCCACATTGGAATGAGGAAGCTCTAAAGGCTTTCCAGAAGATTAAGGATGCGTTGGTCTCAGCACCAATCTTACGACCACCCAATTGGTCCATTGAGTTTCACGTGCATACGGACGCATCGAAGTATGCAGCTGGAGCAGTCTTAACCTAGCCACATGGGCACAAAAAAGATTTTCCAATTCAGCTCAGTTATACCAAAATGAACTATTCAACCACAGAGCGGGAAGCACTGACAATGATCTATGCGGTTAAGAAGTTTCGACACTATTTGATGGCCACACATTTTGCTTTTTATATAGACCATCAACCCTTGCTATATCTCGTTAATAAAACTTGCAACACCAAGAGAATCACCAGATGGCTCCTTCTGTTGTTGGAATTTGATTTTCGGATAGTAGTTCGCAAGGGAAAACAACACTACATGGTAGATCATGTGTCACGAATCAAGGGAAAGAGATTGTCACCCAACCCGACGATGAGTTAGCAGATGCTGCCTTATTTTACGTGGACACAAAACCAAAATGGGCTGCCGACATTGTTGAATATCTAATGCGTGGCCAACCAGACAAATCACTACCAAAGGCAGAACAGCGGAAATTGATCTTGAAGGCTAGACCTTATCAGCTGATTGCCGGCCAGTTGTATCGAAGAGGTCAAGATGGAATTCTTCGGTGGTGTATTCTTCCTCATGAGACCACCTAGATCATTTCGCTTTCACATGAGGGCATGGGTGGGGGTCATTTTGCATCTAACATTACAGTTCCCAAGAACCTGCAATCAGGATGTTGGTGGCCATCCATTCATAAGAATACGGAGGAATACTTGAAAAAGTGCGATCTGTGCCAAAGGGCAAGAAGACCAACGAGATTGAATTATGATCTACTACATCTAGTCTTAGCCCAAGCACCATTCAAAAAATGGGGATTGGATTATATCAGTCCAATTCACCCTGCAGCAAGGAGTTCCCAGGCTCGATACATAATCATAGCCACAAACAACCTCACCAAATGGGTCGAAGCCAAGTCAGTAAGAGTAGTTGATGCTAGGACAACTACCAAGTTCCTTTATGAAAATATCATTGTGCACTTCGGATGCCCGGTGGAACTAGTCAACGATTGCGGAAGCCATTTCATCAACGAGACCATCAAGGTCCTGTTGGAGGAATTCTTCATGATCCACAGAACCAGTACGCCTTATTATCCTCGGGGTAATGGGCAAGCAGAATCATCTAATAAGATCCTGTGTAGTGTGCTCATGAAAATAGTTGAAGCTAGCAGATCAGATTGGGAACACAAGTTGCATGCTGCATTGTGGGCATTCAGGACAGCATATAAAGGGAGCACTGATCAAACACCCTTCCAATTGGTATATGGTCAGGATGCTGTGATGCTAGTAGAGTTTTTAGTTCCTTCATTAAGGATTGCCACCGCGCAACGTCTTAATGAGTCCAAATCTCTACAGCTACACCACGAAGCTCTGCATAAACTCTGTGAAACACGCTTACTAGCTGTGCATGCACTGGCAGCTGAAAAGGAAAGACGCGAAGCTTGGCATGATCGCAGATTACAAAAAAAGGATCTTCGTTCAGGAGATCTGGTCCTGATGTATAAAACCAAGGCGATCAAGGGGAAGTTAAAATTCACGGGCGAAGGTCCTTATAGGATCAAGGAAATTCTTAATCATGGAGCCGTGAACTTAGACAAGCTAGATGGGACGCCATTCGACACACCCATCAACGGTAGCCGGTTGCACAAGTATTGGCCACCATAGTGAGACAGATCTAGATTGGGGGTGGCACATTACAAAAGGCTAATTTGCTTAGCCATCACCACTAGGTCTAAGGAGATCAAGCCAAATCAAGCTAAATCCATCAAGATTCAGCCAGATCTGGCAAGATCGGGAAAATCCATCAGAATCCAAGGAGGATCCAGATTCTGATAGGATAAAAAAAGAAGCAGATCATCAGCTTGACTGATGGATCTACTACCAAGAATCCATCAAAACTTCCAGATAACTACCAACAATCAGATCAAGCCTGGATGAAGCTGATTACCAGTTTACAAAAAGTTAAAAAATCAGAAATCTCAAGATCTCGTCAAAAAACACTCTGAAAGAGCACTTTTTTCATGATTTTTTGAGATCCCCTTGGAGATAGCTCTTGAAAATTGGACAATCACCAGATCTGACCTAGATGCATCCATGAAAATCTCTGCAAGATTTCCTGATGGAGGAATCATCATTTTTTTGGGTATGCGAGAGTTCCAAGAAGCAAAATTTTCAGAACCCTCGCAGAGCATCAAGATCATCTTACCAACCCTCACAACGTACCTAAATGGAATCAGAGTAGTGAAATTAGCCTGCCTACATGGTCTGATCTTGAAAATCCACTCACTGGAACAAGTTGTGCGAGAGATGACTTCCTGCGAGAGTTGAACCTCGCAGACAGCTTGAACCCTCGCAGAACCTTCGCATAGTAGTCAAATCACCTTCTGAACTCTCACAGACTTCCCTAAGGTCTTAGAATTTTGTGAAGAAGGTGTCTGCCAAAATTTGGGTAGAACTGAACAAGGAAAAGTGGATTCCACCTGATACGCACTCTAAATTTTGCTATATAAGGGCTGAATTCGAGTCATTTGTCACCTTTGCTAGCAAAGCTCTGCCGAAATTTCCACTGAAAATACCAAGTTTTCTGTTTTCGACCAAACTTCCTACCAGCTATCATTTGCTCATATTAAACACTGATCTATACTCTGAACTACAATCATTGTCATACAACACTCATTATTCTCAGTTTTCTACTATTTCCACATCTTTTTCCATTTTCCATCATTTTTTCTACTTTTCCGACTTTTTTAACCACTAATCATCATTGCTAACATGGCCTCATCATCCTCTCAAGACTCTGGCGCCAAACATGTATTCATCCGTGACATCCCTGAGGCCATGCAGATTTGGCCTTTACCCGCTGACAGTCTGATCCAACCATGGCTACAGATAGCCGGCCCACTCCTTGAAGCAATGGGTTTTTACCCGATGCTGTTCCATTATGAGATTAACATGGGCCTCGCCCTTCACGCTTACGCCACCTGGGATGAGGTCAAGGCTCATTTCCACTTCTTGTAACAAGGTACCACGTACAAGGTCAGGATTAACGCTGACTCAATAGTCACCGTTTGCATTATGTCCGGTGATCGTCAACCCATCTCCCATCGTAACACCAAAGCTCTGATCAAACCATTCGTCCCCCAAACCACACCAGAAATTCCCATCCAGACTAACAATGGTTACCTGATAGAAGCTATCACGGAACCCGTCATTCAGGCGGCTACGCATCTGTTGAATAACTTTCTGGTTATTTCAACATTTCGCAAGGACAGAATCCAGTCTACATTGCTGAGTCAGATAGTGGAATCCTTTTTGGAATTTCCTTACCCCTCCGTTGTGCCATACGATTGGCATAGCTTCCTTATTCGAGAACTAACCAACTCCATCAAACCCAACAACCGTGAGCGAATCGCAGCAGGCCCCCTGCTATGTAACTTTGCCTGTGCACTTCTTGAGACGAAAGTGCATGGCTTCCAACACTCATCCCTCCTGTCTACTCTTGTACCACATACTAACCTTTATCCGCCATCTCAAGCATCTACCTCCTCCCAACCTGTAGTTATTAACACAACGGCCAGCAAACTGAGCCAAAATCAGCTCTTGTTGCAGCTTGGTGAGTTCTGCTCGCAGCTATGTATTACTCGTTGCCAAATGTAGTACCCTGCGACAATAGTTATTTGAGAGAGACCCTGCGGCCATCAGGGCTTACGTGACGAGTCTGCAACAGTTACGGGTGAATGCGCATTTCCTGCCATGTCCAAGAAGATCCAAATTTGGCGGAACGTGGCACTCCTCTGGACCAGATCACACTGCACAATTTCAATTGGCCAATCATCAAATCCGAATATGGGTGGACTACGAATGTAGACGCCAGAAGGGCTCTCTCCACATTTGCCAGTCACTACATCAATTGTCCCGATCCCACAGGACTTGAAGAGTATTGATCACATCACTTTTATGGAAGATGTTACGGACTACCTGATCCACCAGAGACAGGCCAAGAAATCCTTGTACTAAACCGGCAAAGTGCCGAGGGACCGGCACTACTTCAGGTCGTGGGTCCTGTTGGGGGTATTCACAGCATGTTGTAATAATTAATATTGGCTAATAAAAGGTGTTGCGAGGGCATGGCATCCTGCATGTATAAGCCTGTGGCCCAATGAGCACACAAGTTGAGTTGTCAATAAAATAATAGGCCTGGGCCTTATTGTAATTAAAATAAAACTAGAGGCCACAAAGTCAAGTTTAGAACTTAGTGTTAAACTTTTTTGAGTTGGGTCCAATTTGGGACTCACATGAACCTTGTGATATCCAATGTACTTTTTTAGGACCCTTGGATTAAGTTGGGTCCAAGATGAATAGATAGGATTAGTGTACATATTAGCCAATAGTATTTTGGGGCAAGGGCCTTCCCCATCTATAAAAAGGCACCTCATGTACTCTATTTTAATGCTTAATGAGAAGGAAGAGACTCTACTATTTTGGAGAGCCAAAGCCTCCTCATTTGCTAAGCACTCATGCTAATGCTATTGTTGTATTTGCTACTTGCTTTCCATTTCCTTGTTAATTGTTTTAATAGTTATGGTTTCTCCATTAGCATGTATCTTGAGATTTTGAGCTAACCTCCCTCTCCACTCTATCTCTCTCTTTCTCTCTTCTCCTCTCCATCGCTTCTATTCTTCTCTTCCCTTTCACCCAAAATCATGTAGAATGCTAGTTTAGTGGAGTAGAGTTAGTGGGGGTAGTGTTAAGGGGGAGTAGAGTTACGAAAGAAAGTAGAAAATGAACTAAACGTAGCGTCTTTGCATAGTTAGGTGCCTATCCTAGTGATTTAACCCTCTTTGACAGGCGGAAGGGTTGCTCACCGACTAAATCTACATCCCTACATGCCTATACTCCACTTTAGAGTGAGAGGCTGATCTTTGAGAGAGATTGGAAAAGCTAGTGAGGTTGATATCACATTTTGTTGCAAGATCTTATATAGGAGTTGGTAGTACACGTTTATTGGATCCTATAGTGAGAGAGAAGCAAAATTTTATTGTTCATTACAGGGAGTCTTCACTATGTTTCATGGCTTCCATGGGTTCCTTCCTATTGGAATCAAGTGAAAGACTATCTACCTCCAACTATTCTATTTCGAAGGTAAGAATGGAGTGAATCTTGATACTCCAAGATGTGATGGACATAGTACTTGGGCTTGAGAAGGAGCCACAAGTCCTTCAAGAAGTACAAAGATATAAGAAGAGATCGAGAATGGCTCTACATTATATCAAGATGAATGCTCTAATGAGATTTTGAGAGAGATTGGTGCTTGTACCTCAGCCAAGGAAGTTTGGGATGCACTCAAAGCTATCTATGAGGCCAAGAATACCTCTAGGCTCCTCACCTTTAAAATCAAATATTTCATTGTTGTTAAAAGAGTGATGAGAGTGCTATTAATTATGTATTGAGAGTCAAAGACATTCATAGGGAGTGTATTGGAGATTCTATCAATCAAAGTGAGGTAGTCCAAGTCATTCTCAATGGCTTGAGAGATGAATATGAAAATTTTGTCCAATCCTATGCTATCAAAGAGGATTTACCAAGCCTAGAGGCCTTGCAAGGAGTTCTTATAGCTGAAGAATCAATGCATGGGAACAAGCTTATGAGGAAGGACAAATTATTTTTCAATTATGATGGCGATGGCAAAGCACTATTTGTCAAAGACAAGCACAAAGGGGGGAGCAAAAAGCAACACCAACATTTTTCTAAAGACAAAGCAAAAGACAAAGTCCAAGATGGAGAGGAGGATGATTCCTCTCAAGCTTCTACTGCTAAGATGAAGAAGAAGAATATTAAATGCTTCTTTTGTGGCAAGAAAGGCCCCTATGCCACAAATTGTTTCAAGAAGAAGGACCAATTTAAGCAAGCCAACATCTCTAATGAGAAAGAAGAATCTATTGCAAGTGATGGAGAAGGCTCTCTTATGGTTTCAGGCTTCTCCTCTTCACCCTTCAAGAAGGATGGCCCTTGGTATATTGATAGTGGAGCATCATCTCATATGTGTAGCTCCAAGGATTCCTTCTCATCTATCATGCCTTATGAAGGATTCATAAGTCCATATACACTGCAAATGATCAAGAGTACAAAATTGAAGGAATAGGGAGTATTCCCTTGAAAATTGCATTTTCTAAAGTTCTCTCTCTCAACAAGGTTCTTTTTGTTCCTAAGCTTACAAAGAACCTTATAAGTGTTTGCCAACTTCTTGATAGTGGCCTGGCATATAGAAATTGGATCCAAGAGAAAGTGCAAATTCTTGTGATAATGCTTATGTGACCAGGCTCTCCAAGGAGGAGTTATGGCATAGGAGATTGGGACATCCCAATTACAAATCCATGCTTTCTATGATCAAAGAAGCCAAGGTTATTGGCTTGCCAAAGACACTTTCCAAGGAGATCAAGCCATGTGAGGCTTGTGCTATTGCAAAATCACACAAGTAGCCATATCCAAGATCTACCATCAAGAGCACACATCCTTTGGAGTTGATACACTCGGATGTGCACTTTTCATCAAGCAAAAGCAAGGGAGGAGCCACTTGCTTTGTGACTTTTATTGATGATTTCACAAGATACACATGGTTATATCTTCTTTCTTCAAAATCCATGGTCTATGATTATTTCCTCATATTCAAAGCATATGTTGAGAAGCAATTCTCTTTGAAGATCAAAGCTTTGAGGAGTGATGGAGGAGGAGAGTACATCTCCAACAACTTCCATGACTATTGTGAGCTCTTAAGAAGGCATCAAATGGGAGTTCTCTTGTGCTTATTCACCTTATCAAAATGGGGTGGCTGAGAGGAAGAATAGATCCTTATGTGAGTGTGCCAAATCCATAAGGATTGAAGCATCTTTGCCTAAAGATTTTTTGGGAGAGGCTATCAATTGTGAAAATTATCTTTGCAATAGGCTCCCACATCTTGCTCTTGGAGGGAAGACGCCATATGAGATTTTATTCAAGAAGAAGCCTAAGGTTGATCACCTTAGAGTCTTTGGGAGTATTTTCTTTGCACATATTCCCTTGGAAACAAGGAATAAAGATGATACATGCTCAAGCAAAGGGATCATGGTTGGATACTCATCCACCAAGAAGGCCTATAGAGTCTCTATACTCTCTACCTCAAGGGTGATTGAGAGTAGAGATGTCACTTTTCATGAAGATCAATATTCAAACTTGTAAGGGGCCGAGATCAAGGCATCTCAAGATGCATAACCTATTATCAATACTGAAGACAATCATGATGTGATAGGGTCGAGATTTGAGAAGGAGTCTCCTCGAATGTTTTCACCAAAAAGATCCTTGAGAGAGAGATCTGAGCCCAAGAGGCTCTCATATGTTGACAAAGCAAGCAATTGGACCTTGATTCCACTAATTATGCATTTTTTATCTCACATGAAGAGATAAAGGATGCCCAAGATGCACTCAATACCAAGGAGTGATGTGAGGCTAAAAAGCAAAAGTATGATGCATTGATCACCAACAATACTTGGGAGCTTGTGGATCCTCCATCCAACAAGCATATTATTGGTTGCAAGTGTGTATTTCAAATCAAATACAACCAAGATGGCACCATCAACAAGTAGAAGGCAAGTCATGTGCAAAAGGTTTTGCTCAAATCCATGGCCTTGATTATGAAGAGACCTTTTCAGCCATTGCAAAGATGGTGACAATAAGAGTCATCATATCTATAATGGAAGGTGTTCCAATTGGATGTTTCCAATGCATTTATCAATGGATATCTTGAAGAAGAAATCTATATGGAACAACCTCAAGGATTCATCAAGGATGAATCAAAATTGTTATTCAAAAGTCTTTATGGACTCAAGCAAGCACCAAGATCATGGTATGCTAGACTCAACTATTTTTATCTCACTAGGATTTATCCTAAGTGACTATGATCCTTCCATGTATCTAAAATCTGTTGCTAGTGATCTTCTCATTATTCTTATCTATGTAGATGACATTATCCTTTGTGGAAGTTGCATCAAATTAGTTGAAGAAAATAAATTAGCACTTGGAGGTGAGTTTAAAATGCAAGATCTAGGAGAGATCCACTATATTTTAGGCCTAGAGATTGATTTTCATGATGATTATGCTTTTATATGTCAATCTAGATATGCTCTTTCTATGTTGAAAAAGTTTCATATGGAAAGTTGTAAGAGCATTGATGCTCCTATGGAGCATATTGTAAAAGATCCTAATAAGGGAAATGACAGATCCTTCAAGGACATCACCTGTTTTAGGAGTCTTATCGGCTCCTTGATATGGCTTACCATTACTAGGCCCAAGTTGAGCTATTGTGTGCACAAGTTGAGTCAATTTATTGAAGATCCAAAGATCCATCATTGGAAGATGGCCAAGAGAGTGCTTAGGTACATATCTTCATCTCATAATTATGGTTTGCTTTATAAAGGTAAAGATCTATCCCTTATTGGCTACTTGGATTTGGATTTTGCTAGTGACAAGGTGGATAAAAAATACACAAGTGCATATACTATATTTTTTGGAGGAAATATCATATCTTGGCTTTTCAAAAATCAAGATACTATCTCTCTTTCTTCATGTGAGGCTGAGTATAAAGCACTCACTACAACAACAAAAGACGTGCTTTGGATCAAGAGGATTTTATTGGAGCTAAAGTGCATCAAGGTGGATGATCTACCATTGATCTATTGTGACAACATTTCAGCCCAAGCCCTTGCCAACAATCCAATTTTTCATGCAAGGAGCAAGCATATCGAAGTTGCACATCACTTTGTGAGAGAAAAGCTTATTGGAGGAGAGATCCACTTGGAGCATATTGATTCATCTTTATGTATTGCTGATCTACTCACCAAGCCACTACTCAAGAGTTCTTTCATCAAACATAGATCTAATCTTGGATTTATTCCAAGATCCATGCTTTTCTAGAATAGATAACTTTTTAGGAGTGTGAAAAGGTAAAAAGATATCTATCTTGACTTTAGGGGTTTGAGAAAGTTTGTTCATCAAGCATCTTGGTGTAGGCAGTTAATAGGCCATTTTTGGCTATAGAGGTCAAATAGTCAAGTACACATGTTTTATCATCATTAGGCCAAAAGTCAATTATGATGTAGCTCGAGCTAGTTAGGCTCTCTACAAGTGTCATATCTAGATTTGATAAGTGACCAAGGTCAATGTGTTGGTGAAGAGTCAGGGGTCCAATCATAAGTGAGATTTTCATTAGAAGGGTCCAATCAAATTGAAGGGATGTTGAGTCTCTCATCCAGTAGGATGTAAGAGGTGCTAGAAAAGGGGTGCAATAGGAACTGAGTATGGACTACCTCAAGATACTACATGTACATTGATTCATTTCACTTTTGTATTGAGTTTTTGAGAGTTAATGGAGATTTGACAATTTGTGACTATTTTAGTTTCTCTCTCTAATAGAGGCCTTGTTGTTGCTTTCTCTCTCTACCCTAGAGCAACTACTTTTTGTACTTAGTTTTTTTATATGTACTTTCCACACGTGTGAAATAACTTAGTTGATTAATGTATGCATGTAGATTTGTGTCTTTGCCTTAGAATTTGACATAGATCTTGGATTTCAATCTATAGTTGATTTAAAGTGCAAACACAAAGCTTAGGAAATTATAATCACACATTAGGACATTCCCACACATGTGAATTTTCACAATAAATGCCTCTTCAAATCATCCCTACA
This sequence comes from Diphasiastrum complanatum, assembly GCA_029204225.1. Lineage (NCBI taxonomy): Eukaryota > Viridiplantae > Streptophyta > Lycopodiopsida > Lycopodiales > Lycopodiaceae > Diphasiastrum > Diphasiastrum complanatum. The sequence continues at coordinate 81,551 of MU831571.1, read as the reverse complement.
AGATTAGGTTGAATCCCTATACAATAATGAATCCAAACTATTCTCCAAAACAAGCAAAAATTGAACACAATCTTAGCTAGAATTGCATTCCATGATGAGTATCTGTCAAAACCTTTGGGTTGACTCCAAAATTGACTTTTAATGAACCAATAATGATGATCTACCTTCCTATCGAATGATTGAAAACTATTCTTTGTGATTGACTCCACAAATCGAGTAGCATCAAAAAAAAAAAAGCACAAAATACTTGTTAATTTGATCCAATTGATAAGAGATGATCTCAACTCAGATTTTGAAGCTAAAACCCTGTAAACCAAAAACCATTAGATTCCTATTCACTCAAATTGATCAAATATTGAAGGTACAAATCATAGATTGTGTCTAGATAGCAACCAATGCTTGAATCGCATCAAAATCCATGATTCTATCATGAATTATAGCTCATTTCTTGGAATGGCTCTGATACCATTTTGAAAATGCAGAAAAATAAACCCAATTGATCCTAGAAATGATGGAGAAAGCACCTACATAATATCCAAACAAGATCTGATAGCTAGATTACAAACCAATACATTGATTTTTAACTTATCTTGGCTTGAAAACCACAATTTGGCTCCAAAATCATGCAAAGAGGCTCACACGTGTGAAAGTACTCCCTGCTGCTGCATGTGTATTGTTACCATTACCTTCAAACTCATCTAATAATTACAAAAGACCATATGCCAATAGCAATTATCATTCAAATGATAGACAAAAACTAGTCATGAAGGAAGATCTCGATTTTACTCATTATTGGATGGATGATCCATCACATATTTATACGTAAGTGCCTCGGATCTGAGCATTTAGGGCTTCCTCTGATCCATTCATAACCTAAAACTAATGTTTAAACTATCAGGTCATAAGATCCACCCTATTGGGAGTCAAGATCTTGAGATCTAAAACAATGTAAAAATTGCTATTTTTAGCTCCTAGAATCTCTCTAGCCTATCTATGCACATTTTGGACTCATTCCAAAGGTACCATTCCAAAGCTAGGTTATTGATTTGACTTAGAAAAAAGTATCATATGCTTTTGGCACGTGTGACATCCCACAACAGGGCCTCAATGCAATTTACAAGTGAAAATATCAAACTAGCTTGTGTAATTTTAACAATAAATCACATACAAAACTAGCATTTCTACTTTTAAAAAGTTTGTGGCATAACATGATAATTAGCTATGCATAACCATCTCTATAATATTCATTTATTGAGCTAAAAAGCATCCACATTAGATGATCAAAGAAACATCTTATTTTGACTGGTGTAGGGACGTGCTTGGGTTTGCTCACCCAAGTCAGCTTCCCTTTCCTACTCATGAGTGAACAAATGGGCCAAAGGCCTATAAGACTTTTAAAAAAAATTATTTTGACGAAAGATTCTTGAGGGCTACCAATGAGCAAATCTTATTACATAACACAAGTTGAGAACTAGCTTACACATATTTCACGAACCATGCTTGACTAATTGTCCTCAACAATTTTCTCTATTAGCTTTTCACTAAGTTTCCAAGTTGCAGCAGCTAACTTCATATCAGATGCATGCTTGCTAGCAGTTGCTTCATTACAATCACATAGATACTTTCCTGTAACTCCATCAAGATCTGGATGTGCTGCTGCATAGCAAATGGTTGCAGCACCCTGATGTAGCAAGTTATGAAACAATCAGAATGATGTATATAAGAAATATTGTTATGATTGTAATGTGATAGATAATTATCATCCTATTTCTAAATTTTGGAATTAGACATATTTGGCTTGCATTGAGCTATCCACAAGGGATGCCTAACAATTATATACATAAAATAAGATTGTGCAATTTTTAAGGCTAGTAGGGTGTTAAGTTTCTTAGCCTTGATGCATCAGAATGATTAAGGGGTGTCCTTTACAAGGGCAAAGGGTGCTTTTCATGTACATGATTTCACACGAGCTCTTGTCATACTCTCTACTTTTTGTGACAAGGTCTTTTTGGTCTATTCTAGGTCTTATAATGGAATGGGTTCTTAAAAAATGGAACATGTTTTTAGTTAGCCCCTCACGTAACCAACAAATTCAACTTATTCTGTTTTATCTTTCTAGATGAACTTTGACTTGGTGGCGAATACATCAAATTGTTCTTGCTATTTCAGCTCATTGAGTTGAGTTCTAGCTCCTTGTCCACTCTGTGAAGTTTTTAGCACGTGTGAACTTCACCACACACCCTACAAGATCTTACTGAGGTATTGTGATTGCACAAGATTGATCAAAGAATAGTATGCTTGAAAAATCTATGACAAGAGCACAATGACATACATTAGATGAAAAAATATAACTCCTCACTATGAGAAATGAATGTCAAAAAAAATTCTAAGTGTTCATTATGTAAAAAAAAAGGCTGCTCTCGAGTAGAGAGAGAAAATCAATGATGGAAAACTCGGGTAGAGAGAGAATGAATCCAAAATACCAAAATCTCATTATTCACAATATGGCAAAACATGCCAAGCTTTCCCTACATGTACATGAGAGAGACTCGAATTCCTACAGTGGAGTTGCATGGAAAGTCCACTTAACTGAACTAATTCACCTACCACTGCCTAGACATGTGTAGATCACAGAAACCACTTTGCATGTTGCATGCACTGATTGCATGTGGCTTGCATGCATACAGTATGACATTGCATGCTATCTAAACTTCGGCATGTCATCAAAATTGAATCTATCTAACTCAAATCCGAGCTATACTAGAAGGTTATGTGCTCAATTCACATACTTTTTATGTACAATATGAAATTTAGTGGAAATCACCATGGCCCCAAACTCGAGATAGGAAGACAATATTTTAATAATCTTCACACTCCTCTTTAAAATTTATGTTCCTATCAACATAGACTTCGAAATTAGGGCAAGGTTAGACCTCATCTTTATAAAGACATTCTTGAGTAGAGGCTTGGTGAGAAGATCTGTAACACAATCTGAAGATGCAACATGTTCCAAAGAGATCTCTCTCCTAATGACTTTTTCTCTTACAAAATGATGAGCTACTTCAATGTGTTTGCTCCTTGCATAAAAAACTGGGTTATTTGCAAGAGCTTGAGCAGAAATGTTGTCATTCTTGATAATTGAAAGATTTTCATCTGCATAACACTTTAGCTCCAAAAGTAGCCTTTTGATCCATAAAACCTCCTTTGTTGTGGTTGTAAGAGATTTGTATTCAGCTTCACAAGATGATAAGAAAATAGTTGTCTGCTTCTTTGATAGCCAAGAAACCAAGTTCCCTCCAAGAAATATAGTGTAAGCACTTGTGGATTTCCTATCCAAGCTGTCTCCTACAAAATCTGAATCTGAAAAAGCAATCAAAGTCAGATCTTCTCCTTTGTAGAATAATCCATAATCCAAGGTAGAAGATATATACCTCAAGACTCTTTTAGCCAACTTCCAATGATATAACTTTGGATCCTGCATGTGTTGACTTAGCTTATGAACACAAAAGCTTAGATCAGGCCTAGTCATTGTTAACCAAATAAGTGAGCCAATAAGACTCCTCTAAAGAGTGATGTCCACAAAGGATTTTTCATCATCTTTCATAGGAACATTTACAGTGTGCTCCATAGGTGTATCTCTGCCGTTACAATTTTCCATATGGAATTTCTTGAGCATGGAAAGTGCATATCTACTTTGGCTTATAAATGCATGACCTTTCCAAAAATCTATTTCAAGGCCTAGAATATAGTGAAGAACTCCTAAGTTCTGCATCTTAAACTCAGTACCAAGTGCATGTTTAGTTTCTTCAACTTACTTCTCATTGTTTCCACAAAGAATGATATCATCTACATAGATGAGAAGAATAATTACAAAGTTATCTACAAACTTATAATACAGTGAAGGGTCATATTCAGTTAGAATCCGAGTGATATGAGATAGGAGTTGAGCCTTGCATACCAAGACCTTGGTGCCTGTTTCAGTTCATACAAACTTTTGAACAAAAGACAAACTTTTGATTCATCACCTTCCTTCACAAAACCCGGAGGCTGCTCCATGTAAATCTCCTCATCAAGGTAACCATTGAGAAATGCATTAGAAACATCAAGCTGGAACATACTCCATTTGTGAAAACATGCAAGAGATATGAGTATTCGAATTGTTACCATCTTTGCAACTGGTGCAAAGGTGTCTTCATATTCAAGACCTTTGATCTGTGAGTAGCCTTTGGCACAAAGTCTTGTTTTATACTTATTGATAGATCCATCATGATTATACTTGATTCTGAATACCCACTTACATCCAATCACATGCATGTTGTTTGGTGGCTCCACAAGCTCCCATGTGTTGTTTGACATCAAGGCTTCAAACTCTTGAGTCATTGCTTCAACCCACATCTTGGATTGAAGAGCTTCTTGGACATCTTTAGGCTCTTCCTCTGATATGAAGAGAGCATGATAAGAAGTTTCACCTTGCACTTGCCTTCCTTCTTCATCATATGTGAGCCTCTTTGGCTCAGATATTGCTTGTGTAGATCTTCTTGGTGTGGTAGCTTGAATTTGCTCCTCCTCAAGCCTCGGCCTCACCACTTCTTGAACAGCATCAAGATTGATGATTGATCTTGCATGAGACTCCTTGACCTATGCATCATCCAAGTTAGATTTCTGATCTTCATGGAAGATCACATCTCTACTAACAACATTCTTGTCAGTAGAGGGTAAATAAACTTTGTATGCTTTTTTGGTAGATACATATCCTACAAAAATTCCTTTTACGACACTAGGATCTTCCTTCTTCCTAGTTTCTAGAGGCACATGCACAAAGCATACACAGCCAAAAATCCTAAGATGATCTACTTTAGGCTTTTTCTTATACAACATCTCAAATGGTGTCTTTCCTCCTATTGCAAGACTTGAAATCCTATTACAAAGATAGTTTGCACATGCAACTGCCTCTCCCCAAAATTCTTTAGGCAGAGAAGCTTCTAGCCTAATGGCTTTTGCACATTTACACAAAGTTCTATTTTTTCTCTTAGTAACTCCATTTTGCTGAGGAGTATATGAACAAGAAAACTCTCTTTGAATACTCTCTCTCTCACAAAAGTCTTCAAACTTATTGGAAGTGTATTCTCCTCCACTATCACTTCTCAAAGCTTTCAACTTGAAAGGAAACTGCTTTTCTACATAAGCTTTGAAAGTAAGAAAAACATCATAGACCATGGCTTTAGAAGACATCATATAGATCCAAGAATATCTTGTATAATCATCTACAAAAGAGACAAAGCAATTTGCTTCTCCTTTGCTCTTAGTTGATGAGAAATGAACATCAGAGTGCACAAGTTCAAATGGTTGCTTTGTCTTTATACTTGATCTAGGAAATGGCCTTCTGTGTGATTTTGCCAACACACAAGCTTCACAAGGTAGAAGTTCCTTTGACAATGACTTTGGTAGTCCAACAACTTTTCTTTCCTTGACCATAGATTGCATGGCTTTGAAATTGGGATGTCCCAATCTCTTATGCCACAGATACTCCTAAAGGACCTTGGTCTCATAAGCAATATCTGAAATGTTAGCACTCTCCCTAGAATCTAGTTTGTACAACTTACCAATCCTAGATCCTCTAGCAATAACTTCATTTTCTCTTGAGATTATACACTTGTCAACTTGAAACTTGATATCCAATCCACTATCAAACAACTGTCCTACACTAATGAGATTCTTAGTCAATCTAGGTACATACAATACATCATGTAAGCAAAAAGATTTTGATGATGATGCATGCAGTGGAATACTACCTATTCCTTCAATCCTACACTCTACATCATTAGCAGTATAGATTGATCTTTTTGCACCTAGATAAGACATGAGATTAGTGAAAGAGTTCCTAGAACTAGACATATGGGAACTAGCCCCACTATCTATCCACCAGACTTCATTCTTAAAAGAAAAAGATGAAAAAATAGACATCATTAATGAATCCTCTCTTTCACTCTCAACACCCTCACACTCATCCTCATTAGTAAGGTTAGCTTTCTTAGATTGGTTCTTCTTCTTGAAACAGTTTGAAGCATAGTGTCTTTTCTTGCCATAGAAAAAACACTTGATCTTTGACAGCTTCTTCTTGCCATTGGATGTTGCAACTTGTGAGGATTGATCCTCACCGCCTTCTTTGGCTTTGTTTTTCTTGAAGTGTTGTTGTCCTTTGCCCTTGCCTCTTGACTTGTCTCTGATGAAGAGTGCTTTGTCATCTCCACCATCTTTCAATGAAAGTCTGTTGATCCTCAGCATCTTGTTCTCTTGCTTGTTTTCTTCAGCAATGAGAACACCTTGCAGTGTCTCCAAGGATGGAAGATTCTCCCTGACAGCATAAGTCTGCACAATATTGTCATACTCATCTCTAAGTCCATTTAGGACTACTTGAACAAGTTCAGTGTTCTTAAGAGCATCTCCAATCCAGCTAACTCTTGATGAAGATCCTTAACTCTCATGACATATGATGAAGCACTCTCATCTACTCTCTGATAACTTAGAAAGATTTGATTTCTAAGTGTAAGCAATCTAGAAGTATTCTTGATTTCATAGATTGTTTTTAGAGTATCCCAAGCTTCCTTAGCAATGGTGCATGTACTAATCTCTCTTGACACTTCATTGGTTACATTCATTTTTATGAAATGAAGGACAATTCTGGTTCTTTTGTGAAATTCTACAACTTCATTAGGTGCAGCAGGTTCTTCTTCAGCTCCACTCACAATATCCATTACATCCTGTAGAATCAATAGTGATTCCATTTTGATCTTCCACATTGCATAATTGGAAGATGTTAATCTCTCACTGTGCTCCAAGAAATGTGAACCAGATGAAGACATTTTTTCTATGAGAAATTCTAGTAATGATAAAAAATGGAGTTGAAAGGATGTTGCTTGCTATCTCAATCTAGGATCTAACATTGATGTTGATCCAACCTATGAAATCTAGCAACAAATGTGAGAACAAATTCTCAACACAGAAAATCAATCTATCTTGAATTTGGATCTTGCTTCAGTCACAAAAAATAAGCACATGCAAGCAAGAAGTCTATCTCTCCCACGAGTTTCAAAGTACTGATAAACTCTCTAGGAACTTAATTTCAACTCAAACACAATAATATGTGTGAAATGAAAAGTCTAAGTCCTCAGAACACTCACTTCTATCCAATTCTACTTGATTGACAATGAAAATTGATGAAAATCATGAAAAAGACAGATGCGTGCTCACTTTGGCATATCCCACAAGTTGAGTACCCTCTCAAATTCTCTGATTGCCTAAAACTATTCTAAAAACAAATCAAATTGATTTAGAAACAAGAGCAACACATTCTACTCTTCAATACCTATCCAACAAGCTATAGAACATCAAATTTGGATCATTCCTTGAGAAGCAACACTCATTAATGAGGGCTGATTTCACACGTGTGAGCTCTCTATTCGTACAGAGCTACACTGGATCAGATCAGCCTTGATTTGATCCACTTATGGTCCACAGATTGCTTGTTTCTCAGCGAGTTTGAATTTCTCTCCCAAATCCAAGTTTCTGCAAGCAAAAACACCGATGATCTGATGTATACACTCTCACCTCTTCAAAGCATGAAGCTTTGATACCATGTGAAGTTCTTAGCACGTGTGAATTTCACCACACACCTTACATGATCTTATTGAGGTGTTGTTATTGCACAAGATTGATCAGAGGATAGTATGCTTGAAAAATCTATGACAAGAGCACAATGGCATACATCAGATGAAAAAATCTAACTCCTCACTATGAGAAATGAATGTCAGAAATAATTCTAAGTGTTCTGTATGGGAAAAACAGGCTGCTCTCGGGTAGAGAAAGAAAATCAATGATGGAAAACTCGGGTAGAGAGAGAATGAGTCCAAAATACCAAAATCTCATTATTCACAATATGGCAAAACATGCCAAGCTTTCCCTACATGTACATGAGAGAGACTCAAATTCCTACAGTGGAGTTGCATGGAAAGTCACTTAACTGAACTAATTCACCTACCAGAGATCCACGTGTGTAACTGCATGCATGAATGTTGCATGTACTGCATGTCAACTCATAAAACTGCTTAGACATGTGTAGATCACATAAACCAATTTGCATGTTGCATGCACTGATTGCATGTGGCTTGCATGCATACAGTATGACATTGCATGCTATCTAAACTTCTGCATGTCATCAAAATTGAATCTGTCTAACTCAAATCCGAGCTATACTAGAAGGTTATGTGCTCAATTCACATACCTTTTATGTACAACATGAAATTTAGTGGAAATCACCATGGACATGGCCCCAAACTCGAGATAGGAAGATGATATTTTAATAATCTTCACACACTGCTATGGTCAATCCCATGTGGCTTTATTCTCAACTTGACCTTTGTCAACAACTGAAACAAACTGGTATACTTTTAGACTATAATGACAAAATTTGTTGAGTATTTTTATGTTTTCTTTGATCTTTCACTTTCTAAGATTTTTGGTCATTATATAGCTAATTCGTGTGATGTTTTTTGTTTGATATAAAAAAATTTCAACCAACTTTATTAATATTGTGCTCTATATTGCACTAGAATGGCATTCTGGGACCCCACATTTCGAAACACTGCATTTTGGAACCCGAAAATAATGATGCAAAAAGAAAAGTCTACTATTTTTTTGTTTAGGCTTGCAAAGTCCCATTTCCAGCACACTTCAAGAGGAGATGAGGAGCTTGTTGAGAGAGCAACAGGAGGCCAAATAGGTTGTGTGAACACTCTATGTGAAGGCCATGATGTGTGGAAGGTGATTGTGAGTGAGTGTGGAGGGCAAAAGTGAGTGTGGAGAGTTGCAACAAAAACAACTTCTTGAAGTTTTTTTTTTCGCCCTTTTGATTTTTTCCTTTGTTTGGAGGTTATAGTGCCTTATTTTGTGTGAATCTTGTTGCTATTGGCCATAGGGTAGAGAGTGATTACATGTTATCAACCTTGTATTTGCATAGGTGGTCACCATGAGCATTCTTGTGGTTTAGGGCCATGAGATCATTTTGCATAGTTTTTTTTTAGGTGTAGGGTTTAGGATCTAGTGACTTATGGTAGGTCTTAGGCATCCATTGGCATTACGGTTTAGGTCATAGGCAGCTTTAGGTTTTTTAGCTCTCTCTTTTTCACTTATCCACTTTGCATTGAGTTTTGGCTTTTTTATAGCATCTTGAGGGTTTCTATAGTTGTTTTTATTTATACTTTTACATGTGATCATGTTCGTAACACTTCTCCAACACACGCACATGTGTTTTTGTATGTGTGTAGAGAGAGAAGGAGATCCTTTCGAGTCATGGCACATTATAAGATCTCATCATTGCAATTGTATTACCAAGAAAATCTATTTTCAAAGTACATTTTTGCAATTGAATCAAAGAATCAAAACATGACTTGAATTCTCATTGATATTTTCATCAATGACTGAAATCTATAGCGAGAAAAATGGAATGCCTATTACCTGTGAGATTGTCTTGAAGCAGAGAGAAAATAATGCCAATGTACCTGCTTAAACAACACAACATAAAAAAATTTCTAAGAAAAAGCTTTGCATTGAAATTACTAAAAAAAAAGAAATAGACAAGAGACATCCACTATTCTTTCTATAACCAGCTATGGTTTAGAAAAAGAGTTTCATAAAATGTTCACAAACATAGTTGATCTACAACTTGAATAAAACTTACATTTGAACCAGTCCCAACAATCTCCATAAATCCTTGTTTTAATAGGTCCTGGGTGAAGTGCATTTACTGTGACATAAGCACCTTGATCCTGTTCATAACTAAAGTTCATCAAAAAACTGAAAGCTCTCTAGCTTAAGACACGTCAAGGCTTAAGAAAAGTCATCATAGACATTCATTTGGAAATTGGTATAGCATACAAGTTTCAAGTGTTACTAATTAGTTATTGGTCACATACATGCCTTCCACCACAACTAAATTAGCACACTTAGCACTTTCTGCATCACATTAGTTTTGAATTCTAGAAGGTTTTAGTTTTCAAATTGAGATGTAATTTTCTAGTTTTGTAGTGAAATTCTCTACACAATTAGCTAATGCTACAAACCAATAGAAGTTAGCATTTACGTTCTTGGACATAAGTTTGACCTAGACTTTTTTGCTTCGATCTAATTGCAATGGAAGAGTTCTAATGCACTATCATATTTCACTATAAAATGCACATGTGCATGAACATTTACACCTGAATGCTATTGTTCTCAGTTGTATTGCACATTCTCTTTGTATCATGAAGGAGAAGGCCATGTACATTCCAAGCAAAGGGTTTTCAAATGAACGTATGTTACCTTGCCTATATATAAGCTCAAAATTGGAGCATAAGCTTCTAAACTTATACAAAAAATATTTCTTTTGTAAAGACTATGTGTCTATTCCACCAACTTCACATAGTGTAATAACCTCCTTGAGAATTTCCTTGGTATTTTATCAGGGAGTTTATATGACACATGATCTAGCTTTAATGAGCATATGACACACACACACACACACACACACACACACACAACGTGTCCATTCCACCGACTTCACATAGTGTAGTAACCTCCTTGAGAATTTCCTTTGTTTTTCAAGGAGTTTATATGACACATGATCTAGCTTTAATGAGCATCTGAAACACACACACACACACACACACACACACACACACACACGCACGCACGCACGCACGCACGAGTAAAGTGTGTGTGTGTGTGTTCGTGTGTTTGTGCTCAAATTTCTTTTGGAAAAATGGTTCCCCACAAAAATTTGTGCAGAATTAATAGGAATTCTAAACATTAGTGTAATTATAGGTTATGAGCAATTCACAAGTGTGATTAGAATCATCATGGTTTTACCATTTAGTATATTAGTCGCCCTACCACCCATCTCCCATCTATATCTCTATTTTGTATTAGAATTTACCAACAACTTCAAGCTTTTAATAGGGTCTAAGTGTGAAATTCTAAAAGTCATCTATCTTGAGGTTTGGAGGTCCTGCACTTGTAGGTCAGTGATTAGGCCAATTTTAGAAGTGGATTAGCTCGTGGTAATGTAGGCTACTTACACTTGGCTTGCTGGTAGAGGTCTAGTGACATAGCACCTCTTGATTTCATTTGTCAATTTGGGCCAATCATAATGTGAGGTGCACCAAAATGGTCCAATTATTGTAAGAGGTTTCTGACCACATAATTGTTGTTGTCCTCCTCAATGTTTATAGGCTTTTTTCCTCTTCACTGTGGCACTAATGGTACATACATGTACAAGGAGATATATTTGCTCAATGATCACATTGCTATAACCATTTGGACAACTATGATACTCATGTCTTGTGGTCTTCCTACATTCATTGTTCAATGCTATTAGGCTTACATCTTGGTTGTCTTAAAAGATTGATTAAGTAGCTCATATGGTAATAGATTTAGTCTTTAGGTCATTTTTCCACACCATCTCTTTCACTAGTTTGGTTCTTTTGTTCAACTCTTTTCCACTATAGATCATCTTATGATGAGTCACTTATATTACCCTTAACAAATTCTTTGACATCTAGAGGTAAGAAAGATAGAGATTCAATTTTTCTTAGGGTTTCTAGAATTTTATTATTATTTTTTATACTTTTATATATCTTTTTATCTTCAATGTGAATGTACTATCATTTTATATCTTGTTGTTTTGATCTCTACATCTTGAGGTATAATCATGTCTATTTTTCAAACCACAATCATGCTTTTTTCATAGGTTGAGAATGAATGATACAACCTTGCACTTGAGAGATAGAAAATTAAATATAAGTGTCAGAGAATTGAAACTAAAATGCAAAGATAATTTGAAAATATTATCCAAGCACTAGAAGATTTGAAACAATCTTATACATGTATGTAGGCCATGATAACCTCTTGTAAAGTTTTCAATTAGAGTTTTTAAACACAATATTTAGGGGGAGGAATATTCTTGAAATTTTTTTTTAATGAAATTGGAACAAGTTTCTATGGTTTAAACTTCATACTACATAATATGTAGTATATACTTATATGGTAGAAAATAAAGCACACAAAGTATATATTACAATATTTACATGGTATCATACACAATGTCACAAACTCTACTTTAAGTATATTTTATGTTAGAATAGAAAAAATACACATTTTTTATATGTAATAGTATATATGAATTTGGTGCTAAGAAATTTTTTTTCACTTCGTTATAGCATCCCAAAATGCTTTGTTGTTCTGAAACATTGTTTCTATGCAATATGCAACTAAAAATCATATTAACACAAAATGATGTTAAATACCATGAACTATCTTTTAGAACTTGGCTGTGATTGTTCAAATATCTTGTCCAATCATAGAGTCAACACTTTTTGGCTTCAACTTACAAGAGGAAGGCTAACCTGATACGAAAGTGAATAGAAGCTAAAAGCAAATCAAATGAGTCTCACCTTTGATGATGGATAGTCCTACAAACTTAAACAAAAAAATCAAAATAAGCAAAATGAGTATCAAATGAATTTTTTTTTTGGTGGATAGACTTGCAAATTGGAATTCGGTGAACCTACAACAAAGTGGCTCCTTCATTCCATCAACTAAGTAAGTAGCTATGTAATGATTGCTCCTAAATTGTTGCCCTTCACATAGTTCATAGCTTCTTTGGAATATCATTCCAAGCACAGTACATTCAAAAGGTTGTAATTCAAATGTTCGCATTTGATACAATTTTTTTTTAAATGTTCTTTTGAAACATATTATTGAAATACATCCTTCTTGTGGTGTGATTGTGTAGCATGCTTGGTTTGGGCTTGCCCAATCAAGTTCAACTCCCTACCCATGTATCAATTGTACACCATGACCAAAGGCTTGTTCACGATTCAAAAAACACTTTTTGTGAATATAGAATTTGTGGCATGTCATTTCAAACATTAAAATGTCATTCAAAACTTCAATGGTTTGGAATTTTTTTTTTATCCAACATAAATATGTAAAGATAGAAGGAAATGCAACTACTAGTAGATAATCTTTGGATAGTTTTTGTTTGCATAGTCTCAAAAGTGGGGGCATGGTACTAATTTTTCAAAAATTCAAGTACAAACCTTTAGGCGACGTGCAAGCTCCTTAGAAAACTGAATGTTTGCAAGCTTGGAATCACCATAAGCAAAGATGCCCAAATAACTAAATCATCGAGATGCAAGGTATGAGAAACACATCAGTATATGAATAAAGCATAAGCAATTGCCATGACATTTAATGCTTTTAATTCCAATAAAAGCACACATTCAAACCAATCTCTCTCTCTCTCTCTCTCTCTCTCTCTCTCTCTCTCTCTCTCTCTCTCTCTCTCTCTCTCTCTCTCTCTCTCTCTCATGTACTTTTCACATGTGTGAGGACATCTCAAAGCTATTCAGATCACCAATCTTAAGATCCATTTGGATATGAGATATCAGAAAAAACAACAAAAATCGGTCAAATCTGTCAAATTTTGGTCAAAAGTAGGCAAAAACCATAATCAGAACTGATAACTTTTTGCCCTCTTTCAAGAAACCTTCGACAAGTTGCAGACACCTTTGGTTTTGATCACAAAACCTTCAGCTTGAAGGGCGAACAATCCTTCCCAGCAGAATTTCGGAAACATCAGAAAAATCATCAAAAAACACCAAAAAATCATCAAAACTCTAAAATTACAGAAAAAGAACCTTCGCCCAATTCATTGTGCATAGGTGTGATTTGGATCTATTTACTGCCAGGTCGATGAAGAATAATACCAAAAATAGAAGTTTTTTCAGAGGATCAGCTGTCATATTGTCATATTTTTGTCAAAAAAATAACTTTTTTGCAAAAATACCAGTATTACTCTTGATCCTTTGCCAAAACTTTCACCGAGTTTCCATAACATTTTGTTTATAGTCAAATACTATTTTTGAGTTTGGCGAACATTCTTCCTGTCCAGATCATAAAAAATCTTGATTTTTACCCTCGTTAAACTACATAAACTGTATTTTCTTGTATCAAAAACCTTCGTCGGGTTTACCATAGCTTTATCTATGTCAAATTTTATATCTGAGAGTTCGACAAAGGTTATTTCCCTAGAAATCGTCAAAAAAGTTGATTAGAGAGTTTTTTTTTTTTCTTCCAAAATAGCACTATTGGGCCTTCGCCGAGCCAATCTTCGCCTAGGGAACCTTCGCCAGTACTATTTTTAAATTTAGATTTTCCAGATCAAGTCTTTGTCAAAATTTGGGTCAAATCTGATACAGTCTGATTTGGATTCTGAGAAATTTTTCATTTTTTAGAAGTATCAATTGATTGAATTTCGAAATCTTTCTCATAATATAAAGATTTGATTTTTGAAAAGTGGAAAAGATCTAGCAGATCTGATCTGAAATAGTTTTGATTGAAAAATCTAGATCCAATCTCATTGTCTGCTTGATTTGAATCTGTGAAGATGGCTGCCTCTGGAGGTGTCACTTAGGAAGTCAATTCAATCATTGTTAGAAGAGCACCCCGTTTGGATCTACCCAAATACAATGGGCTAACAGATCCAATTAGATTTCTTCATATCTATGCTGAATCCTGTGAAATCTATAGCAAAATTTTTCCTCAAGATAAACTTAAGCTTTTTCCTATGGCCTTAACAGACGCAGCACAAGATTGGTACTATAATCAAGATGAAACTGAGCGTATAGATTGGGAGGTTGTTAAACGAGCCCTTATCACACGGTTCAAATCTCGGAAGTTTATGGAAGACCCTTTTCTACTTTTAAGTAAAATTAAAATGGGAAAGCGGGAAATGGTTCGAAATTACATTGAACAGGTGAAACGCCTCAAATCTGAGTGCGAACCTGAGCTGATTAACGAAAATGCCATGATTATGTGGTTTTTGTCAATTTTACCTAAACGGATCAGACGTGAGCTGAAACGCCATAATGAGTACGCAATGTTGTAGAATGCTATGGATGATGCAATTCGGGAGGAGGATGAAGATTCAAATGATGAGCCGCACATCAGTATATTGCCTTATATAGTAGGACAGAATACTACAACATTCACCACTATTGCATCAACAAATGTCAACGCTACTGTAGAAATGATGCTCAATGAGTTCGAGAAAATCGGGAAGAACCAGCAAAAACAGATGGAAAAGTTGAAGTCGCAATTTGATGAGAAGATTAAAGCATTGGAAGATTTCCATGCAAAAGCGAACAAGGAGCCTGAAAAGTTTGCGAAGATTTTTCCTACCAGGAAAAATGTTTGGTGTTCTATTTGTACAGGAAATCACACAGTATATGAGTGTCCTCAATTGAAAAAATGAATGGAAATCAGTGTATGCCATTTGTGTAATTCGCCTGACCATGAGACTGCTTTTTGCAACTTCAATCCTTGGATAATTCAGCAACCGTATGCCAAAATGGGATATCAGTAAATAGCAATGATCGACTTATACAATGCTTTCTTATTTCGACGACACCACGTGTGCTTAGTTCTAGAGTTATCGGGCCATCTTTCTTTTACGAGCCATTTGAGTGTTTTTAAGGAACTTATCTTTGTACTTACGAAGTAGTTGAATATACAGTTTGAAGAGATCAATTTTGGGTTCTTGTTGCACTTGACGTTGTGCTATGGTGATTGATCCGGTCGGGTGTTTTCAATTGTGTTTTCTTAACTTGGTATCAGAGCCCTTGGTGGTTGGAATCACCGGACAAGAACAGAGAGCTGCGAATTCACGACGGTTTGTTGGCTAGGAAGCACAAAACCGAGTCTGTGGAGATTCGTGGAATGGCTCAAAACTGTAAAAAGGATTCACAGACAGGGAATTGTTGGTTGAATCAGAAAGCAAGCAAAGTTTGAAGCTGAAAAATTCTTCTGGAGAGTTGCTTGGCGTTTGTGATTGGTTTGAATCCAATCGAATACTGGAAGAGCGGTTTGGAGCAAAAGATAACCTATAGTAGGGCGACCTCAACCAGTTAGGAGCTGCAAAGGAAAGCTCGGGGAAAGCCTGAGTAAAGCTCAATATATTCTTCTCTTCAAAATTGCTAGAGTTTCAAGGGACAAAATCTAAGATATTTCCTTGTAGGAGGTCGTTTTCAAAGATGTGAGAGGCTGTGAATGGGCGCCCTGGTAGCGCGATTCAGCGGTAGGGAGGCTGCGACTGGCCGTGGAGAAGGAAGACAGCCAATTCGATCCATGTGGAGCTGCCATAGCCTGTGAAGGAGAGAGAAGAACTCCATCGTTGAGAGAGAGAGGAGGAGGAGAGGTCGCGGGAACTCTCGCGCGCTCAATCTTAATTGTCAGCTAGCGACCCGAAGTGCTCGGTGCTTCGAAGGCCTTTGATCAACGCACAAAAGCGTTTACAGCCGTCTGATATCGATTCATACAGATCGACGATGGTTATTTCACAACAGGTGGGTCGTTGGATCTAAAGGATCCGTTGGATTGAAGTGAAAAAGTGTGAAGGGATCTGAAGTTCAAAGTGCATTGCAACTTCATTAAAAATCTTCAAACTGAAAAAATTGTTGGGTCCCAAGTCTTTGAAGGGTGAAGTTTCTTCACACTGAAGAAATAGTTCAAAAATCCAAATTGCTCTTATTTTCACCTCCTTTAGCCTATTTTGGACAGACAAAAGGCTATAGCCTCCAAACGAAGGGCACCTTGACTGTACCTGCAAGTCCGGTACACCAAAACAGAGTGATTGTCGTGGAGAAAGTGTTCGAAGTGCGCCAGAAGTGATTTCACCATTCCACTGGGTAGGAAACTGGGAGTTGGTGACGTGAAGCATTTTGGAAAACGATGCCAATTTGGCTTTCAATTTGGCGAAAGAGCGGTAGGTGGCCTGGTAAGCTAAAAATTGCAAGTCATTATTATTGATTTTTGACATCACAGTTGGCTCTAGCATACACTTTATAGCCTACAGGTGAAGTTTTAAGCAGTTCGGAGATGGCAAATATCAATGAGGCAATTTTGGACGATGCAAGCAAACTTGATGAAGCTTCTAACTACAACATCTGGAAATTCAAAATGAAGAGTATTTTGATGGAGAAAGAGTTGTGGGAAATCGTGGCAGGTATTGAAGTCCGACCAAATACCACTCCAGGTGACATAAAGGCCTTTGATAAAAAGGCGCAGAGAGCATTATCCTTGATCAATCTTTCAGTGATCACTCACATAAGTGATGGCATGACGACTAGGGGAGCTTGGAAAGCTCTTAGAATGCAATTTCAAATTTGCAATCCATCTCGAGCCATGTTCTTGAAGTCGAGATTGAACACAGTAAGGATGGAAGAAAGTGAATCAATGGGATCCTTCTTCACTGGGATAAAGGACCTGAGAGATCAACTTGTGATGATTGGAGAACCAATCAGAGATATTGAATTGGTACATACCACAATGAGCGGTGTCTCGGAAGGGCTACAGATGTTTGTGAGCGACATTGCTTCAAGGGAGAGGTTGTCTACTTTTGAAGACTTCCACGAAATCATGTTGCAAGAAGAGCAGCATCGCAAAGTGGTGAAGTCAAGACAAACCCCACAGGAGGATCAAGCCTTACTTGCTAAAGGCAAGCAGAATGGATGGAAAAAGATTCCTAAGAAATCCAAGGATGATGATGACGAAGGAGAGTCGTCATCAAAAGGAAAAAAGTTACGGTCATGGGGCACGCGAGTGTTATAAAAAGAAAGCAGACATAAAGGCGAGAAAAGTGACTCAACAAGGAAACATTGCCGAAGATGATGGAGAAGATGACGAAACAAGTGTTTTCTCATCGGCATTGGCATCCCAAGTTGATGATGGTGCCAGATGATTCATAGACTCAGGCGCCACAAGGCATATGACCGACAAACGTGATTGGTTTGAAAAATTATCACCAATCCATGATGGGGATAAGGTCACTCAAGCCAATGGAGAGGAATGCCAGATACAGGGTGTGGACAATGTACCTATGTAATTTCCTGATGGCAAAATTAAAAACATCCCTAATGTACTTTATGTTCCTAGACTCAAAAAAAGTTTTCTTTCTGTTGGTGTAATGGCAAATCAGCATCTTAAAGTTGAATTTGTCAAGGATGGATGCCTTATGAAGGATACGAACCACAACCACAAAGTGGTGGCGAAGGGTTATAGAGATAGTAACTGTGGCCTTTATAAATTGGATGCTGCAAAACCAGGTGAATATGGTTTGGCTATCTCAACAGCATCTCAATCCGAGTTGTGGCACAGAAGACTTGGTCATTTGAACTATGGGAGCTTGAGATTGATGGCAAAGCTGAAGATGGTAATAGGGTTACCGGCATTGCAGGATGATCATCATGCAATATGTGAAGGATGCATCATGGGAAAACATCACAGAGAGACATTCAAGAAAGGTGGAGCTGCAAGAGCTAAAAAACCGCTAGAACTAATTCACAGCGACCTGTGCGGCCCAATGAAGACCATGTCGTTGGGAAAAGCATATAATTTTATGACTTTCATAGATGGTTACTCTAGGAGGACATGGATTTATTTCTTGAAGAAGAAATCTGACGCTTTTGCTCACTTCAAGGAGTTCAAAACTTTGGTAGAGAACCAACTAGATGCACGCATCAAAGTGCTAAGATCCGATAGAGGGGGTGAATACAAATTTGATGATTTTGAATACTTTTGCAAAGAACACAACATTAAAAGACAATTCACACAGTCACACACGTCGCATGGTAATGGTGTAGCTGAAAGGAAAAACATGACTATTATGGAGAGTGCACGCTCCATGATGAAGCAAATGGGCTTGACCAATTCACTTTGGTCGGAAGCGTGCAGTGCGGCAATGTTCTTGCAAAACAGAAGCTCTATAGTTGCGGTTCCAAATGTGACTCCTGAAGAAGCATTTACTGGAATAAACCCAAAAATCGACAAGTTTCATGTCATTGGATGCAAGGCCTATGTACATGTGCCAAAGGAGGAGCGAAAGAAACTTGATGCCAAAGCAATCAAGTGTATCTTCGTCGATTATGATGAAAGAACGAAAGCTTACAAATGTTTTGATCTTGTAATGAACAATATTCACATTAGTAAAGATGTGATCTTTGATGAAACACATAGGTATGAAGATGAAGACCATGCAAGCGGTGAAAGCATCAAGAGACTTCCCACAATTTTGGAGGAAGAAAATGAAGAAGATGCTCCACAAAATGATGCACGTGAAGACAAAAGTCGAGAGGGCGAATATGAAAGAACACCACCTATTCAAGAGCCTAGGGAGATGTACTTGCCAATAGGAACAATAAAGGAAAAACCGGTTGGAAGTAAGAGACATTACTTGGACACTCCTTGGGATACGTACTCTCCACGTAGTGTATCACATGAATCTAAGATACCAAAATGGTATGAAAAGATCATGAAGGATGCAAAGCTAAATCAAACAGGATCTAGCACACAAAGTGAAGTGAGAAGATCAACACGAGAAAGGAAGTCTCCCAATCGTTATCATGTGAACTATGCCCTAATGACTGACATTTTGAAGTGTCGAGAGCCATCAACTATGCCCTAATGATTGACATTCTGAAGTGTCGAGGGCCATCAACCTTTGATGAAGCAAAAGATCACAAAGAGTGGCAAAGGGCAATGGAAGAAGAGATAGAATCCATCCAAAGACATGATATATGGGAGTTGGTTGATCTACCACTTGGAAAGAAATCCATTGACAACAAATGGGAGTTTAGAACAAGTTTCATGCGGATGGCACAATAGAGGCACGCCTAGTAGTGAAGGGTTATGAGCAAAGCAAAGGAATTGACTATGAAGAGACATTTGCTCCAGTGGCTAAGTGGACTACGCTATGCCTTATCATTGCCTTAGCATCTCATTTTGGGTGGAAGATCCATCAAATGGATGTGAAGTCTACATTTTTTAATGGTGACTTAGAGGAAGAAGTTTACATGGTCCAACTGTAGGGCTTCATGGCAAAAGGGCAAGAACAGAAGGTATGTAAACTACACAAAACACTTTATGGCCTTAAGCAAGCGCCACGCGCATGGTATGGACGCATTAACAGTTACTTTCTTTCACATGGATTTGTAAGAACAAATTCAGATCCAAATCTTTATGTTCTTATAAATGATGACAACATTGCCTTGATTGTACTTTACGATGATGATATCAGGTTATGTCAAAACAAGTATGTAGGCGAGATATTGGAGAGATTTGACATGACAGAGTGCAAACCTTCCATCACCCCTTGCGAAGCTGGTAAGAAATTATCTCGTATTGATGATAGTGCACATGTTGATGCTACACTATTTCGTCAACTAGTTGGAAGTTTAATATATCTTACGACTACACGTCCTGATATCTGCTATGCTGTAAGTTTGATTAGCCAATTCATGTCATCACCCACTATGGACCATCGGAAAGCTGCAAAAAGGACTTTGAGGTATGTTACACCGAACCTTGGTCTAATCTACAAAAGACAAAGTGTTTTACCTAAGTTGTAAGGTTATGTTGGCGCTGGTTGGGCTGGAAGTATAGATGATAGAAAGTAAACAACAGGTTATACTTTCAATTTTGGTAGCGATTGTTTTTCATAGTCTAGCAAGAAGCAAGATACTATTTCTCTTTCTTCCATAGAAGCCGAATATAAAGCATTGAGTTCTGCTACCCAAGAAGCTATTTGGCTACGTAAGTTGTTATGTGAGATTGGCATGAAGTAGGTAAATCCCACTGTTATTTTCTTTGACAGTCAAAGCGAAATACAATTGGCTAAAAATCCAATCTTTCACGCACAGACAAAACATATTGAAGTAAAATATCACTTTGTGCATGAAAAAATACAATCTGAAGACATAAGTATTGTACATTGTTCTACGTTGTTACAAGTTGCTGATATATTTACAAAAGCTTTAAGTAAAGAAAAGTTTGAAACTTTTAGAGCCAAACTTGGCTTAGACCAGGTCATGTAAAAAGTCTTTACTTGTAATGCTATCATGGAGGTATGTTCCATGAATAAAGTATACTCTAAAATAAGAAATGACGTTGATCATTGAGGAAGAGAGTTAAAATAGCTCAAGCAGAACCAGAAGTCCATCAAGAGCCACTTTTTTGTGTTGGATTTGAAGATTCTATTGAAGTACTCCATGTTGGAGCTGCTTGGGAAAGTGAACAAAAGAATATCACTCTGCCGATATAGCATAGACAATTTCCTAAGGAAGCAGCTGTGATAGATGGCGGTTCAGGAGTTAATCTAATTTCTATAAAGCTATGTACAAAATGGGGCCTTACAGGCCTGCAACTTTTTTCATTAAACTCGGTAGATATTTGGTGCTTCTAATAAGTCCATTACTACGAAAGTAATGACGAACTGTACTCCTGCAATTTTGACAGGTATATCTTCAATCATTCCTCGTGGACGAACTGTCGTTTGATCAATAGTCAACTTTGACTGCACGTTCACGATTTTCAAAAGTAATTTTCCTGGCCTAGTTATGAATTACTTGCGCAACTCGTAACTTGGACTATCAGACCAGTGGTTCAAAAAGAGAATGATAATTCATCAACAACGGATCATACTTGTGACCGACCAGAGAAAAATTTGGGAGTTCATTACGATTCTCAAACAGATACTGTCAACTAGAATGAAGCTCTTGCAACGATTGATTGTATAGCTGAATATATGGGTCAACAAGATAATCAGTCAGATTTGATTGAGATTTCATTATTGGATCGAACCTTGGATACACCGATCACTTTTCCATTGAATGTACTGAATGTAGCTTGGATATCAACGGAACTTATACCAGATCGGATTGAAAATGACCTCATTCCTATGAGTCATGCCTTGACTTATGATGACATTGCAGAACTTACGGATGAACAAATTCTAAATCATATGCAGCTGACCATATTTGGAGTGCGTAATGTTCCCGATGAACCAATAATAAAACCGACCAAAGCAGTTATATTGAAGGAAGACAGGATCACAGGGTCAATGACGAAGAAACAAGCCAAACAACATTATAATACGGTTCTGAAATGGGAAAATCCTCCTCAAAAAATTGATTCAGTGAATGTGCCACCCTTACTGGATAAAGGCAAAGGAAAAGTCGAGGATGATTCTAGAAGTCAGAATTCTAACAAGATATAGTCGTCTCGGAAGTCATCACCTCCAGGATCAATTCCTGCTAAGAAAGCTAAGCAAAGATCCAAGACAAGTCCTTTTGAAAAGGAACAAGCAGATGTGGTCCAGCATAATATGCCCGAATATTCTAAACGTTATACATTGGATGATATGGTTATCATGTTACCTAAAGCACATCGTGAACCCGAAGAACACGTGCCAAACTAGGAAGATGTTTACGATGGCCCAGCTACGACACAGCCAATGAATCTTGCCAAACCAGAAGAATCGGAAAAGATAATACAAGTTGGATTACAACTTAATCCTGAACAGTATCAAGCACTCCGCTTGTTACTTATTAAGTATCAAGATTGTTTTGCATGGACTTATCAAGATCTGAAGGGTATTCCGACGTCAGTTATTGAACATACCATACCTTTAGTACCTGAAGCAGTTCCAAAGGTTATAAAGTTCTGTCGATGTAATCCTAATATTGCGGACCTGATAAAGAAAGAATTTCAGAGATTGCTTGATGCCGATTTCATTTATGAGATCGAACATACCGAATGGATCTCATCGATTGTCATTGTTTCTAAGAAGAATGAGAAATTGAGAATTTATGTGAATCTCAAGGCTTTGAACAAAGTGACGCGGAAGAGTCACTTTTCGTTATCTTTTACTAAAAGCATTTTGGATCGTCTTGCTAGAGCGGAAGCTTATAGTTTCCTGGATGGATTTAGTGGTTACAACCATGTTAAGATTGCACCTGCCAATCGCCACAAAACAGCTTTTGCAACATAATGGGGCACCTATGCTTACAAAGTAATACCGTTTGGACTCTGTAATGCACCAAGTTCATTCCAAAGAGTAATGCAATTTTCTTTTAAAGATTATCTACAGAAATTTCTTGAAATATACTTGGATGACCTGGGAGTCCATAGTACAGATGTAGACCACCTGGATCGATTGGAGAAAGTATTTGAAAGATGTCGCAAATATCAAATTTCTCTAAATCCAAAAAAATACCAGATATGGACTTCCCACGGAATTGTGCTTGGACATGTGATATCGAAACATAGTATTGCCACAGATTATTCTAAAATCAAGATTATTGTGGAATTGCCACCGCCAACAACGATTCGTGGAGTTTATGTATTTATGGGTCATGCGAACTACTATTAAATTTTTATTATCTTCTTTGCGGATTTAGCACGACCTATGTACAAACTGACTATTGTTTCTATTTGGACAGTAGAGGCGTTAGAAGCCTTTGAAAAATTAAAAAAAACATTAACTTCAGCACCAATATGTTCTCTAGATTGGACGATTGAATTTCATGTTCACACGGATGCCTCAAAATACGCCATTGGATCAGTTTTGACGCAGTCAGGTGATTATAAGAAGGATTATCCTATACGATTTGCAAGCAGACAACTTATAGATCCGGAGAAGAATTATTCAACAACAGAACGTAAAGCGTTAGCCATGATTTTTTCTATTCGAAAATTTTGTCACTACCTCATGGAAACGCACTTTGCATTTTATACGGATCACCAGCCGTTACTTTACTTGATAAACAAGACATGCAATGCTGGACATATTGCAAGATGATTACTATTATTGACTGAATTCGACTTTCGAATTGTGGTTCGAAAGGGCAAGCAAATTATCTAGCTGATCACGTTTCGTAAATCGAATCCGCACTAGTTAATACTGAAGTGGATGATGAATTACTAGATGCTACATTGTTCTATGTAGAAGCAATACCTAAATGGGCAGCGAATATTGTTGAGTACCTGATGCTAGGACAACCGAATGACTCTTTGACAAAAGTTCAGACAATATTCTACGTAGATGTGTGTTACCGCATGAAATCCCAGATTTAATCATGTTTTCACATGATGGCATGGGCGGAGGACACTTCTCTATGGATATTATTGTTTGTAAACTTTTGCAATCAAGTTTTTGGTGGCCTACGCTTTATAAGGACACAAAAAATTATATTTAGACATGTGATGTTTGCCAGCGAGCACGACGGCCTACCAAACAGAATTATGGACCCTTTCACCTGGTTTTATCGCAAGCACCATTTGAAAAATGGGGACTCGATTATGTTGGCCCTATTCATCCGACCGTGCAAGAATCTCAGGCCTGATACATTATCGTAGCAACTGATTATATGACCAAATGGATTGAAGCCAAAGCTGTCAAAGTTGCTGAGGCGAAATCTATGGCCAAGTTTCTCTGTGAAAATATTATAATCAGATTTGGATGTCCGATCGAGATTGTCAGTGACCGGGGTGTACACACTTTGTTAATCTAATAATAAAGTGTTTATTGGAAGATTTTTTTGTTATACACAGATTTAGTACTCCTTACTATCTCAGAGGGAATGGCCAAGTTGAATTCCAATAAGATTCTCTGCACTATTATGACAAAGACAGTTGAAGCGAGTCGGTCTGATTGGGAACATAAACTGTATGCCGCATTTTGGGCATTCAGAACCACTTACAAAAATAGTACAAATCAAACACCTTTTCAACTGGTTTATGGTCAAGATGTTGTCATGTCGATTGAATTTTTAGTCTCATCTTTACGCATAGGACAACAGACTGTTAAATGATGATAAGTCTTTACAACTACATCATGAAGCGTTGCACAAATTATGTGAAACCCGATTGATGGCAGTTCATACATTAGCAACAGAGAAAGCCCACCAATCTTTCAAAGCTTTCAAAAGAGTGATGAGAGTGACTCAAGTTATGTGTTGAGAGTGAAAGATCTTCATAGAGAGCTTTCTTGCATAAGAGACCATCTCAACCCAAGAGAGTTAGTGCAAGTGATCCTAAATGGATTGAAGGATGAATTTGACAATCTTGTTCAATCTCATCCAATCAAGGAATGGTGGAGAGGAGAAAGCTTTATTTTCAAAGGACAAGCCAAGAGGAAGGGGCAAAGAGAAACATCAACATTTCAAGAAGGACAAATCAAAGGAAGAGAGTGATGAGGATTTATCACAATCATCAACAAATTGCAAATCCAACAAAAAGTGCTTTTTTTGTGGTAAGAAGGGCCATTCATTTGCATTCTCCACAACCTTGATAAAGCATCAGTAGCTTGGTTTTCCTTGCCCTTTAGATTTCTTCTAATTGTTTCAAGAAGAAAAAGTTCCTCAAGTTTTGAAGATGGAAATGCATGGTGGATAGATAGTGGATCTAGTTCTCATATGACTAGTCCAAGGAAATCTTTCACTCATCTTGCATCTTACAATGGATCTGGAAAGTTCATCTTCATTCCTATTGATGGTAAATGCAAGATAGAAGGAATTGGTAGTGTACCAATTGGTGTTGGATCCACTATGACTTTTAATGATGTACTTTTTGTGCCTAATCTCAACATGAATCTCATTAGTGTTGGTAAAATGCTAGATGATAGTTTCCAAGTTGACTTTGGAAAAGATGCTTTCTTGATTTAGAGGGATGGTGAAAGAGGGACTAGAAGTTGAAATCTTTTTGTAATCCTTGTGGAAGGGTGGTCAAGAGGAGCTTGGATCAACTCAAGGAGGAGAAGACAATTGGATTGTCTCAATCTATGTTCCATGATGGTAAGGCTCATGAAGATGGGGCTTTGGCAAAAGCACTTGGAGAGTTATTGCAAAGGTGTTCTACTTCTCATCAATTTTTTCATCGTGTTCATTTAGATGATCTTGTTTCATCAAGTAGAAGCAAAGATTATGCTTTCACATGTGTCTCTTTCATTGAAGACTTCAATTGGATGTATCTCTTATCAAAGGTGATTGATAGGAAGATTGCAATAGTTGATACTTTGAGGATTTTTACATCGATATGCTTTGTCAATATTCCTTTGCATGTAAGGAGTAAGGAGGATCTCATCTCAATCAAGAGGATGATGGTAGAATCCTCATATCTACCAACAATCCAAGAGCTTGGATGGAAAAAGCCCAAGGCTTGAGGAGGAGTCATTCCAACTCATGGTGTCAAGGAGATTTTCAAGAGGCAAGGCTGAGTCTATGTGGCTCACAATTCATGGGAAAGAAGGGCAATTTTCAGGTGGCTCCAACACATCCACTTTTGTTTTTCTTATATCATTTGATGTACCATCTTGCTTTGATGAGATTTCTACATCTCAAATTTCAAGTGAGGCAATGCTAATTTTGTATGATGCCTCTGGCATGGACATATCTTATATCATTAATGGCTTAGATCTGGTTCTAAATAATTTACAAATCAAGTGGTTGTGTCATCAAATGTATGCTCTTGGATCTTGTAAGAGCAAGAATGAGATAGTTATTCACAGTGTGAAAAATCACGTTTTTTCATTTTGTGAGAAAATTTGTAAACTTCTTATGAGATTAAGTGAATCATTCACAAAGAACACTTACATCCTTGAGCAAGTATGTAGCCTTAATAATATCAAGATAGCCTTTGATTACAAGATTAAATCTATCATGCAAAAAGTTCATAGCTTGTGGACTAGTCAAGCTAGAATGCAAAATCTTGATAATCAACACTTTTGCCTATAATGTAATCTTGTTCTTCATGGTCATTACGAGGCATGGAGTCCTAGAGTTTCCCTCTTTATGTTGCATCTATTTTCAAGGAAGTGGAGCTTTCAAGCCCAAGATCGTCTTCAAGCATGGAGGGAACAAAAGGAAATGGTGGCAAATTGGTGGAATGCTCATCAAAGGAGTTGGCAATGGATTTCCACCAAAGAAATCCTATAATGGATTTGGTGAATTTGCTGCTATCAAGGATCCCTTGGATGATTTTCACATCCATTCATACCAAAGCATCCACTTAAGAAGTATCTCAAGTTTTTTGTTTGATCTAGTATCTCATCAAGCTAGTTTTTGAGGAGGGTGTGAAAAATTGGCAAAATCTAGCTTGATCTTTTGCAATATCATGTACATAGTGAAATCTCACATGTGTGCAGAATGTTCCCAAGTGTGGAGGGTAGTTATAATCTTTTTAGTTCATTCATGAAGAGTATGAACAGTCAATAGGCCTTAATCTTGAGTTTGGGGGGTACTTTGTCTTTTCTACCCCATGCACACATGTT
Organism: Diphasiastrum complanatum; assembly: GCA_029204225.1. NCBI lineage: Eukaryota > Viridiplantae > Streptophyta > Lycopodiopsida > Lycopodiales > Lycopodiaceae > Diphasiastrum > Diphasiastrum complanatum. The sequence goes on along the minus strand of MU831571.1, from coordinate 54,355 downwards.
AGTAGGTGATTAGGCCAATTTTGGAGTGTGATGTAGTTGGAGGTAGGTTAGGCTTCTTACACATGGCATGATAGTAGAGGTCTAGTGACACTTTCTTATGTGTTATCATGAAGTCATGTGACCAATCAAAAGTGAAAGATCCATGAAATTCGTCCAATTGTAATCAAGGTTCCTTATGAAATTTGATTGATTCAGTAAGAAAACAAATCAGATGTAAATGAGCGCAAGTAATAGCGGATCGAAAACGTGCACTCTAAGCTATCTCTGAGTAACTGAGAATAAGTCTGAAATAAGCAACTCTGCTAATAAGCAGTAGCGCAATAGCAACTCTAAAATAAACTCTAAAAACTAAACTAGAATGCTCAAGAGAGTTCAAGTTTGAAAGCTTGATAGAGAGCTAACTAAAATACTTTCTGGTCGTGAATGATCTGCTTGATAGACGCAGGACGTGTCGTGTAATAACACTCAAATCCTTCACAATTCACAACACAATAATGAGCTGTATGAACAGCTGAATTATACTAAGTAATTAGGTCTTCAAATGCGATTGTCAGTTGGATGGAGTCCACTGGCATTCATGTAGTTCCTTTCAAAAATTAATTGCTGATAAGCGGCATCAATCGCCATAAATAGTTTGTCTACATAAATGAGAGAAACTATCACTTTGCAAAAATGAACGTAAAATGCCATCAGGGAAAAGCGAAAATGCCGAGGTGAGAGAAAATCTCGAAGGGCAAAAAATGCGAAGGTCTTCAGTAAAGTCATTTTCTTAATTTTAAGGGCACTTTGAAAATGCGAAAAACACGACACTGCATTTTTACTCGAAATTCTTGACAGGCGGAAAATGCGAAAAAGATGACACTATTGTCAAACTCCATGTATTTCTACACACTGTATAAAAACACTTGTAATTCTACAAACTGTGTAAAACACGAGAAAATCCGCAGAACTAGATAAACAGTTGGATGAAGATTAAAAACTGATTAGTCAATTAGTAGGAAGGAGAATAATCCAACAAACACTTCATTAAAAAACATTCATCTTGATGTAGTGAAGGGTCATTCTTGCCCTTTTCTTGCACCTTTGGACTTCTTGAAGCACTTGAGGTTCCTCCTCAAGTCCAAGTACAATATCCATCACATCTTGGAGAATCAAAATTGATTCCATCCTCACCTTCCAAATAGAATAGTTGGAGGTGTTCAATCTCTCACTTTTTGCCAATAGAAAAGACCCCATGGATGCCATAATCACCTGAGAAATTGACTTGTAATGGATCCAAAAAACAAGTACAAATGTTGCTTCTTTCTCAAAAAAGGATTTGATAATGGTGTCCAAACCAAAACCAAATTGAGATCTTACAACAAATATATGAGTACAATCTCACTAGTTATGACAATCTCTCTCGATCTAGATCTGGCTTCACTTCATTGCAAGGTTATCCATTCTTTTAGCAAGTTTTAGCTTCCAATTCACAATCGCCAATTTAATAGCATGAAAACCTTATATACCCCTTCACAGCTTTTCTTTCATGCTATTATGATTACAGTGAATAGATCAAGGTCACATCCAATTCAACATAGAATAAATAAAAACACTACTGTAAAAGTATATAGACTGGGCAAGCAAACCAGCTAGAGAATGGTTAAAGCATAATCGTGAATTACGAAGCAAAATTTTGTTTATTCAATTCATTTACAACAAGTTAACATAGCATGCACCGTGTTTTTATGCACCATGTTCACATTATGAAAAGCCAAGAAGTTCAAGAAAATCTCGTCAAGTTAAATTCATCCACAAACTCGTCGATTTGTCGATAGCACTCTACTTTCGATTTCTCCAAGCTCCAAGCGTAGCTCTAATACTACTTTTATGCCAACACATTATCCTTGGAGTAGAAACACAAGAGTACAGGTTGTGGTATGAAATACCCAACCAACAACCTAATGAATGGCTAGACTCCCCCAAGTCGACATCCACACTAGACACAATGGTAGCTTGAGCATAGAACTCACTAGCAATCCTCAATACTCACAATACGTTAGAATGGGAGGGGCGAGGGTATAGATATACGCTCCGAAACCTTAGCCTCCATATCACATGCAAATTCTCCACTAAAGAGCATTCATCCCCTTGCATGCATAGCCATGGTATCCAAATACAAACATCATGTGCAACCACTCTTGATTGAAGCAGGGCTCAAGAAAGGGTCCAAGGCCTAATTTGGCTTAAGGGCATCCTTACAATTTAGGCCCAAGCCTAATACCAACTACGCTCGCCTATGGATAGTGGTTCAAATTGGTTGAATGCATTATAGTCCTTTTGAGATATATCTAGCACATGGTGCTTTTAGGATCATGATGGTTGCAAGACAGAGCTTAGTCTTGGTGGAAGACATATAGACAACATCATTTTTCTTCTTATTGGTAACCTTTTTCTTTTGTCTCAAGGATTTTATTGATGCTATGTATTCACTAGATGTTTCACATGATGTTTCCGATATAATAGCTAACCAAGATATATGTCATGTACAAGAATATCATCTCCAATGTCTATAATGCATGACATTGTTGTACATGACATTTATAACCAATATATTTATGACATTGGAGATGACATTCTTGTACATGACATTGATTTGTGACATTTATTTGTAACCAAGATTTATTTGTTCCACTTGTGATAGAGGTTACACACATGATGGGGCAAAGGATTATACCAATTCTCCTATTGGTTCTATAGCTTGGGATCAAGTATTCTTGGATACATCATTTCATCAAAGTTCATTTGTTCTTGCTAATGCTCTAGAAACTATATATCAGTTCAAATGGTACAACATGCATATCGAGAGCAACTGGACGAGGTTGCTTTAGTTGAGGTTGATGCTTGTGTACTGATGATGTACATGTCTATTTGCTTTATACTTTCCTTCCTCTAGTTTTGTCAGAGGAATGTGATGTTCATGCAAACATGTCAAAGATTCATGTTCCTATATCAATTTGCATAAATGCTAGTGTCCTATTAGTTCTATAACTTTTCCTAGTTCATCACTTTTCATCTTATCAATATAGTAATATTCATTCCACGATATTACATGTAATGGTAAATGTATTTCTCTCTCTTCTATGATAGTGGAGGCACTCTTTAAGGATAGTGATTTCAATTTATGTGTCTTACGGATCACTTGAGATAACATATCCACTAGTTCACAACATTTTCTTGGTCCAAACGACTAGCTTGGGATGTAGGTACGACATGTTCAATTGCTATTCCTAGAGACTCTTGGTTCCTATAGATTGCTTAGGGAATTCTTGTTGTTAGAATTAATCTCTATCTGTTTAACCCAGAAATGTTATCTTGTGTAGGTTAATCAAGGCCACGCATGTGTGCTATGACTAGTGGCTATATTATAATAAATATTTATCTAATTAGTGGTTGACTCAAGTCAAAAATGTTAGTGCCTTGATTTAGAGCACTATTTTTGGTAGATATAGAGTTGATTTTCATTATTAGACAAAGGATTAGATGCCAAAATCTATTTAATCGGGTCCAGTGCCCATCTCTAGCATAATGCGAGTTCCTACAATCATAGTTTGTTGAGTAATATGGACTAGGTAGCGGGCGTGAGCAGACCCGTTACCGTGTGTAGCAGGTGGCCTTCACGCACCGAGCCGCCCTGCGGCGAGGTGCGTTGAAGGCTGCCTGCTATAGGGTAGCAGGCCCGCCCATGCCTGCTAACGGGCATAATTTGCCATTTGGGCCCTTCAGTTGACAGGTTGTTACACTATGGCTCTGAACGTGTGTTCAGAGCCAATGAAACTGTGCCAGCTGTCCACTATCAACCCAAATGCAAATTATGATGCTATTGTTGTTAATTGACTAAGTGATCAATAAAATTCTTTGTCTGCAGTTTTGAGTTTTGTGAGCGCTAATAAGATTAGTCCACTCCAACATAGGAATTGTGATAATTCCATCATGGTATAAGAGCTTCGTTCATTGAAAATGAAGTTTACGTGTGAAAATTAGTTATAGGAAGGTTGCTATAGGTACTCTGCTGCTGGCTGTGGCAGATCTGGTGATCTCTGCAAAGACATCTATCGGGAGAGATCGCTACCAACCAGACCATTGTTGGAGAGAGATTGTTGTTGACCAAAACATCATTGGAGAGCCATTGCTGCAAATTGTTGGTCCAATCTCAAGTCACTGCTGGCTATAATACCTCTACAAGGACAGTCGCTACAAGGATAGTTCTTGATGTAGCTCTTTGTTGGCCAGAATTACAGCATGTAGAGGTCAGACTACTACTATAAATGAGAACTCTTGGAAGTTTGCTATTCGCTACACAAGTTGTTGGAAAATTATTCTAAGGGATTGCTGTTCGGGTAGGGAATGCGCTAGCTGTTGGAAAATCACTGAAGGGATCGCTGCTGAGGTAGGGAATAGGCAATCAACCAGTATTGAAGAAGAAATTGCGCATCTAATCTACTAGTCTATCTATCATCTACAGCCAATTTGCGTAGCTGATCTGTTGCAGTTCTACTTGCTGCCTGTGCCTGAACCTACGGAATACGTAGTAAATGTCGTGGTCCAAGATACGTTGTCTATGCATCTGTTTGTACATTGGCTGCTTGCAGAATTAAATAGAAACTACCTGCGGATATCTAGCAGCTAGTTCTATTATCTTAAATACAAGATAAGACCTGTCCTCTATGAAGGTTTAAACTACCAACACTGTTCTTTGAAAAAGAATAGGCAGGGATTCACATTATTTCAAGAAGTTTCGTGGTTGGCTTTTACAAAGGACCGTTGAGGAATCGACAAAGATTTCTTAAAGAATCATCAAAGATTGTGAGGCAAAAAGGAAGCAAGAAAAATCAAGGAAGTCAAAAGCAAGGGGAAGTGAACAAAGATAATGATCTCAAGTCTACACCCAAACCAAACGATGATTGTAATTATTGTGGACAGTTTAGTCACTTTGCGTTTGAGCTTAGGATGAGAAAAGTTTTCTCATGACCTTACCTACATACATACAGGTAGAGGAGAGGTGTCAAGCCTTTTCAAGATGCCAAAATTACAGGTCGACTGATGATCTATCAAGATGGGTAGGTTCAATACCTTGATGATGCCGCTAGCGAGAGCCGTCAATAGGAAGTTGGGGCACCCATGCATGAGACTGTCCTAGGGCCTCGTCCACACCACCTATGTTTTGGAGTGTGGAGTTATAATGGTATACACTCATCCTCTACTATAGGAGATCTTAAGAACTTCACTACAAGGAGAGATCTAATAATTAGACACACAAGAGTTCACATTCTCAAACTGCATCTAGCACTTTGTATATGCTTACATCGTAGATTGAATAACATGGATCGTAATGTGTGTTGCATGTGGGTTTACATGGTATGAACTTAACAAGCATAACATGACATAGCTAGATCACCTACTTCATCAGATATTCAACATATATAATCAACTTTCCAATTCGAACTTTTAATGTTTCAATAGAAGTTGTGAAGGACTTGGCCTATGGACTACATGGTTAACGTTTTGACATACATGTATCCAAACAAATATATAAATCAAACCTTTTGCTGTCATTTAGGTGTTTGATATTAAGTTCTCCTGAAGACAAAATATGTAACATTGATGAAACAACCACTATTCTTCCCTCAATCCCAGAATCCTTTGCTGTTGCGACCAAATTGTCCAATAACAAGGTAGTGAGGAGAAAGTGCCCTACATAAACAAACCGATTACATATAAGTACATTCATATGTAGATGAAATTGAGCATGTTTTGAAATTGACATTTTACAAGTTATTACACAAAGAAATCTATAATCAAAGTCACAAAGATACACCCTTCATGTAGTGGTTATGGGGCTGGAGGACACCCAAGCATGGGCCATGATCATAAAACCTAAACAATGCCATTGCAGCCACTTGGTTATTGACTTTTTCATATGTATATTCCTAAGATATAGCTTTTATAGAGATCCCTTCAAATCTTCATGATATGTTCATAATTGATTTATTTTATGAAAATAGTGCATTGTCTTATTTTAAATCATAAATGTTAATATCACAAGTACAACGCTAGCCAAACAAAACAAATGGAACATATCATCTTAAGCTTATGGGATCAACCCACAAAGTGCAAGCCATCAACTTTAATATGGAATTAAGAAGACATAGTTATGATGAGAAAACACAAGAATTAGTGTGAAAAAAACTTGAAGACAACATAGACAACCTTGCAACAACAAGTAATGTTCTAATATGACTACCAAACTAAAGACAAATCCATGAAGGAGAGATGGAAAGATGTAACATCATGGCGCTAAACAATATTGGAACTAAAGAGATGGTGTTGTGAAAGGATACATGTGTGCACAAATTGAAGACAAATGCCCTAAAATGTAGTTGTGAGTAAATCGGGCCCTTCAAATGAGCCATGCTATAGTTGTTGCCAACAGAAATGTCTCTATGCTGCCATCATTGAGGGAGGAGATGAATTTGATGCCCATTGAAGTCCTCTATTGCTACATATGATAGTTCCAATCTAGACCATCTCTCTCTCTCTCTCTCTCTCTCTCTCTCTCTCTCTCTCTCTCTCTCTCTCTCTCTCTCTCTCTCTCTCTCTCTCAGATCGAGCAAGATGTGCTAGCTAGGTTCTTCTAGAGAAAACTGTTAGGTTAGTGTGTTGGTTTGGAAATGCACATTTTCATTGCAATATGTTATTTTCCATTAGAGACCTTGGGCTTTGTGGATCGCACCCACATGTCACCAAATAGAGGACCGGATATCAGAGGACATCATTAGCTTTGCAAAGAGAAGTCATGTTTTACTTGCGGAGGATTTTAATTCCAAGACATCAAACAGACAGACACCAACTAATAACTTAGATGTGGATCATCTTTATAACTGTTGGATAGTGTGCAGTTGGGTTCAAGCGTTGGATAGAGTGTAGTTGGGTATTCATAGGACTTCCAAGTGTTGGATAGTGTGTGGTTGGGCACTCATAGGACTTCCAAGTGCTGAATAGCGTGCAGTTGCAAGGTGGTCATAGGACTTCAACATATGGTGATGGTCATGAGATATGGTGAGTATCTTCTACACATAGGAGAGGCTCACGGTTTTGGCTATCTATAATGGTTGTTCCTATTGATTGAGTTCATGAATTTTCACATGTCATCCACATACTGGAGGACACATGTACTTGGTTACCTCATGGGGCCTCTTCATCTCATTAGTACATGATTGCAGAATGTCCCAATAAAGAAAAATTTAATCTCTTTGTCGAGAATGTGGATATGGACATTGCTACAAAGACTATCCAGCTAGACCAAAACCACCGCTTGTATCTGCCCCTTTGAATCTGCTTATGATCAAGCAAAGACCAGTAGTTCGTCCTAATGAATCATATGCAACAACGATGGTTGTCACGAGGGCTCATAAACAGAAAGAAGTTGTTGCTGACCCGAAACCTGCAGAATCTGTTCAGGTTATTGATATACTTACTACATTAGGGGTGTATCCAAATCTCACTTCTGAGAAGAAGAAATACCATAACATGAGGCAGTGGATCAAAGATTTACAAAAAGAAGAGAACATGGAAACTGTCAAAGTTGTAGTAGAGGTTCATTCCATACTGGTACAAAAATCAGATTTACAAATCCTTTGTGAAGATCAAATCAATGCACAGATATTAACACTCAATTGCATCATCGTGAAGAACCATTCAAGATTACTGAACTGGAGGCGTCGCAAACAGATTAATATTCTATCAAGTAAGATGAATATTATCTTGGGAGAATTCTTGAAGTTGGTTCCTCAAGCCAAAGAAGTATTAGTAGAGAGATTGACCAAGACTGAACCAAAAGTCCAGCAGGAACCACTATATTGTGCTGCATTTGAAGACTCAAACAAAGTAATCAATGTAGGGGGCGCCTGGGAGAGTGAGCAGAGAAATAACACTCTGCCAATTCAACATAAACAATTTGATCAAGAGGTAGCCGTGATAGATGGAGGTTTGAGAGTGAATCTTATTTCTACAAAGCTATGTGCCAAATGGGGAGTTACAAAAATGAAGCCTGTAAATTTTGCTATTAAGCTAGTTTATCATAATACAGATCGTCCTAAAGACATAGTGGAAGATGTACCAATGAAGATTGCAGATATCCAGTTTGTCATACTTTTGTAGTGATGGACTTATCGGATGCACCATGAGTTTGTTGCATTTAACTGGGATGACCATGGTTACGAGTTGCGCAAGTAATTCATAACTGGGGAACATGAAAGATCACATTTGAAAATCGTGAACGGACAGTCAAAGTTGATCCATTGACATGGACAATAAAGCTAGCAGTTCAAAAAGAAGATGATAGTTCATCAATCACAGTTCATTCTTGTGATAGAGCAGACAAAGCTTTGGGAGTTCATTACGACTCTCAAACAAATAATGTTAACTGGAATCAAGCCCTTGCAACTGTGGATTGTAGAGAATGCTATCTGTGTTGAAGGGATGACCAGTCAAAACCAAGCGATTTTCCTATGGTTGATCGTACTCTTGATACACCCATTACATTTTTAGACAACCTAATGAATGTGGCATGGATATCGACTGATCCGATTCCAGATCCTATTGAAAAAGAACTTCTTCATGTTAGTCATGCTTTATCTTACGATGAGAGTGCAGAACTCACTGAAGAGCAAATTTGAAATCATATGGATCCTACGAGGTTTGGAGTTTGCAATATTCTCGTTGAACCGCCAATACAATCGCCAAAAGCAGTTATTCTGGAAGAAGGGAAGACTACAAGACCAATGATAAAAAAGAAAGCTAAAAAGCTTTATAATATGGTCCTAAAGTGGAAGAATCTACCAAATGAAGAAGTTTCGACGATCGATCCAAAAATTAGTGTCCATGGAAACATATCACCTTTATTGGATAAAGGAAAAGGGAAGATTAAAGATGACTCTTGAGTCAAAGCTCTCGAAATTCATCGCCTTCTTGTAGGACTTCGGCTAAGAAATCTAAACGTAAAACAAAGGTTAATCCCTTTGAACAAGAGAAAGAACATGAAGTTCAGCAAGATGGGCCACTTTCAACGTTATACTCTTGATGACGTTGTGATCATGTTACCTAAAACTCATCGTGAATTTGAGGACCAAGTGCCAGAAGCACAAGAAGTTTATGATGGACCAGCTAGGACGTAGGCAATGAATCTAGCTGAATTAGGTGAAGATGAGAAAATTGTTCAAGTTGGAGCACAACTTTCGTCAGAACAGCTTTGAGAAATTTATTAATTAAATATCAAGATTGTTTTGCTTGGACATATAAAGATTTGAAAGAAATTCATGCTTCCGTAATCGAGCATACTATCTCTTTTAGACCTGATGTAGTGCCAAAAGTGACAAGATTTTATCGTTGTAATCTAAATGTCACGGATTTTATAAAGGAATTGGAGAGATTATTGGAAGTGGATTTCATTTATGAAATTGAGCATGCTGAGTGGGTCTCACCAATTGTCGTCGATCCAAAGAAAAGCGAAGGTTGATGGCTCTCGACACTTCAAAATGTCACTCATTAGGGCATAATTCACATGATAACGATTGGGAGACTTCATTTCCCCCGTTGATCTTCTCACTTCTCTTTGTGTACTAGATCCTGGTTGATTTAGCTTTGCGTCCTTCATGATCTTTTCATACCATTTTGGTATCTTAGATTCAGGTGATACACTACGTGGAGAGTACGTATCCCAAGGAGTGTCCAAGTAATGTCTCTTACTTCCAACCGGTTTCTCCTTTATTGTTATTATTGGCAAGTACATCTCCCTAGGCTCTTGAATAGGTGGTGTTCTTTCATATTCGCCCTCTCGACTTTTGTCTTCACGTGCATCATTTTGTGGAGCATCTTCTTCATTTTCTTCCTCCAAAATTGTGGGAAGTCTTTTGATGCTTTCACAACTTGCATGGTCTTCATCTTCATACCTATGCGTTTCATCAAAGATCACATCTTTGCTAATGTGAATTTTGTTCATTACAGGATCAAAACACTTGTATGCCTTTGTCCTCTCATCATAACCGACAAAGATACATTTGATTGCTTTGGCATCAAGTTTCTTTCGCTCCTCCTTTGGCACATGTACATAGGCCTTACATCCAATGACACGAAACTTGTCAATTTTTGGCTTTATTCCTGTAAATGCTTCTTCGGGAGTCACATTTGGAACCGCAACTGTAGGGCTCCTGTTTTGCAAGAACGTTGTCGCACTACACGCTTCCGACCAAAGTGAATCGGTCAAGCCCATTTGCTTCATCATGGAGCGTGCACTCTCCATAATAGTCATGTTTTTCCTTTCAGCTACACCATTACTATGCAACGTGTGTGACTGTGTGAATTGTGTTTTAATGCCATGTTCTTTGCAAAAGTCCTCAAAATCATCAGATTTATATTCGTCCCCTCTATCAGATCTTAGCACTTTGATGCGTGCATCCAGTTGGTTCTCTACCAAAATCTTGAACTCCTTGAAGCGAATAAAAGCGTCAAATTTTTTCTTCAAGAAATAAATCCATGTCCTCCTAGAGTAATCACCTATGAAAGTCATAAAATAATATGCTTTCCCCAATGACATGGTTTTCATTGGGCCGCACAGGTCACTGTGAATGAGTTCCAGCGGTTTCTTAGCTCTTGCAGCTCCGCCTTTCTTGAATGTCTCCATGTGATGCTTTCCCATGACACATCCTTCACATATTATATGATGATCATCCTGCAATGCCGGTAATCCTATCACCATCTTCAGTTTCGCCATCAATCTCAAGCTCCCATAGTTCAAATGACCAAGTCTTCTGTGCCACAACTCAAATTGAGATGTTGTTGAGATAGCCAAACCATATTCTCCTGGTTTTGCAGCATCCAATTTATAAAGGCCACAGTTACTATCTCTATAACCCTTTGCCACCACTTTATGGTCGTGGTTCATATCTCTCATAAGGCATCCATCCTTGACAAATTCAACCTTAAGATGTTGATTTGCCATTATACCAACATAAAGCAAACTCTTTTTGAGTCCAGAAACATAAAGCACATTAGGGATGTTCTTAATTTTACCATCAGGAAACTGTACAGGGACATTGCCAACACCCTGTATTTGGCATTCCTCCCCATTGGCTTGAGTGACCTTATCCCCATCATGGATTGGTGAGAATTTTTCAAACCAATCACGTTTCCCGGTCATATGCCTTGTGGCGCCTGAATCTATGAACCATCTGGCACCATCATCAACTTGGGATACCAATGTCGATGAGAATACACTTGTCTCATCATCTTCTCCATCATCTTCGGCAATGTTGCCTTGTTGAGTTATCTTTCCCGTCTTTATGGCCGCTTTCTTCTTGTAACACTCGCGTGCCCAATGACCCGATTTGTGGCAATAGTAACATTTGTCTTTCTTCTTCTTTTTTCCTTTTGATGTCGACTCTCCCTCGTCATCATCATCTTTGGATTTCTTAGGAATCCGTTTCCATCCTTTCTGCTTGCCTTTAGCAAGCAAGGCTTGATCCTCCTATGGGGTTTGCCTTGACTTCACCACTTCGCGATGCTGCTTTTCTTGCAACATGATTCCGTGGAAGTCTTCAAAAGTAGGTAACCTCTCCCTCGAAGCAATGCCGCTCACAAACATCTATAGCCCTTTCGAGACCCTGCTCATTGTGGTATGTACCAATTCAACGTCCCTAATTGGTTCTCCAATTGCCACAAGTTGATCTCTTAGTTCCTTTATCTTTTTATCAAAGGCCCTCATATCACTTGGATTGGTATTTGGTCAGATTTCAATACCTGCCACAACCTCCCATAACTCTTTCTCCATCAAAATGCTCTTCATTTTGAATTTCCAGATGTTGTAGTTAGAAGCCCCATCAAGTTTGCTTGCATCGCCCAAAATTGCCTCATTGATGTTTGTCATTTCCAAACTGCTTGAAACTCCACCTGTAGGCTATAAAGCGTATGCCAAAGCCAATCGTGATGTCAGAAATTACAAACAATGACCTGCAATTTTTGGCTTACTAGGCCACCCGCCGCTCTTTCGCCAAATTGAAAGCCAAACTGGCGTCGCTTTTCGAAATGCTTCTCGTCACCAACTACCAACTTTTTGTCCAGTGGGATGGTGAAATCACTTCTGACGCGCTCCAAACACTTTCTCCGCGGCAATCACTCTGTTTTGGTGTACCGTACTAGCAGGTACAGTCAAGGTGCCCTTCGTTTGGAGGCAATAGCCTTTCGTTTGGCCAAAATAGGCCCATCTAAGGGTTATCCTCAATCTTGCGGCTCCTAGTCACTCTCCCTCTTGCAATCTCTACCGTGGATGTAAACTCCATGAGATCTAACGAATACAACGGCTTCTGTGCAGCGATCCCCACACTTGTATCCTCGGGCCCCTTCCAAACGCTATGGGTCTCTCCTCCTCACAGCACGCGACGATCCTCTCTCTCTCTCTTCTCTAGCAGCGATGGCAGCTCCACGCCCTCACACAAGCCTTAAAAAAAATATTTGCATCACTCCAGCTCGCTGGTTGATCCACGGCCGCCCACGGCCTCTCCACACATCCTCAACAGTAGCAGGGCGCCCATTCCTAGCTCTTCACAGCTTCAAAAACGAATTTGTGTTGAGAGAGAACTGCATTTTTCCTACTTGAAACCCTAGTTGTCAAAGAAGAAGATGTTCTTGGACTTTATCTGCTCTTCTTGAGAGTCTATCTGAGTAGCTACCTATCCCTCTGAGGTCGCCCTACAACAAGCAATATTCTGCTCCAAGCCGCTCTTCAAACGGTATTCGATTGGATTCAAACCAATCACAAATGTCAAGCAACCCTTCAGAAGGATTTTCGGCTTCACTTTTTGCTTGCCCTCTGATTCAGTTGACAATCCCTTGCCTCTGAATCTTCTTACAGTTTTGAGCTATCCCACGAACTCCACAGACTCAGTTTTGTGCTTCCTAGCCAACAAACCGTCGTGAATTCGCAGTTCTCTGATCTTGTCCGGTGATTCAAGCCACCAAGGGGCTTTGATACCAAGTTAAGAAAACACAGTTTAAACACCCGACCGGATCAATCACCACAACACAACGTCAAGTGCAACAAGACAAGACAATAGAATTACTCTCATCAAACTGTATATTCAACTAATAAGTAAGTACAAAGATAAGTTCCTTAATAAGCACTCAAGAGGCTCGTAAAAGAAAGATGGCTCGATAACTCTAGAACTAAGCACACGTGGTGCCGTCGAAACAAGAAAGCACTGTATAAGTCGATCATTGCTATTTTAACTTCTAACCACACAAGTTACGTCAACTTCATGCTAAGAACCGTCTCCAAGTAAAATGTATCTCAAAGAATTCGTCTTCTTATAGTCCGATAAAATTTGTTTCGAGGAAACAAAATGGGAGGTGGCTCCTAAATCAAGTACTACATCTTGAATTTTCGAATTCGATGAACAAAATAGATCAGCAGAAACATATGCTGCTAAATTTCTTGTTGTCCTCTCTTCTGCTGCTCTGGAGCATTCGGCTTTGTCTTCAACAAAATTTGAATATGAAGGTTCACTTCGATTTTGCTCCTTTTTGTTCTTGGGATTTTGATAACAGTCTACTGCTGCATGAATCGTTTATGATAATGAATACAATCATCTTTGGATTCAACCAACACTTGTCTTTTGTATGACTTGATCTCTTGCATCTGTTGCAAATCTTCCTATCACCAGAATCTGCACAAAAGTGGTCAGATCTTTGTCGTCCCATTGTAGATAAGTCAATTGGTCCTCCAAGAACACGATTTGATTCCATGATCAAATCTCATTCCTGGTTTGCAATTCTTTCCACAATTCTTTCGCAATCGAAGTTGAAGAAAGATCTAGCATTATGTTATCATTCATTGAAGACACAAGAATCACTATAGCTTCGTCATTTTTCTCCCTTCATTCACGAAGTTCTTTTCCAGGAGTAATTGGCTTCTCTTCTATTGAATCTACCCATTGCCAAAGACCTTCACCCTTTAATATCAGTGAAGTCTTTAACTTCCATACTAGATAATTCGAATCTTCTGTATCCAAGATCGTACTGATCTTAGACTAAATGCTGCTAATTGAAGACATCTTCAAATCTTCTGAATTTCTATAAATAAGCTCTTTGACACCAAAAAAAAATGATGTTGTTGAGCTTTAACACTCGAACACACTTTTGTCGAGTAACCTGGATGATTGCTCAAACAAGGCTGCTGAAGTGAAGGGTGTTGTGGAGACTCTAATACCAGTATAGGAAAAACACTGAAAATTTTCCTTCAGAGAATGTGATGAAAGTTCGAATAAACAAGTTATATTATGATTGAATAAAGCATGCAAACATGTGTATGAGTGTGATAGATAATTTCAAATAATCATAAATACGTATGCAACACCTATGAAGTAAAAATTAATCTATTGATAACCTTGACCAATCGATCTTTTTCTCTTCTAATCTGATTTTGATTTTTCTATTTGTCTACCTACTTCATTAGAGAAAATTTGGCTTTGGAAAGGGCCCTATAAAGATTGCCACGTAGGATGACAATTTTTTGGCAATGTAAAATACTAAAATAAAATCTTTTTCTGCCCACAATCCTGCCCACACAGTCTTCGATGGTTAGCTATTATGTGCATAATATAGTTTGTGGTTGTAAAAACACATAACTTTTGAATGACAACTCGGATTGAGACAATTATGGTGCCATTAGAAAGCCCTCGACGAGAACTTTTCAATGACATCCAATGTGACCCAGTTCTGAGCTACGGTGAAGAAGTTATGGCTAGTCAAAGTTTGGTCGGTCAACACTTGGTCAACCCGATATCTCTTTCAAGCGCAATTGACTAGTTTGACCGGGTTGCCAAGTGTTGACCGACCAAAACTTTGACTGGCCATAACTTCTTCATCGTAGCTCGGAACTGGGTCATGTTGGGTGTCGTTGAAAAGCACTTGTCGATGGCTTCTAATGGCACCGTAACCGTCTAAATCCGAGTTGTCGTTCAAGATTTGCACTATTATTTTGCTGAGTTGCATACTATACTACAGATAAAATGGCTTATTTACGGGCTGCCCGCAACACAAAATTACAGTTCTTTTGAAAAGAAAAAAAAATCAATTTGAAAGAGCTACGTTACGTAGATTTCAAATTTGAGTGTTTTGATTGGACCATGTAGAAGAAACTTTTGAGAAAAAAATAAAAAGTATCTTTTTGAAAGGCCCGTTTTGTGCTCAAATTTTCTCTAATGACAATGAATAAGTGTACATGTATTTATATTGTCATAAAATAGGTCACTTGGCATTCTTCCTCCTATAAACAGTCTATCTAACCATTAAAACGGTTGATATACAATGATGTTTTGTTTTCATATTTGACAGTTTATCTTTCGATTCATTTATCTTTTGAATAAGAATAAAGGTCGAATAAATAAATGTCGAATGAATGAAGATTGAATCATCATTGGTTGATTTGAATGAATAAATGTCAATTCTTTCGAATTTGATTTCTCAACCTTTGTCGATTAAACTGTACACTTTGTTAGTAGAACTAAGACTTGTCTGTCGAGGTGTTCTACAATCACAACGATGAAATCTCGTCATTTTTTGTATTGCATCAGGTATCAAGGGAATGATATGCTCGAATACTAAAGTAGGAATTCCTTTCAAATTCTTATATGTCCAAGCAAAACCATATTTGATAAATAAATTTCTAAAAGATTGAAACTGCTCTGAGGTAAATTGTATATAGATAACTATTTTAATCTAATCAATTAATGTTGATAACGAGATAGACACTGTAGATTCTTTCATGCATCGATTCAAGTTGAATATCTAGGATGGGCAGCCAACCATGAGTGTACAAAGAGATGGCGTGGAGCCTTGTGTCGTCTGGAGGAAATCGTGGCGGCTGTTGTCATTCTCGAGTAGTTGCACAGTACAAGAAGTGAGTGTGAGGGGGCTTCGACTATTTGGACGTCGAGCAAGTCGCTGACGCGGCCAATAAGTCAATATGCCGGAGATGTCAGGTAAGTCGATGTCTTGGACGAGTCGACAAGTCGGACTTCCCGATATGTCCAAATCGGGCTTCCCCGATAAGTCGGCCAAGTCGATAAGTCGGGGCCATTCTCTTTCTTGTCTTCAGTAATAGAGTTGTGCAACAATGCATGTAATGTTGCAATGATGAATGGAATGTAGTGGTTTCTTTCCTTGCCTATTCTCAACCCAAGATCTAAGTATTCTAGCATCAAGGAGATGAAGTTAGTTGTCACGCGTAGGTTCGTTCCCATGAGAGCGATAACACATCACATCTCATAATTCAATATGAATGGAAAATCCATATCTAACTCTAACATCCATTAACTCTAAGCATTAACACTACGATCCATTAACACTACATTCCACAATGAAGATAGCTTACTCTTTCTCTCTCTCTCTTTCTCTCTCACAAAAAGTATAAGAACATGCAATTCCAATAATAATCAGATCCAACAATTAGCAAATACAACAAAAGCATGAGAGATGGAGGAAAAGTGATAGACAGCAAGGACATTCACAAATCCATTCCATAAGAGAACCAATCTGCTTGTATTGAAATGAGGATATGAACATGTTTTCCAAACTTGAGTTTGGCACTATTTATAGTAGAGAGGAGGACCTTGGCCTCAAAATCCTGTTGGCCCATTTCTACCTCCCTAACTATTCAATTTTAAAAAAAGAGTGGAAACCCATTTCAAATTGGAGGGAACCAATTTAAATTTGAATTTAAACTAATTTTGGTGGGAGTCCCAACTTTATTTACTAACTTGACATTTAGGCCTACGACATTAAAAGTCCCGCAAAAAGGCCTAAAGTCCTTTTATTGACTTTCTAATTATCAAATAACTATGTGATCATCGGGTTGGACTTACACACACAGGGTGTCAAATCCCTCTCACTCATTAACTAGGGTTAGGGTTGCCTTCGGATCCGCAAACCCTCCACCAGTATCCCCCACCAAAGCTGGTGGTGGTCCCATGACACCTCGCGAGATTATTCATTTTGGGCTCTAATTCTGCTCGGCGTCGGTACCTTGTTGATGAGATGGTACTGCACCTTCTCCATGAATTCTAGGCGCTCCATATTGAAGTCATGTTTGTGCGGAAAAAAGCACATATTGGCTCTGGCGTTGGTACCTTGTTGATGAGATGGTACTGCACCTTCTCCATGAATTCTAGGCGCTCCATATTGAAGTCGTGTTTGTGTGAAAAAAAGCACTTATTGGCTCTGGCAATCCAATTTGAAGTTGTCCAAGCCACAAATCTTTATTCCCAAGAACCTCTCAACATGGCTGCACGATAATATAGTCTTGCGATCGGCAGTTGGTCTTGGACTTTATCGAACGTCATTGGAAGATTTGGATTGAATGCCAAGGGTGGTAGGCAATCATCCCATCTGGTAGTAGTGGATGCCAACTTAGACAAATCATTTGCAAAGATAGCCGATTGCCGCACAGTTGGGTCTGGCGAGTTGCGGTAGTCAGCACTTTAAAATTAAAGGGCTCTGAGAAAATCCACGGATATTTGCCAAATATAAACTTGATTAATGATGGGCCAATTTGGGGTGTGGATTGTGACTTGATCCACTAGTACACCCAAATATTTCCATTTATTGCGATGCAGCATCGGCAAATAATAGGGATCGACTTGCAATTGGCGAGGGCTAGCAACATAGCTTGTAATAGAATCTGGAGCTTTTTCAAAAACGGTTGTGTGCCATGTCAGCTGCTCTCCCAATGCGGGTAGCCTATCCAGTTCCTTTCCGACCTCTATCTCAGAGGTTTTGAATTTGATCATGCAACCACCCCTTGAGGACATATGCGGATGTTGGTGTAAAAAATCTTGAATTTGGTCCTCGATGGTGACTGGTTTTTGAAATAACACTCTGGCCCCTGATGAAGATGGACCGGCTTCAGCAGACTGGGTGTCCGTTGTCTGTGGTATATTAGGTGCTCCACCCTGGTCTATGCCTACATCTAACCCTGTATCTAGTCTTGTCTCTTCTTGGTGCTGAGGGGAGAATTGCGGCATGACTGGAACTGGGATTTGTGGCCCGACTTCCAACACTTGAGCAGCTACTTTCTTATAATCCTTGATAATCACCTTTGCCTTTCCCAGCTCAATGGTTGCCATCCTTTTGAGTTTGTCAAATTTCTCTTGAAATCCCGCCAATGCAATACGATAGGTTTCAACTTTTTGGAACAAGTATCTGATCTCGTCCGGTGTGACTGGGCGATCAGGCACTTGGGTCTGCAAATAGGAATCGTGTTCAAGGGTGGTTGCGTCCAATTCACCTTGAAGTCGTTTGCGTTCCAATTCCGCTAAGTCCAACTGACCTGCCAGCAACAAGACTTGCTGTTTTGAATCCTGGACCACTTTGTCCACTTTGTCTTGTGCTATTAAAAGTGCATTTTGAATCTTGGACCGCCTTGTCCGCTTTGCCTTGTGCCGTTAAAAGTGCATTTTGAATGCTAGCCATGTAATCTTCTAGTCGTTGGGCAGACTGGTTGGCCTTCTTTAGCTCAGTTTCAAATTTTGCCTCATGTTGTCTAGCAATCTTCAACTCGCGATTTAACTTAATAACCTTTTGGCTAATCAGTGTGTTCTTTGTCCCCAAATCTGCCATGTGCTTGGTCATGTCTTTCTTTTCATCAATCATGGTCTGAATCACATGCGCAAGGTTTGAAACTAGACCCATTGTATCACTAGAATCCACGATTGTTGGAACAGCAGCAGCAGGAGCAGCTCCAGTAGGAATTGTGCTGACTGGCCTATGGTGTGTGGCCGGTTCTTCTTCTTCAAGAAAATATATGTTGTTTCAAAACCCTCTGGCACTGTGGCATCGAACTACTTTGGTGAAGAAACAACATGTCCTACCATGAGGGTGTCTGGTGCGGCTTCAACTTGATCTTGCGGTGTAAGCTGAAAAGTATCATCAAATCCGGTAGCGGTATTATGGAACTGTTCGAATCCTCTTCCAGGGGATTGAAGTTCAAAGGGACCTGGGCTTTTGGAAATTTCAAAGATCTCATCTGGGCCCAGTGGGTTGGAATCATCTATGTTCATGTGACATAGCCTCTTGTGCCACAGAATATCTGTTGATTCCTGAGTTTGATTAGCTTGTTCGGATGCCCAAGTGATACAAATTACCATTTCTATTGTCTTTGGCAACCAGGTTATCAGAATCTTCATCGAGCAATATACAAGAGTTCCTTGTGAAGGTTACTGACATTCTTGTGTCAACTATCTTAACTACGGATAGAAGATCTTTATCAAGAGTAGGAACATAGAGAACTTTCTCCAGTTTCTTTTCACCCTGATTCGTGTCTAGCCATTGTACACCAGTTCCGTCAACTGTATGCTTAGAACTGTCTCCAAGTATATTAAATCTTGAGTAGATCGTCTTCTTATACTCAGACAATATTTGTTTCGAGAAAACAAAATGTGAGGTGGCTCCTGAATCAAGAACTACTTTCGAATTTGCGAATTTGATGAACAACATAAATCTTCAGAAACATATGCTACTAAGTTTTTTGTCGTCCGATCTTCCACTGCTCTGGAATATTCTGCTTTGTCTTCGACAAAATTAGAATTTGAAGGTTCGCTTTGATTCTACTCCTTCTTGTTCTTGGGATTTTTATAATAGTCTACTGCTGCATGACCCCATTTATGACAATGAATTTTTTCAATCTTTGGATTTAGCCAACACTTGTCTTCTGAATGACCTGATTTTTTGCATCTGTTGCAGATCTTCTTTTCACCAGAATCTTTTTGCTGCTTTCCATATTGTCGATCATTTGTCTTGGATTCATCTGAACGATTTCCATACTTCTTAGATGACTCCCTCTTAGACTTAAACTTCTTTGAAGATTTATTCTTCCGAGTGAAAAGAGTTTTTTCAGAATCACAATTATGATCATAGTGTTCACATGCTTCTACTTCCTCTTTGACTCCATCTATCGCTTTTTGAAGTGTCATTGTCAAATCTTTTGCCAATAAAGTTCGAGTTGTGTGGAATGACCTGGGTAGGGCACGAAAAAAATAGCTAAGCTGCGTTTCCTTTGAGATCGCATTTTCGGTGCCGGAATTCTACAAAGAAATAAACAAATCTTTTATGTTTCATACGAATGTGGTCAGCCGTCCCATTGTAGGTAAGTCAATTGGTCTTCCAAGAACATGACTTGATTATGAGATCGAGTCTCATTCTTGGTTCATAGTTCTTCCCACAATTCTTTCGCATTTGAAGTCGATGAAAGATCTAGGATTATGTTGTGATACACTGAAGACGCAATAATTGCTATAGCTTTGTCATTTTTCTCCATCCATTCACGAAGTTCCTTGCCAGGAGCAATTGGCTTATCTTCTGATGGTTCTACCCATTGCCAAAGACCTTCACCCTTCAGTACGAGTGAAGTTATTAACTTCAAGACTAAATAGTTCGAACCTTCTGCATCCAAGATCGTACTGATCTTAGACTGAATGATGCTGATCGAAGACATCTTCCAATTTTTTGATTTGGCTATTGATGGATATAAGGTTGTCTGATTTCACTCAATTTCGCGAATTGTTTGAGTTTGTATTTCGTAACTATTCGAGTTTCAAGTTTCTTAACCTTTGTCAATTTGAGTACTATGCACTTTGTTGGTAGAACTGAGAGTTGTCTGTTGAGGTGTTCTACATTCCTCAATGGAACCATCAAAGAGAAAATCTATATGACACAGCCAGAGGGATATGAACTCAACGACAAGCAACATCACCTTGTATGTAGAATTCACAAGGCGCTCTACATGCTGAAACAGTCACCCAGAGCCTGGTTCCTAAAAATCAACGCATTTTTGATAGAAAATGGTTTTATTCCAAAGTTAGCAGACTCGAATGTTAACTTCAAGTCTGTATCAGAATACTTCATCATCATCACTCTCTACGTAGATGATACACTCTTATTCATTAATAATCTGAATCTAATGAAGGATACAAAATGCATGATGGCCCAAGAATACAAGATGACTGACATGGGTCCAGCCCACTATTGTCTTGGAATCCAAATTCAACGAGATCAACCCAACAGACTTATCTTTATCAATCAGCACCGATATCTCAACAACGTGCTGGAAAAGTATGGAATGGCCAACTGCAAACCCAGTCTCTTTCCACTCGACCCTGAACTAAAGCTATCAATGGAATAGTCTCCTCAAACTGAGACAAAAAAGGAGGAAATGAAGCACTACCCGTTTCAGTCCATCATCGGCTCACTGATGTACGCAATGATTTGCACATGACCAGACCTTGCATATTCAATCAGTACACTCAGCCAGTTCTTGTCAAATTCAAGCGTAATTCCTTGAAAAGCGCTAACAAAAGTCATAAAGTACATCCAAGCAACAAAAACTCTCAAGATCTACTACGGAGGCAGCCAAATTGCCAACATCCTTGAAGCCTACATAGATGCGGATTGGGCAGGAGATGTCGACACCAGAAAATCAACTTCTGGATTTGTATTTTTATACAACCAAGGCCCTTCTCGCAAACCTGAACCTTGCACAAACGCTTCCTACAACAATCTATTATGACAATCAAAGCACAATAGCACTTTCTCTCAATCCGAGATTTCACTCTTGAAGCAAACATATAGAAATCAGGTATCATTATCTTAGAGAGAAAGTGCACAATAAGGAAGTAGAATTAATTTTCTGTAGAACAAACTACATGGCAGCAGATCAAAATCCTCATCAAGGGGGGGTGTTAGATTTCATATGCTCAACCTTAAAAAATCGTAAAGTAATGAGCATCTTGAAAACAGAAGACCGGCAACATGATTTCGGACCTTCACATTTTTTCGCTTTAAAGCTTTTTCCCATTTATGTCTTGAAACAATTTAAGACACCTTTGCTTTTTACCTTCCTCGCCCTTTTTTCGTGCCTTCACAAAAAAAGCGACACACTAGTCGGAATGACTTAAAAACCATTTTTGGACCACCTTCGTCTTTTTTGCCTCTTTGCGAAAAATGTGACACTAAACCCAGAATGCCTTAAAACCATTTTTGGGCACCTTCGTCTTTTTACTGCCTTAAACTAAGGCACCTTCGGCTTTTTCACATTTTTCTACATTGGCAAACCGATGTCGCTAAACGTATCAACAACTCTAAAACAGCTGGACAACCAAATATCCAAAAGGCAGTGAAGCTTTTATCAACTTTTACTTAGAATTTGCTTTGACTAGGAACACTGATCATGCTACACAGTAACACAGACAGAAAACACTCTCCACACCAAGCTCACGTAGCAACTGTATTTTTCAAAATGAAATTACACTGTACATATAGTTGTTCACTCAGGCAACCCATGCATGACCCAAGTTGCCGTTGGTGGGATGTGTGTCCTGTCGACTTGCCTCGTGGCGAGGCCAACTGATTCTTATCAACTGATAGGACCCATAGTACAGTAACACAATGATTCTACTTTAATTCTAACTCTCTCCCTTAAAGTAGAGTCTACTTTTTATACAGTCATATACATAGCTTTAAAGTCAATAAACTTTAAGTACAGAAAGCTTTGATCTAAACTTATCAAACTTTTCTCCAACAAGTGGCTTATTGAAAATATCAGCTAGTTGTTCTTCTGTACTACAATGAACAACATGAATTTCACGACTCAGCAGCCTCTCACATATAAAGTGATACTGAATCTCAATGTGTTTGGTTCTCGCATGGAACACTGGATTCTTTGCTAGCTGAATGCCACTTTGACTATCGCTATTAAAATTGTGGGATTTTTCTGCCTCATGCCAACTTCTTCCAAGATTTGTCTCAACCATATAGCTTCTTGTGCTGCACTACACATTGTCTTATACTCTGCTTCTGTGGTGGAAAGAGCAATTGTACTTTGCTTCTTACTAGACCAGGAAAAGCAACTGCCACAAAGCTGGAATACATACCATGTGGTGGATCTATGATCATCATAGTCACCTCTCCAATTCGCATCCACATAGCCACACAACTCAGGTAAACCGTCAGGCTTTCTCTGAATTAAGCCATAATCTGAAGTGTCTTTTACATAACACAAAATGCGCTTAGCTACCTTCCAATGCGTTTCCGTAAGTGTTGCCATAAACTAACTTACAATACCAACAACATAGCATATATCTGGTCTAGTCATGAAAAGGTAAATCAAGCTCCCTACTAACTGCCTATACAGCGTAACATCAAATGACTGTGACTCATCAAGCTTAGAAAGCTTTTTACCTGGTTCAATAGGAGTATTCACTGGCTTGCAATCCTACAACCTAAACTTGTGCAGCAACTCTTTGACATACTTCACCTGTGTTAAACCCACTTCGTGTCCTTTTTGCCACACCTCTACTTCAAGGCAATAATGCATCAGGATGAGATCTGTCATCTCGAATTGTTCCATGAGGTCTTTCTTGATCATGTCTATCATCTCTTGATTATTTTCCATAATAATCAAGTCATCAACATAAAGAGCAATCAAAGCAACCATACCATCAAAGCATAAGACATATAGATTTGGATCAGAATGTGTTCTCACCATCCCCTTTGAACGAAAGTAGACATCAATCCTGCTATACCACGCACGTGGTGCCTGTTTAAGACCATAAAGCACTTTTTTCAAGCGACATATTTTATTTTCCTGTCCATTTGTTACAAAGCCTTCAAATTGATCCATGAACACTTCTTCTTCTAACTCACCATTTAGAAAAGCAGATTTGGCATAGTGATATTTCTTTGCTCACTTTTCCAAGCTGCTTTGACATAAATACTTCATTAGATTCTTCAAATCCAGCAAAAAAAGTGATTTCTGATTGGCTTCTAGTTCGATTTGAGTTGATTTTTGCACTAATACTTCTTTTGCATTTAGCACCAACTTCAGAAATTCTCCCAATGTAATATTTATCTTACTAGATAAAATATTCATGAATAACTCTGTTTGCGGTGCTTCCAGTTCAGTCATCTTGAAGGGCTCTTTATGATGAGAAAACTGAGTATTCATATCCGTTCATGGATTATTCAGTGGCTGCACAGGTGAAGAATGGACTTTAGCTACTACTTTAGCGGCTTCAAGCTGGTGATCTAAGTAGCTGTCCTTGTTCAATAATCAGATTAGAATTCAAACAAGAAAATCCACTCAAATCAGGCAAAATCACTTCCAAACTAACCCTAAATGCAAATTTAACACTATTCATGCCACAGACAAGATGCCTAATGCAAGCTAACCATCCAACAAACATGCTGCAAACTGAAAAATTGGCATAGCTCCCCGACAATGGCGCCAAAATTGTAGTGGATTTCTTTCCTTGCTATCCTCAACCCAAGATCTAAGCATTCTAGCATCAAGGAGATGAAGTTAGTTGTCACGCGTTCCCATGAGAGCGATAACATATCAGCATGAATGGAAGATCCATATCTAACTCTAACATCCATCCACAATGAAGATAGCTTACTCTTTTTCTCTCTCTCTTTCTCTGTCACAAAAAGCATAAGAACATGCAATTCGAATAACAATCATATCCAACAATTTGCAAATACAACAAAAGCATGAGAGATGGAGGAAAAGTGATACAGAGCAAGGACATTCACAAATCCATTCCATAAGAGAACCACTCTGCTTGTATTAAAATGAGGATATGAACATGTTTTCCAAATTCGAGTTTGGCACTATTTATAGTAGAGAGGAGGACCTTGGCCTCAAAATCCTATTGGCCCATTTCTACCTCCCTAACTATTCAAATTAAAAAAAAGAGTGGGACCCATTTCAAATTGGAGAGAACCAATTTAAATTTGAATTTGAACTAATTTTGGTGGGAGTCCCAATTTTATTCACTAACTTGACATTTAGGCCTAAGACATTAAAAGTCCTGCAAAAAGGCCTAAAGTCCTTCTATTGACTTTATAATTATCAAATAACTATGTGATCATCGGGATGGACTTACACACACGAGGTGCCAAATCTCTCTCACTAATTAACTAGGGTTAGGGTTGCCTTGGAATCCGCAAACCCTCCAACATGGAACTAGATTAACATGGGATTTAGGAGAGTAGAGGAGATAAATCCAACAGTACAACTTTTGGATCAATTGTCGAAACTGCATCTCGTGATGAATTTTTCCATTTTAGAACAATGTTATAATGTTGTTTGGCTTGATTTTTTGTCATTGGTCTTGTATTCATCCATTCCTTCACAATTGTATTGTTGGTTCATCAAGAATATCATGAACTCCAAGCCTTGTAGGATCCATATGATTTAGAATTTGCTCATCAGTTAGTTCAGTATTTTCGTCATAAAATAATGCATGACTGACATGAATAAGTTCATCTTCAATAGGATCTGGAATCGGATCAATAGATATCCATGCGACATTCATCATGTTGACCAGGAAGGTGAGGCATATCCAAAGTACGACCAACCATAGGAATGTCGCTCAACTTTGAATTGTTATCTCGTTGACACATGTATCTTGTTGTACAATCCATAGTTGCAAGAGCTTGATTTCAGTTAACATTATCTATTTGAGAGTCATAATGATATCAATGGATCACTTTTAACTGCTCGTTCATGATTCTCAAATGTAAATTTTTATGTTCTCCAGTTATGAATTACTTGTACAACTCATAACCATGGACGTCCCAATAGAATGCGATAAACGGATGGTGCTTCCGGTTAGCCCATTACTACAAAAGTAATGACAAACTGGATTCTCATAATTTTCACTAGTATATCGTTCATTATGCCTTTAAAACTGACTAGCTAACTTCATTATGCCTTTAGGACGAACTAGAGTCTGACCAACTGACTTAATTGAAGGCCCCATTTAGCACATAGCTTTGTTGAGATTAGATTGACTCTTGAGCCTCCATCTATCACAGCTACCTCTTGACTAAATTGTTTATGTTGTATTGGCAAGGTGATATTTCTCTGCTCACTCTCCCAGACTGCCCCTACATTGAGTAATTCGTTTGAATCTTTAAATCTGACACAAAATAGTGGTTTCTACTAGACTTTTGGTTCTATCTTGGTCAATCTATCAGCTTCCACTTCTTTAGCTTGAGCCACCAACTTGAGAAATTCTCCCAATGTAATATTCATCTTGCTAGATAGAATATTCACGATCGGTTCTATTTGTGGTGGTTCAAGTTCGGTCATCTTGAAGGGTTCTTTGCGATGATGCAACTGAGAATTTACATTCGTTAGTTGATGTGTTCTTTGCAAAGGATCATGTAAATCTTATGGCGGCACAGGTGAAGAATGAATCTCTACTACAACTCTGGAGAATTCCAATGTCTCTTCTTCTTGTAAGTCTTTGATTTACTGTCTCATGTCGTGGTATTTCTTCTTCTCAGAGTTGAGATTTGGATACACCCCTGATGTGATAGGTAGATCAGTAGCTGTCATAGATTCTACAGGTGTTGGATCAACAACAACTCCTTTCTGCTTCTAAGCTTGTTTGACAACCATCACTTGTACACTTGGTTCAATAGATTGGACTGATGGTCTTTGCTTATTTGTAGTCATATCCAAAAGAGCAGTTATCGGCGGTGGTTTTGGTCTAGCGAGACGGTCTTTGTAACAATGTCCATAATCGCAATTCCCAACAAAAGGACATACAACAATCCTATGATTTTCTCCACATCCATAACAGCCAAGTCGTGCCCTAGTCCATTGTCTAGACCATTGTTGTTGTGCAGCAGCATAGATAGCATATTGATCTAAAGAACCAAAATCTTATTATGTATTATAATTCCATTGGTCATTGCCAACCGAGGGTTTTGGTTCCATCATATTCATAGAAGGAACATGTTGTACTGGAGGAATTGTCAGGGCTAATCGTTCCGGAAATCCAAGGCCATAGGCCTTACCATTAGGTCTCTTCCATTAGAATTTTCTTGATATTGGAACTTAGCATATGTTTGTTGAATAACCCAAGGATTAAACAAACAAAAAGCTATCTCATGTCCAAAAGAATTGCATAGATGACAATAAGTATCCGTGCGTGTGAAGCCCTCCATGAGCAAGTCAAAATGCACATATCTTCACACCTCATCTCTTACTTGATACTAGATGTCTGTATAGCCATACATGTCATTGAAAGAAAAGACCTATGAAGAAAATGAAGGAAGGAAACTTATTGACCTTCTCTTCAGCTCTTTTTTGAGGCTTTTTATAAATATTCATCCCACAAGCTCCACATCCACCTTGGAGAGACCTACATATATGGATTCAATATGCTACCACACTCTATACCATTCCATAGTCTCTCCCATTATGATCACTCCTTGCCGCTCAAAGTTGAGAACCCATCATGCACAAGATATTGAAGCTGAACTCTTGATATCCGCTACAAATATCATTTCACCTATTCTTACCAACCCTCTCAACCAAGTCATTTCTGGCTTCTTGTCGTCATGGTGCACCAATGTTATCCATCCCATCCACAAGAGCAATGACTCCATGAAACTTGATCATTACCACACTATCATAATAGGCCATATCATTGCCAAGCTCCAAAGCACCATCCTGCAGGCGGCATCACAAGATGAGGTTAAGAATAGATGGCTACATGCATTAGGGAAGATGGGATTTAGAGCTCAATGTTCCGCCATAGACCATGTATTCACTCTCAAGGCCATTATCGAGGAGGGCTAGATCTAGCCATGAGAGAGTGTGTTGTTGCTTTGTTGATTTCTAGAGGGCATTTGATTATGTTCCATGATACATGCTTATCCAGAGATTGAGAGACCTTGGATATTGCACAAATATATTATTGGCATTTATAACAATCTATGAGTAGGTTTGGGATCGCTTTAGGATTGGATGGGGGCCTTTTGCAATTGATCAAGTGTACCATCAGGGTAAAGCATGGCTGCTCACTTTACTCTACACTTTTTGGATTATATATTGATGAGCTTGATAGTGTCATTAATCAAGATGGTAGCCAGGGATGCAAACTATGTGATACACTCATCCCTATTCTGCTATATGTTGATGACATGGTATTGATCTCCTTGATTAGCATAGGATTGTAGAGACACTTGGATAGACTGAGAGGAATCCACGTATTCAGAACTGGGTGGTGTTTGGCGGTTAACACCAAGAAGACTTAGGTTATATGCAACGACAAGTATTGACTCTAGGTGGTCAACCATTGGAGGTGGTGTCCTCCTATACATGTTTTGGAAATACTCTTCACTATTCCTATCTTCGGTATGAAACATGCACTGCTAGCAAGGATGAGAAATGGTCATGCAACAATGGTTAGAGTCTTGAGCACTATCATTACCAAAAGCATATTAAGGATGACCAAAGTAAGTCTAAGCTATTTGTGGTCTTGCTATGCCCAATGGCTATGTATGCAGTAGAGGTTAGGTGCACAAGGATTCCAGTGGCTGAATGGGCTACTATTTCGCATCAACAAATCACCATGTTCTCATGGATAATTTGTGCCAAGTCTTTTGTATCCCATCAAATTTTTTTCTCATATGTTTGTTGTCCCAGATGCTATCTTCAAAATGATCACATAATTACATAGGTGGGTTGAAAATGCACACAGAAAATTTAGATTCTCATGACAAGGATAAGTTGAATTCGGTAGACTTTTATAAAAAGTATTGGCACATCTCTAGCAAGTATACAGGGCTCAAGACAAACATGAATGTTTTAAAGATGTAGGCATTCATTCGACATAAATAATGTTTCACTTAGTTATTGTACCCATGGTAACTAGCAAATCTTTGAAAGCTTCAACCATTTTAATTTGTGAATGTGCCAATGCAATTGCATGAAGGCCAAAAATCTTGCAAACAATTGCTTTGAAAAACCCTTAATTCATCCCAATTTAGGATGGAAACTTTTGTGTACTTTTAATACCGAGGTACCTTAAAAATATGCAAGAAAATTCAAAAAGTTCCAAATTTAGTAGTAGACAACAATTTTTGTAACATAGTCAAATTGAGCAAGCTTAAAGACCTAATGAATGCCAAAACTCACCAATGTGATTTGTTGCAAATGTTAATTCAATGTTATCCTCTGAAAGCTTGAAGGTGCCAGATGCTATTCCTGCATTGTTTCTTCAAAGAGTACAAAAAACATAAAACTCTCTCTCTCTCTCTCTCTCTCTCTCTCTCTCTCTCTCTCTCTCTCTCTCTCTCTCTCTCTCTCTCTCTCTCTCACACACACACACACACACACACACACACACACACACACACATCCAAAACTCTCATATTCTCACATCTGCTTTGCCTTCTTTTATTCTCATTTTTACAACAAAAATAATCCAAGTGGGCAGGTGAACCATTTACTTGGTTAAAACTTCACTAGCGAACTATCTAAGCAAGTTGTGCCTACATTAACAATGGACAACACATTGATTTCACTCAATAATAGAACTCCAGACACTAATAGCTTCAAGATTACAAGATAAGCCAAAATTTTGAAGAAACAAAGCACTTTTAGCTTGTGAGCCTTTACTTGCAGAAATACACGAGATTTCTACACAGGCAGCAACCAATCTCAACCGAAGTCATCGACGACGCCAAAGTCAAGACTCAACTAAAGTGGCCGAAGTCCCCGAAGACAACAAAGGCAACAAAGGCAAACCAGTCCCCAAAGGCCGAAGTCCCCGAAGTGTCCGAAGTCACCAAATTGACTGATGAAGACTCAACCCCAGCTAAGTCCCAAAGCAAAAAGTCAAGCAAGTCGAGACCAGCCACGTCAAACGTCAAGTACGTCATCAAAAATCGACGAGCGTGATAGTTTGAATGTCATGACTCATCTTCAATCTAATGACTTTTGCCACTTCCTAAGATTGAAACACACTCAAATGAAGTCCAACAATCGTAGTTAAGCAAAGTAGCAAGACGTAATAAGCTAATTAGTTCTTGTAATCAAGCCAAGCATGCTATATGTGTTGGAGATCGGATATAGACATAGTAAGCATATATAGAGTGTGTGTGGGAGCAGTGGATGAGTGTTAGTCATGCAGTAGCAGACACACATCACCACACTCACACTTACATATAATTAGCAGCAGCTAGTTTCTATTTGTGAGAGAGAATACCTCTCTTGCGCCAACGCGCTGATCTGGGAAATAGACAACGCTCAAAAAGATCATTGTTGTATGCTTGATTTTGGTAATATAGACAAGTAACAGTTCTTCTGCTCAATTAGTAGCTATTTGTAGTTCGAAGGATGTTTGATCGCGAAATAAAGCAGTAGCTTCTCCAGACAAATCGGCTCCATCTGGACTCATATCAATGAATCATATTCGAAGTGCTCGAAGTCTTTGACTTCTTCGAATTCTAGGATCCACATCAGTCCTATCCACATTAGTCCTATCAGAGCCCAGATTCACAATAGTGGTATCAGAGCCTCGTCACTGGGACTATGGCTTCCATTAGTAGAATCCAATCGAAGATTTGCATAGTACTTGAAGCAGACGAGTTGAATTTCTTGGCCTGGAAGGTAAAGACTTCACTCATACTCATAGGAGAAGCACTATGCATGGGTTGACAGCACCGAAGAGATGTCAGCCAACACAGGCAAGGAACTTCGAGAGTGGAAGGAGAAGGACGACAAAGTAGTAGTTGTCATCTCCTCTTCCATCGAAGACAACATTACCCTCGACCTTGCATGAATCTCCAATGCTAGAGAGATGCGGGATTCACTCACAAGCAGATTTCAGACCAAGTCACGAAATCAAACTATGCATCTAGAAACACAATGCTGGAATAGAGCATGCAGCCTCACAAGAGAAAGAGCTCAGCTACCTGCTACGTTCCCTACCGAGATCTTTCCAGACTAGATCCTGCCATGACCTTTGACAAAGTAGTCATCGACATCAAGGAAGAAGTCAAAGCTAGAGAGCACTATGATGACAAAATCGAATCTGACCAAGCTCTCTACAACAACAAAGACCAGTCGAAGAAAAAAGGCTTATCCTTCGACAAGAAGGCAGGACTGAAGTCAGGAGAAATAGGGAGATCAAGAAGGCAGATCAAAAGGAAGGAGCAATGTGTTGGCTGAATCCAAAAATCGAGTGCATACATTGTCACAAGAAGTGACATGCAGCCATGGATTGCTATCAGAATCCAAGGACCAAGAAAACACAGAGAAAAAAAGAGAGCTCCAACAACACATCACATGTAGAGGAACCAGAATCCTCCAAGGTGGCTGAAGAACGAACAAGCAGAAACTCAACTGCTTATTTGTGCACTAACATTTAAAGGAGAGATTATTGATGAAGTTTTAATAGATGTGCAAATACTTTTCCATTGTGCCTAATGACATCTCTTAACACGATTGTGCATAAGAAGGTGATAAAAGCTACATCAGTTCTAAAAGAAGATTATGAGACAAAAACAAAGGGCCCCTTAGTCTGATCATAAGAGCGACCTTTTCACAAAAACAATGCACATTCAGGAGCCTCGATGATCAAAGACTTTTCAAGGTCGAGAGAGGAAGAAGATAAACAAAGACAATTGATCATATAATTCAAGGAAGCCCATGAGAGGATTTCAATTTTCGAAAGGATCGATCTTATTTCAAGGGAAAAAACATTTGGGTATCTGAAGACCTTACCAAAATACAACTTTTGGAAACACAGAGAAGCAAAAAATATTCAAGTGGCAATAGACAATATAGGGAAAGTAGCTTTCATGAGGAACAGAATGGGCAGTAGTCCTTGAAAAGAGTAAAGGACCCCCCGAATATCAAAAGCAAAAAAATATTCAAGGAAAAAAAAAATCTGAGTTCCGGAAAACCATATTCCTAATTCTCGGATGGCATTACGTGGGGGGGATGGCCATGCCCGAGGCCTTTCGTGCTGGGAGGGCCATTGCCCGAGGGCAAGGCCCGAATTGCACGAAAGGCCCGAGGGCTACGGCCTTCCCCTGCGTAATGCTCAGTGCGAAGGGTGGAGATGGGTGGACATTCAAACAGAATGGATCACTAATCCAGCTGTCAGAGTAATCATTCCGACAGAACTTGATAGTAGTCCAGCTGTCACAGCAGGCATTCCAGATTGTGGCATTAGGAATTGTGTGCTTGAAAATTCTGTGGGAGGAGATGCCTCCAGAATATTACGTAGTAGGTAATGGCCATTGGGAGGGCCATTATCACAAATAATTCGGGACCCAGGCAGCGAGTGGCGGAGGCCACGAGATGCTCGGGGACCGGATTATGAGTGGTAATGGCCCCAACAATTGATCATTACCATACGCAATTGATCTTCACCTGATTTTTTTCTCTAGCAGAGTGTCTCTCTCTCAACCAGCCCCTCCCTCTTTCTCTCTCGCATCATAATCTCTCTCTCTCTCTCTCTCTCTCTCTCTCTCTCTCTCTCTCTCTCTCTCTCTCTCTCTCTCTCTCTCTCTCTCATGCGCGATCTTTCTCTCCCTTGCATCAAAATCTCTCTCTCCCACTGACTCTCTCTCTCTCTCTCTCTCTCTCTCTCTCTCTCTCTCTCTCTCTCTCTCTCTCTAGCATCAGAATCTATCTCTCTCTCTCTCTCACACACACACATGCACGCAACAGAATCTCTTTTTGTCGCGCAACAAAATTTTTCTGATATCTCTTTCTCTCTCACGCACGAACGCAGCAAAATCTCTGTTTCTCGTGCAGCAGAATTTCTCTGATCTCTCTCTCGCTTGAGCGCAACGGAATTGCTAAAACAAGAAATTAAAAAAAATTATGCAAAATAATATAGGGTCCAAAAACGGGTTAAAATTAAGTGAACGACAATTGCATAGTAGGTAATGGCCATTGGGAGGGCCATTACCACAAATAATCCGGGACTCGGCCAGGAGCTGCTCAGTGCCGGATTATTTGTGGTAATGGCCCAACCAATTGGTCATTATCTCAAGTAATTGATGTTTTGCTCTAGGAGAGCATATCTTTCTCTCTATTTCCTGGCACCTCATGGACCGGATTATGAGTGGTAATGGCCCAACCAATTGATCATTAACTCATGTAATTGATGTTTTGCTCTAAGAGAGTGTATATATCTCGCTCTTTCCTTAGTGGCGAGCACCCCACTTTATCAATAGTTTGACAATGGATCAAATTATAGCTACTAACTGTTCTGACTGAATCAAGACGTAAATTCGCCTATGTGTGCCTATAGAAAATGCTAAAGCAGCTATTTTTCAATGAAATACATGAACTAAAATTGTTAAAATACTCACAAATCAGCATATCATTGAAACACTAACAAAAGAACATGAAAGAAATAGCTCATAAAAATGATAAGAGCAAAAATATAGACTATAAGACACCGCAACAGATGAACTGTGTCTCTTCAGTGCATGTCTGCCTGGCATACATTATATTAACATGTGTCTAAAACTAGTAATCTCAGGTTCCAATGAATTAGCAATACCTCTAACCAACTTATAACCTTATCAGGGAATTGGACTGAACTACTGAGGCAGTGGACCGATTAAGTCAGTTCTTATACACATCACTGGTAACTGATTATAAAACATGTTTTACAATTGAAGCCGAACCAAAATTGCTGCTTATCATTCAGAGGTATTGATGTGAAGCCAGCCATAGATCACAAGGTCTCAGGCCAGCAATGCCAAGATCCAAAAAAGAAATTAATACTCTAGTAGAAAAGTTCAAACTAGGCAGCGTTGCAGGAGATCCAAAGGACTAACCAAGCTCAAAAAAACTGGAAGACAAATTGCATGCTTATTTTGAGTCAGTTCTTTGAAAATTATGGAGTTACCTACATGAGAATATTGAGAGGAAGCCGAAGAGACAGAAATTGGTTTGCAAATTTCTTCACAGAGGCTAGGGAGCCCAGATCCAGATGAAAAATGTCTAGCTGTGCCTCGGGGTTTTCCTTCAAGATTAAGCGTTTTGCATCCTCAGCTGCCTTCGTATTTCTACAAGCCATTATTACATGAGCACCTCGGCTGGCAAGAACCCTTGTTGTCTCAAATCCTAATCCTCCATTAGCCCCTGCAAGCATGTGATGCCAAATGGCACAATTAACCATAGAATGAATTTTTTGTGAATTTTCAAAATGGTAAAACAGCCGTAAATGATTGCTTAAACACTTTCCTTTATGGTTTAAAGTTTAAACTTCTTAAACAGCCCACACTTTTTTGCTTTTGATAGGCTGTAATATCCTCCTCAAAGCTGTTTTTGGACTATTTATGGGCCGCAATTTGCTTATAAAAGTTTCGAGATTCATAATCTGTGAACATGTGACTTTTAGAAGTTGTAATCTGGTTTGCATTTGTTTTACAGTCTTGTGTTTGAAATTTTTTGAAGAAAGAATGCACAAAAGGAATCTGTGGCAACAAATAAACTCCTGAGGAATGCCAATCTTTGCACAATTACATTTCAAGAATGAACAGTAAACAGCACGCCAATTCCTTTATGTTTGATGAAAAACGGAACAGAAGAAATTCGCGGAGCAGAAAGAAATGCACGACCAGTGGTACGAAGGGAAAACATAAGGCATTAAAAAATAATAACGTACTGATACGCAAAGCATCTGAAAGAAACAAAGAAATGACATGCACTAACAGTGCTAATAGAAGGAAACAACAAGGCATATGGAAAAAAGCCAAAAAAAGGAAATGTACTGCCAGTAACAATGAAGGGAACACAAGGCATCTGAAAAAATAAAGAAAGATCAAAAATGAATTACCAGTGATGATGGCTGTGCGAGAGTGCAGCGAAATCCCAGCAGTCACTTCCTCGGCAGTGGATCGGGAGCCAAAACCGCTGGCTCCAGGAGCTCCACGCACGTAACTCACAGATCCCCCCATCCCGTATGTGTGTATCGGTCCTGGGAGAGCAGCTTTGTTGGTGGTAGCTGCCTAATTTGAAGGAGTTTACAGCAACCAGTTCGCTATGCTTCTCTGGCACAGAAAAAATATGCAAAAGCCTACTGTATTTGGAATTGAGCTGAATGCCTGCTGGAGGTGTGTGGGAAAGCTCGCAAGGAGGTCTATAGCTCTGATGCTAACTAACATCATCCAAGGCTTCTCTCCTCAAGGCTCACACTTCACATAAGAGGGTGAGGGTGAATGGTTGAATTTGTAGGCCAGTCAGTGCTTGCACAGAATTTGCAAAGTCCTACTACCAATCCACTAATTTCAAAATTTATCAGTCGATCTTGAAACAAGCAGGAACCAATTATGTTTATCACCAATGTTTATCAGGTGATCCTGAAACAAGCAGGAAACTAACACTCTAGAAATCAGCTTCAGCTTTAAATGTGAGTAACCGCTTTAGAATACTGTGATCCATATAATTCATTGAATCACTTAATATTTTATGTATTACTAGCGTAGTGTGCCCGTCGTTGACGGGCGGGGGCGGATGATCTGGGTGACGACCGATGATAGCAGGCGGGAGGCGACGATATGGGTGACAATCGATGACGGGCGGCCAATGATGTGAGTGTGAGTGTGAGTGAGTGAGTGTGTGTGTGTGTGTGTGTGTGTCCAAAGGAGGACATATAGATGTGGCCAATTTTAGTTCGTCGATCCTTTGGTAGGGGGTGTTTTGAATGGATTGTGGAGGGGGGAATCACAGGGGAAAGTGGTGGCCAATTTTAGTTCGTCGATCCTTTGGTAGGGGATGTTTTGAATGGATTGTGGAGGGGGGAATCACAGGGGAAAGTGGAGTGCGGGGTGCGACGGGAACGGAAGGAGGTCCGAAGTCGAATGCGGACCGATGTCAAATGGCGGGCCAAAGTCCAATGTGGCCATGGTTAGGTGCAGGGCTACCATGAGATTATAGTACCTTAAAAAAGAGGGGTGAGAGAGAGAGAGAGAGAGAGAGAGAGAGAGAGAGAGAGAGAGAGAGAGCTACCATGAGATTATAGTACCTTAAAAAAGAGGGGTGAGAGAGAGAGAGAGAGAGAGAGAGAGAGAGAGAGAGAGAGAGAGAGAGAGTTAGCATATACGTGAAACTGTAGCAAATGCAATCGAGGGACAAAAAACCGAAATTGTTATCTTCGATAATTGTTATGTGCAGACCGAAGTCGAATGGAGGGCCAAAGTCCAATGTGGCGATGGTTAGGTGCAGGGCTACCATGAGATATAGTTTTGTAAAAAAGAGGGGTTTGAGAGAGAGAGAGAGAGAGAGAGAGAGAGAGAGAGAGAGAGAGAGTTTGCATATACATGAAACTGTGCAAATGCAATCGAGGGACAAAAACCCAAAATTGTTATATATCGGATCTTTGATTGGTTCACCTATAATGAACCATGCTTCAAGAATACCTCCCACACCATCAAATTGATGCATTCAGCAACTGGTCAACGGAGATGTCCTGAGTGTGGCCAATTGCGCATGTTTTGAACACTCTTAATCTAACAATCATAATATTTTGGACAGCTATCAAACGGGGAGCAATGTAGAGGGCTTGCCTTGCAAAATTAAATTTCTTCTTCAAAAGGTTCAATGTATGCAAAATATGCTCTGAATTTAGTGTAGAGTTGTGCTACTCATAGTTTTCTCTTCAAGCTTGTTTTGACCAAAAATTTGGGTACACTCTTCCCCCTGCTGCGTAGTTAGACCATTCTTGGAGCAATGTAACACTAATGTTTTATATAATATAGATAAAGATTGGCATACCAATATCTTAGTTCACATATGAAAAGGGAATAAAGACTCTCAGTGCTACCATTATCTTGTTCTCATATCATATATGCAAATTAGAAGAAAGATTACCATAACAAAATCTTGTTCGCAAATGTAAAATAGAATAAATATTCTCAGTAGTGAAATATAAAACAAAAGTTCGTAGTCTTGTTGCAAAGCAAAATAAAATAAAGATTCTCATTGCTGAGATTTTGTTTGCATGTACAACATAGATAAAAGGTTCTCAGTATAGCAATCTTGTTCTCAAATGCAGAATAGAACAGAGATTCTCATACCAAAATCTTGTTCTCAAATGCAAAACAGAATACAACTTCGCAGCACTGAAATCTTTGTTTGCGGATGCAAAACAAAATCAAAAGTCGCAGTGCTAAAATCTTGTTCGCAAATGCAAAACAGAATTATAAAGATTCTCATACCGAAATCTTGTTCGCGGATGCGAGGCTCCTCGCAAACACCCGCAATGCGCTGAGGATCAAATGCCATCCCCATAACTCACGGAGTCTACAGAGTACGCTTGTACAACGAAACATAGAAATAAATCTGCCAATCGTCCGCACAATCATCGTCTATCAATTTTCGGATCCTGCATCCACAATGAACAGCTTGCCTCTACCAAAAGAGAAAGAGCGTCTAATGTTATAAATATCAAAAGATCTAAACACCGATCTTATTTATCGCACTATCGGTCCACACACACTATTTATAACTAACATAAAAAAGAAACAAAGTTTAAATAAAAAAAAAAGATAATTGACCCTCATGCTCATTAAAGGTACAAGGCCAAATTTTTTTACCTATGATCTATATCGAAGGATGTCCTTTATGACCACAAAATTGGAAGGAGACCATTCCACTATTCCGAACCAAGAATTGGCACGAAAAGTCACTTTGGTGCATTTGGCACAACAATTCTCAAATTGCAACGATTGTCCCAATGAAGCACACAAAGGATAGAAACTTTGTATCGTGAGCAAGTTTTCCCGCCCAGTTGGGCGAGCGACCAGAATTTTTCAAAAGAAATTTCACGTTAGTCTAGATTTTTTGTTGGGACTATGATTTTTGTAGATTTTGGATCGTTAGTGCAATAATCTTAGAATCTAATTGTAGTGAGAAATTGGTTACTGGAATTCCAAACTATCATGCATTAACGAACTATATCAAAGTCAAAAATGCCACTAAATATTGCTCAGGGCTTGTGTTGGTTCTACGAGTATTACACCTCTGAAGCAACCGCGGACCACTAACCCAATCTCATTCCCCAATCTCCATCAATCATCGAAACCATAAAGCAAATCCGATCAGCAGGAAGCGTGATTTGGCCTATGCCACCTCAGATCATCAGCCCTCGGATTGAGTGCCATAGCTCAGGCTGAAGCGCAGTTGGCATTTCTGAGGGACGTTTTTGAACAGAGTGGGCTTGTTTTAGTATATAATAATAGATAATACACAAAGAATTCTCGCTCAGGCAGCGTGAGGGAGGGAAAGAAATTAAAAAAAAAAAGAGCGTTTCCAGGCAGCTCACGCTGCCCGTCACTCGTCAGCAGGCAGCGTGAGCTGCCCGCGAAGCACTATTATTTTGTATAATATAGATGTGGACTTTTAGGAAGTAGATATATATGGTACACTAAGTAGGATTCCTTGGGCAAACTTAGCTTGAAGTAGTTTAAATTTGTGTTTTTTATTAAGGATTGTAGACTATTTTTAACGTTTTATCAAGTTTCAAATTGTAGAGGAAATCGATTTCTTAGGGGAATTTTGATAGATAATTTGGAAGTGCACTTTAGAATTCAAAGGAAAACTAACGAGCTTTGAAAGTTTTAGTAACTTGGAGGTAAGAAAAAAAAAATTGACCAAACTAAGATATTGCATGAAACCAACTCAGTTGCAAAAAAAGGAACCCCCTACCCCCTGTTGGGACTTTAGGGCACGGGACCACACGTACTTAGCGTTTGGCCCCAGCCCAGTGGCTGGGCGCCACGTGGCCCCGAAGCCTGGGCAGGCGGGGACTACCAAAATTCCTCGCACAATCGATTTTAGCGGGTACGGGCGACCGGGAGCGCTTGAGTGGACGTTGAGCATGGCAACGGGGAGTGGCGCTGGGCAGCTCGTCTGGGTGGCGTCGGGCAACGGGAGCCACGCCGGGCACCTGCACACCCAGGCACACACATGTGAGACAATGTGCATGTTTGCTTATAAATTTGCCTCCAGGAACCCCAGAGATGTGCTTATGGGATAATCTTTGGCTGCCCAAACACGTGGCGCTAGGACATCCAATTTTTTTTTTTTTAACATGTGGCTGAGGGCGCACCGGGGCCAAACGGCCACCGTGCCTCTGAGATGCGAGCCCTCCCTCCCCAACTTTCACATTGAGAATTGCTTTTGGAGGTTTTATGTCACTTATAGGTAACAATCCTATTAGGATTTGAAAAATAGGTATTTATTTTACAATAAAAACTAAAAAGTTTGTAGCCAATCAATTTCAAAACTATGCCTAGTAAAGTTACCTTACGAATTTGACGAACATACTACTTCATTAGAATTTGGTTGGTTTCAAATTTAAGAGATAGACTACCTCATTAAATTTTGGTGTAGTACATTGCACAATAGACTACTTCTTTTAAAATTTGGTTCATGTGACATGGCGTGGATCATGAGTTCATATTGAGTCCTTTCTACTTTTGAGTCCATTAAAATTTGATGCATGTGTACCTAGTACATTCCCCATTTGAGAATAGACTACTTTCCTTGGAATTTAGTTCTTGTGGGGTAGGTCATGGACTCATGACTTCTCATGAGTCCTTTGTATTTACAAGTCCATTAAAATTTGGCTGATTTGTACCTAGTGCATTACAAATTTGAGAATAGACTACTTCTTTAGAATTTTTGTTGAGTGGCATGGATCATATGTTCAAGACTTCTCATGAGTCCTTTCTACTTATGAGTCCATTAAAATTTGGTTCACCTGTACCCTAGTATATTACTAATTTGAGAGATAGACTACTTCATTAGAATTTGGTTGAGTGGCATGGATCATGAGGTCATGACCTCTCATGAGTCCTTTCTACTTATGAGTCCATTAAAATTTGGTTCATGTGTACCCTAGTATATTACTGATTTGAGAGATAGACTACTTCATTAGAATTTGGTTGATTAGCATGAATCATGAGTTCATGACCTCTCATGAGTCCTTTCTACTTTTGAGTCCATTAAGTTTGGTTCATTAGTAAATTACTAATTTGAGCAATAGACTACTTCATTAGAATCTCTCTCTCTCTCTCTCTCTCTCTCTCTCTCTCTCTCTCTCTCTCTCTCTCTCTCTCTCTCGTCACATGAACGAAAGCAGCGAGGTGTGCCACTCGCTGATGTAGAAGGAGCATTGTGTGCATCTCCATCATCTTGTTGTAAGAAACTTTGATCATATCTTCATTTGTTCTATACTTATCCTAGAGCTTCGATTTAACCATAGTTATTTCTCACCCTAACCATGATTGATATGGATTGTGTGTTGGTGATGGGCAGTTGTTGGTGGGTAAACATTGCAACAAATTGCTAAGAAATTAAAAAAATAACAGTGAAGAAAGAGAAATAAAAGTAATCATAAATCAATACAAGGACAATAACAAAAGCTTTAAAATAACAATATTAATGATAATAAGAGATGTATATTGGAATGTATTACATTTAGTCTGCATCATCATTGTATTGAATTCTTATTCTTGATTGTCCCATTGCTCCCATTCATTAGATCCAGTGTTGAAATTTTGAAATTTGAGGTCCGTCATGCCCTTCAAAGGCCAATTTAAACGCATTTGGCAAGCGCTTGAAATTTTTTGGTGTTAACACTGAAGTGTAAAATTTTGTATGAAACTGTCTGATTGAAAGGTTAAAATTCATAAAAGTGCACCTTCAAGCTTTGATGGTACTAATTTTAAAGAGTTTATTTTGTACCAAATTTTTTTTGGGTAACTCTTTTCCTTGGAATTTGATATAGGAAACCTAAATAGTTACATTTAAATTAACTTTTTACTTGAAATTTAATATTGAAGAACACAACATGAAATCTAAGTGAAAGTTCATCTTTTGAAAAATGCAATTTAAAGGACAAGTTTTATGAGGATTTCACACTTTTGAAGGGCAATTTTTATATGAAGATGTCATAAATTTGAAAGGCAAATGTCACATGACGGCCATGAACATTGGTCAGACGTCATGCAAATAAAGCATGAAGTGAACGTCAAATGTCAACACTAATTACATCCTTCACAAGGAATATTTTTCAAAAAAATTGAGGAATATTTTCACAAAAATATTCAATGGGATTGGATGGGCATTTATGTGTTGGAATATTCAATGGGATTGGATGGGCATCCGTGAACGTCAAATGTCAACACTAAAAATTACATCCTTCAGAAGGAATATTTTCACAAAAATATGAGGAATATTTTCAAGAAAATATTCAATGGAATTGGATGGGCATTTATGTGTTGGTAGTTTGGAGTTCATTGGTGGCATTCATGGCACACGTGGGCAGTTGGTGGCACAGGTGGGCATTCATGGATTTGGTGGGCAGGTAGCCAGGTACGTATTGGGCATTCATGGTCGTTGGTGTTGGGCAGTTGTGTGTTAGTTGGGGGCAGTTGATGGGATGCATTCAGGGGAGTTGGTGGTTTTAAGAGCCCTTAAGATAGCCGCTACAGTCTCCTTCACATTAGCTGTTGTGTTATCATCGTACATGGCCAGAAACGGGGGATCTGCTAGTCTCCTCTCTCTCTCTCTCCCCCCCCTCCTGTTTCAGTTCCTCGCAGGCTGGATGATCTCTCTGGACTGCGATGATCAATCAATTTTTGGACTCTGGAATCTCAATTCCCTCACACATTTCTGGAAATTAAAATATGATCACGATTCAGGATCCAAGCGAGTAATGGCTTACCCCGGGGGCAGAAATCAGAATGCTTCTAGTTGAACACTCAATGCCAAGTTTCAGTAAATTTTATAAGATCCATAGTAGCTCAAAACTAAGTTATAATGTTATTACTGTCAATTGGTTAAATGCTACCGAAACCGATGACAATTCCACGGCTTCAGTAAAATTATTCTTTGTTCTGTACTTGATATTAATTAGCATCACGTCTTGAAACTTTCAAGGTGTGTGAAAAACCTCTCCTCTCTTCTCTTGGAGACATGACTTACTTTTGTTGTATTCAGTGCAAACCCCCCATGCGGGCAAGCAAATCTTGGGTAGCCAAGTGTTTTCAGGTATTTTCTGCGGCTGCCAGGGATTTTTGAGGCAGCTGCCCGAAATTTTTCACGGGACCTGCGAACCGGGATCCGATTTTTTGCAGCTAGTCATCAGTTGATTGCCACGTGGTAAGTCATTTGTTTATCCCATTATAAACTCCAATATTTGCCAGATGAGCTATATATGTGAAACTAAGCACATCCCTTGCATGTGCATGAGCGGGGACCTGTGAGGCCTGGCTCGGGACCAGTGGCGTTGGGTCCCATGCCAATGGCGCTCGTGACCACCAGTGCCAGTGGTGTTGGCGTGGCACCAGAACGGCCAGGACCGTTGGCGTCGGAGCTGCTGGCACCCGAGACCCTCGGCGCACTAGCGCCGATGGTCCGGCGCCGACCACCAGCCGAGACCACTGGCGCTGGTGTGTCCCGGGCGCGCGTCGGGGCCCATTGGCGTCAGGACTCGGGCACCCATCTGTCTTGTCTGCCCTTAAATTGCATGGGCGGGCTTGTCCATGCGTCCAAAAGCGCACAGGCCCGCTCATTACCCCGGACCCATGCAAATAAGCGCCAACGAGTGCCAACCTCCAATAACACACACATTGATGAAACAAGAACCAAAGGAGTCCGTATCATGAAACTTGTTCATTAAAGCTCAATACATCAATAGTCTTTCACAATGGCTTTGCTGGTCATTCAAGACTTTGCGTATACATTTATAAGAGTTAATGAACTTGATAAGTATTGGATAAAAAACTATTTTGATAGAGAGAGAGAGAGCACTTGACAATAATGGCTTTCTATTGTAAAAGATAATGGCACCAATAACTTCTTACAAGCACTAGTCAAGACTTTGCATCCACCTATGGCTTGCTTTGACAAGACTTGACGTATACATTTATAAGAGTTAATGAACTTGATAAGTATTGGATAAAAAACTATTTTGATAGAGAGAGAGAGCACTTGACAATAATGGCTTTCTATTGTAAAAGATAATGGCACCAATAACTTCTTACAAGCACTCATGAGTTCTATCACCTTGATTTTGAATTTGAAGGAGTACTTATTATGTTGTAGATAAATCACTTTCACTAGGAACCAAAATAAATATTTAGAAATTTATGATTCGTTAATCATAATTAGCAGGAGTCTTAATCATTAAAAGACACTTGAGTATATGTCCAACATACAACTTAGGAAATATAAGAATCATTCCAAAATCTTTTTCCTTAAGAAAAATTACTGGATTTCAAGAATATTCTTCCAATCTGATTCTTAACATGATATGAGTTATCCAAAGTATGAGATCAATCATGTAATTAAAGAGAAAAGACACATCACCATTTTAGCATATGTCTTCAACTACAGAACCTTTATACAATCCTCTAGAACAAAATCTAGAGATTACAAAGTTTTGCTGAATTCCAATTGAATTCAGTGGTTATTCTTGATATTCATTAGATTCTATCATCCAATATGAGCTCACTAGGATACAATTAATAACTTAGAGTCTATTTTCCATTTGAGAAATATCCTATGCCAAGAATTTCCTATTATTCTATGCACATAACTTTTACTAATGAATCACAATGATTCACAAATCATGTGTCTTATAAGCAATATGGATTAAAATAAATAGTTTTTGGTGAATTCTCTTCACATTCGCTTAACCAATTAACTTTATTCAGGA
Organism: Diphasiastrum complanatum; assembly: GCA_029204225.1. NCBI lineage: Eukaryota > Viridiplantae > Streptophyta > Lycopodiopsida > Lycopodiales > Lycopodiaceae > Diphasiastrum > Diphasiastrum complanatum. The sequence goes on along the minus strand of MU831571.1, from coordinate 10,712 downwards.
GTAAACTAACTACTCAACTTAATTGCTAATGATTCAGAAGTCTCAAATGTCTAGATGTTAAATTTGTCCATCACAAAACAACACCACATTTAGACCCTCTTCTAAATCTTTTCGGAGTCAATAATTCATTCTTTCTACAGAAAGAACCGTTTTGCAAATAATTGTTCCAAACATTACTTGTTCATATGTCTATGTTCACTGACTAGTTTAAGTATATCAGCACTTAGGAAACACATAGTAGATCCATAAGACTAAGACGTCCATACCAAAATATTCCATTATGATCCAATACATAACATATGCTATAGTCCAGTAGATTTTTCCCAAAATCCGCATATGCTACTAACATAATTCATTGAGAATCTTGCAACTCAGCTACAAAAGAACTCTATTCTCATGAGTAAATAACATATTTGGGAAATCTTTGACGTGAATAATTCCACATCCTCAAGCTTTCCAACTATCAAACTTTCAATAACAAAATTTCTTCAACTTGGTCAACCTACAACAAATCTTAGTACTCCTAGCTAAGATGTCGACTTCTACAGACATCTTTGTTCACCAGGTTAAGATTAGAGTTTTATTTCAGCCCAATTCAGTCTATGACAAAATGATACTTAGTTAACCCGATCAATGGAACCTAAATTTAATCTTTACCTCTACTATCCATAGATGTGAATAACTCACAATTCATTTCCCAAAGCTCCTCTAGTTCCAAAATATTCGCAACAATTCCTAGAGAGTCCTATTTCACTTGGATAGTGCAACCTTTTCACAATACTTGATTCCTATAAAAATAATCTATGCAACTGGCTGATCACTTGAAAGTCTTCTTCCTATCACTTCATCTCCTCCTTTTAAAAGAAAGTCCATAATTTCAATTAAAAATTTCCTCGGAAGATGATTTATAAAATATTTAAATATCATAAAAAAGTCAGTAATGACCATCAAACACTATTACAAACCAGATTTTTTTCCAAAGTACTCATAACGTATTTTACCATGTGTGATAGAAATATTACTCTCAATACTCGACTATCCAATAGAAATAACCATTTGGGTTCAGAAAATCTAAATTCTAGGAATTTAATCATTCCTTTAATGAATCTGAATCAAATGAAAACTTTAATGGATTCCAAGTCAAATCCACATCTGTATAGAAGTAGAATTTTATATAACAATCACCAATCCTTCAGAATATAGTTTACCACTATATGAATTTTAAACCAATTGTCTCATATTCAAAAAATTTCTAAAAAGTATGGTTCTATAGAATCACTTTGCCACGCCCATTGCCACACACATAAGACAGTGACCAGATTTGACTCGTCGACCCTCACGTGGCAATGTATGTGGCAATCGCGTGGCAATGAGCGTGGCAATGGTCGCGTGGCACTGCCACACATGGCACTACCACGCCGACAAATTTTCTGTCACTGGCCCTTCCTCTGACGAGATCTGGGGGGGACGAGAACCTTACAGAAAATTTGAAATTTAAATAAGCGTGGTAGTGCCACGCGTCGGACTACCACACTGCCTAGAAATTTGCATTTCCAAAAAAAATTTACACACGTGTGGCAAATTTTCAAAAAAAAAAAATTGTTTGCCGTGGTAGTGCCACGCATGGCACTGCCACGCAAGAGTTTTGGATTTTAAAAAAACCTGCGAACTTAATATTGGATATTCCCGACTCTTTTTGGAGATCGATTAGAGCAAATTCATTTGTGAGATAAGCTCTTGAAAGAGAGAGAGTGTAGAGTGTAGCAAGTCGATGGTGTTCAGAACTCTGCATGTCAAAAGGGTTAGAACACAAGGATAGGTAATCTAACTTAGAATAGTTGCTTCTACACCCCACTCTAACTCTAGCTCCAAACTAACATTAACATGATAAACACAATTTCCTATTGCATGGGTAAGTTTTCCAGCTAAGGGGAAACATTTGGAATATTCCCTAAGATATTCCGAAAAATGACCTCTTTTTATGGGGGTCAACAAAAAAACATTACGCAAGTGTAAAGTTTTTTTCAAAATACATTAAAAAAGAGACATTTTTTTGTTCATGACAAGAATAACAATTATACCATTTTTGGGGGTTCTCAAGACCACTTGCAAGAACAATTCCCCATTCAAAGAAAACCAAATGTTAAAAAAAAAACACATTTTTAAAATGCTCATACTCTCACGATATAAAAGTGACAAACAAATAAAGTAATTACTTCTATTTCGTGACACACACGATATTCAAAACTCTTTGGACTCATACAGTTCCAAATGCTAGTTACTATCAATCCCATCACTATCAATAGTTAGAGGTGTTGATGATCCTGAAGTGATGGAAGAGACATCCCCTTTCTCACGATGCACTGCATCGAAATTGCACACAAACTCGATGCACTGCATCGGATTTGTATGCCATTTCGTTGCATTGCGTTGAGTTTAGTATGAAACTCGATGCAGTGTATCAAGTTTGTGTGTCGTTATGATACATTGCATCAGATTTGCACACAAACTCGATGCATTGTATCGAGTTTTTGTGCAAAAGTTTTTTACCAAAACAAAAAATGTTCTAAATTTCTTGGAAACATTTAAATTAGCCTCAATTTTTGAACTTTTGGTTTAATATGTAAAATTATTCTTGCTATTCTTGCATAATTATGTTAAAAAATATCTTGAATAACGAAGAATACAATATGAAAAGCTTATTTTACGAATTCTCAGGTGACCTGAAATTGAATTAAAAATGCAAATTTTTTCATTATTTTTAGTAAAGTGATGTATTTTATACACTTCCAGGGGTAAAAAGAAGACCAACCCAAAAAATGTCTCTGCAAATGTTGAGAAAAGACTTAAATTGTCATATGACAGCAGCAACATAGGAAAGTTGCCTAATACACAAGTTCCAGCCCACAACTAAAACATCATTATAAAGTATTGAAGATATCTTTTTCTTAGCAGAGTGCATTCTTGAAATATTTAGATGACAATCAAAATATTAATGGTTTTAATGTGTTATACAAGTACATATAACAAACTCTCACTGAAAAGTACAATAGCTATATGCATTTTATGTTCATTTTTTTGATTGTGTGGTTTTTTAAAACTATATCAAAATTGCAATGGACATAATTATATAGTTTTTTACTAATTTATTTTTGAAAACATGGTATATGCATTCTCAAGTTTTTAAAAACAGTAAAAAATCACACCCTTAAAAAAATAATTTTACGCAAAAAATTTGCTTTTATTTTTTATATGGTGATTTTTGAAACTTTTGGAGGGAATCTTCTTAGGAGAAACCTTTTCAACTACCCACTCAATAGGAAATCATGTTCATAGATAGAGGTGACCGGAGGTAGGAGAGAGAGAGGTGAGGGAGGTTAGCTCATGTGCTCAACATTACATACATTGAAGAAGCCATTAAAAAACATAAAGCAAGAACAATGCAAAATGGGGAAATAATCAAAGCATGAAAGCATTAGCACATGAGGATGCTTGGATCTCCAAATTGGTAGAGTTTTCTCCTCTCTATCAGCATGTCAAATGGGTTACAAGAGGTGTCTTTTTATTTTTGGGGAGGCCCTTGGACCTTGTCATCTTTGAAACTACGACATATTCAGCTTTGCATGAGGATTGAGCCAACAAGGTTTGTTTCTTGCATGTCCAGCTGATTGCTGCTCCACACGCAATCGAACATCCTCCTGTTACGGACTTGTTGTCATCTTTGCAGCTCGTCCAACTTGCATCACTGTAGTGTTGCAACTCGAATCCTTTGTCTTCTTTGTATGCTTTGTAGGTTAATCCCATATTTTGGGTACCCTTCAAATATTGCAGAATTCATTTCGCCATTTGCCAATGTGCCATGCCAGGATTCGAAGAGAATTGTCTTAAAGCATAGACAGAGAAGGCCAAATCGGGTCTGGTACATATTGTGAGGTACATCAGACTACCGATCAGGTTTTGGTAGGGTATACCTTCCATTTTCTATCTCTCCTCATCTGTATTCGGGCAATCATTTTTCGTTAGTCTAGCTCCAACTATCATTGGTGTGGCTTTTACTTTGTAGTCCATCATTCGGTACTGCTTTAGCACTTTCTTGGCGTACTCTGACTGACTCAGATGCATTTTTCTTCTCATTCAATTTCTTCTGATTTCCAGCCCAAGGCATTTTGTTGCTTCTCTAGATTCGTGATTTCATAACTTTTAGAAATTTGACTCTTTGTTTTCTTGATTAACATCAAAGAATTTCCTATCATTAGGGAGTCATCTACAAATATAGTTAGAATCACAAAATTTCTTCCTACTTTTTTTATATAGACATTACAGTTTGGTTATGTAGGAATGTAATCTAGAGACTTCAGAAGACTATCGATCTTCTTATACCAAGATCGTGATGCCTGCATTAGACCATAAATGCATCATTGCAACCGACAAACATATTGTTTATTGTCGGGGTCTTCAAATCTTTTAGGCTACTTCATGAAGATTTCTTCCTCTAGATCTCCATGGAGAAAGACTGTCTTTACATCAATCTGGTGAATTTTCAGATTTTATTGAGTTTTGTATGCAAGGAGCAGTCGACGAATGCTTGTCCTTTTTACCATTGGTGAATAAGTATCGAAGTAATCGACGCCGTCGTACCTTTGTGTGTAGCCTTTCATGACGAACCTTGCTTTGTATCGTCCGACAATGTCATCTAATTTGATTTTTCTTTTGTAGACCCATTTGCAGTCGACGATCTTTTTATTTTCGAGGAGTGGCTCTAGTCTCCATGCCTCATTTGCCTCATTGATTCGATTTCCTCTGACATTGCATGCTTCCAGAATTCACCTTCTAGACTCTGGATAGCTTCTTGATATGTTGTTGGTTCTTCAATGAAGTTGCAGTATTCAAACTTTGTTTCTTCACTCCATTGACGGTTGTCAGTGTATCATTATGGAGGTCTTCTTTGTCTTGTCAACCTTCTGGGTTCGATTCGTCGATGCTCGAATGTTTTTTTTTCGTCGGGTTGATATTCGGCTTCCTGATGCTCTGGGGTATGGGGCTCGACAGTTTGATTTGATGTTTGTCCTTCCTCATGTACGAATGGATTTCGATGTTGTTTCCCTTTCTGACAAACTTCACGAAACTCAATATCGGGTCTGGATATTTTCAGATCTGTGACTATGTCCTTCTTGCTCATGTCGTAGAAGCTCATCATGTTCAGATGATACATTCTTCTGTGCCAGAGTTGATCTTCGTTTTCTGATGCATTTAGTATGCTATCAGAATTGCTGATTGTCTTGGCTTGGTAGAGATTGCCTTCTCTACATCCAACTGTCAGCAACTTGTTTGTTGTTTTCTCGATCATCCGGCATACATTTCCATAGTAAGTCTTTTTTCAATGAGGGTACGTAGAGTGCTCTTGGCAGCTTTGCTTGCTCCGACAGTGTTTGTAGTTGTAGAGTTCCAACTCCCTTGACATTGTGTCAGCTCCCATCGCCTAGAATCACTGCTCTGTTGTTTTCGAGTTCTCTATAGTCGATCAAGATTCTTTTGTTGCAAGTGATGTGTGAGGTTGCTCATGACTCAATGACTACATTGCAGTCTTGTTCAGTGTAGCTTATTGAGGCTTCATTGAATATCGTGAAGGCCTCATCGCTTTGGTCTGCATCCTTTGATGACTCTGCGACATTCGCCTTGTCAGCTTTGTTTTTTCTTTTCAAGGTAAATGTCGGAAGGAGTGGAGGCATGAGTGAGTAGGAGATAAAGTATTGTTCGTGGTGGACTGACTTCAGACAGTCGCGTTTTATTCGTCTACCTTATTTTACATGTAAATATGTAGACTGTGTGACAAAGTGTGTAAAAATGCAACATGTAGGGAGACAGATTAAAATGAGATTTAGGAGAGTAGAGGAGATAAATCCAACACCCACCCTTAATATGGATCCGTGAATGCCTTGATCTTTAGACTAAGCAATGCACAATTGCCCCTGATGTAGTAATATTTGCTTCCAATAATTATATCTACGCGTGACCAATAAACTCGAATACTAGAGGGTCGGTCTACCATATTAGGACTATTCCAGGTCCTTAACCGAATATGGCCATAACAATAGTGACCTCCCAAAACTTCCTCATGTAATGCACTTATTACAACGGTCGTCTCGGTTGGTTCTAAATATCGGCGGAGACTATCGTCAGCTCCTAACTTATACAATGTTCTATTTTCAATCGTATAAGGCCCTACTTTTGAAAGAAAAACAATTTTTTGCTATTTATTAAAATGTTCAGGATAAATCTGGTCCTGTCAAAAGTTAATAATGTCCATATAAATTGATATTTCCGATTGGATAGACATTATATGTTCATCCGAAAATTCATCAAAAATGGATTCAAACTGATTTTTTGTTTGGAGGCGGGATATATAATCAGTATTTTGATGATCCTTGTCTCTTCTTAATTCTACTTCATAGTTAAACTCATCTAATAATAATACCCATCTAGCTACCCTACCCGAAAGATCAGGTTTATTCAATGTTCTGTTCAATGTATTGTTGACAATCTCCACTTTTGTGGATGAACACTCTCCTTTGTGGATGAACACTCTCCTTAAGTGGATGAACCTTCTCCTTAAGTGGATGACAAATATTCTTTGAGTGATTTTGTATTTCTCCAAAAGGCTGAGCAAAGCTCCCACTTGGATGAAAGATCCCCTTTTGGGTGAACAGATTGTCAACAATCTTTTGCATAAATTTTGGTGTACTTTGTTGAGCATGTAAGTAACTCTCCTTATGTAATTTGATTGAAGCATTTGTTGGAAGGTTTTAACCATTATGCAAATGTATTTTCAGGTTCTTAACAGGTTGAGGAACATTCTCATGTGAAGTGATCTTAGATCTACATCTAAACACCAAGATTTGACAAGCTAGTGAAGCTAGTCTTGTGATTCACTAAGTGTGCTCTTTCATTCATCTCTAAAGCTTGTATTTATCACTTGCTGGAGTTTATAAACTTTTAGATGTGTGCTTTACATGTGGTTTTACAGGCTGAATCAATATCTTAGTGTGTTGATAATATGTTGATCAAGTTTGTTCAATTCTAGATATTCTTGGCAGCCTAGTCTTTTGTATTTTCTAAGAATGCAAGTAACTCTTCATACCATAACTTGATTTGGTCACTTGCTGGAAAGTTTGAGAGCTTAAGCAAGAGTGTGTTCAAGTTGGTTTGAGTTTGTAATCCATTCTTAGTGTATGAAAAGTGTTGCATGTGTTTCAATCTTCCTTTCTATGCTTGGAAACTAGCCAGGTTCAAGATAGAAGTGTTTTAGGGTCCTAGATCTTCTGAGATCTCCTTATCCATCATTTGTTGAGAGGAAAGTGAGTGCTAGGTGCATTAGGACAGAGCCTAAAGTTGAAGAATCATTATATTCATGGCTTCCAATGGTGGGATCATGTTAGAAACTAATGAAAGGTTGAGTTCATCAAACTACTCTACCTGAAAAGTGAGGATGGAATCCTTACTTGAGTTGAATGAACTCATGGACATAGTTGCAGGAACTAAAGAGAGACCACCCACAGTTCAAGAGCAACAAAGGTTTGATAAGAAGGCCGAAAGGGCTCTTCATATTATTAAAATGAATGTTACCAATGAACTTCTCAAGGAAGTTGGTAATAGTCAAAGTGCAAGTGAGGCATGGAATGCCTTGAAGAAGCTCTTTGAATCAAAGTCCACATCTAGGGTATTAACCCTAAGGAGGCAAATATTTTCTAGTAGACAAAGAGAGGGTGAAAGTGCTCATGCATTTGTCTTGAGGGTTAAGTCCTTAAGTGATGATCTAGCATGCATTGATGAAAGCATAAAAGATGGTGAAATAGTCCAGATTATGTTGAATGATTTGATAGATGAACATGCTAACCTTGTGCAAAGTTATGCCATTCAAAGAGTCTTGCCAAGTGTGGTTGACTTGCAAGAAATCTTATTGGTTGAAGAACATAGGTTGCAATCAAAGCTTGATGGTGCATCCTTGCAAGGTGGAGGTGAAGAGGCTTTCTTCACAAAAGGCAAAGTCAAAGGCAAAGGTAAAGGCAAAGAGAAATGGTCCAAAGGTGGTAACTCAGATCATGATGATCACTCTTCCTCCTCCTCTTCTACTTCTTTTAGAAAGAAAGACAAGTCAAAGCTCAAGTGCTTTTATTGTGGGATAAAAGGTCATTTTGCAAATGAATGTCATAAGAAACAAAGTAATGAAGGTAGCAAGCAAAACAACTTTTGTACTTCTAATGAGGATCTAGATTCTTGTGATTTTCTCGTGATGTGTTCTTCAAGTCTAATGTCAAGTGGAAGTGACAAGGATTCATGGTGGATAGATAGTGGATCTAGTTCACACATGACTAGTCACAAGGAGTTCTTTACTTCTTTTATCTCTTATGTTGGAACCAAAAAAGTCGTTCACATGCCAAATCGTGGTGAGTGTATGATCAAAGGCATTGGCTCAATTCCTATTTGCCTTTCTACTAATAGGAATGTAAGGCTTGATGGTGTTCTTTACATTCCTTCACTCTCAAGGAATTTGCTAAGTGTTGGTCAAATGTTAAAAAAAGGATACAAGACAAAGTTTGTTGGGGATGTTTGCTTCATTACTAAGGGAGATGTCCTGATTGCTAGGGGCAATAGACAAGGTAGACTTTACAAGCTTGATGCATTTGTTATGTCTAACAAGAGGAATGAAATGGATGTTGGCGGTTCTCTCAACTTTCAAAAGTCAATCCCTAGCATCAATAAGATTGGTAGATCTTATGCAAAGTCTAAAGAACTTCCTTATGCTAGATCTAGGTTGAGATCTAATGAGTTTCTTGGAGATAGTTATTGTTGTGCTAACTTGGCAACTTTTGGTGAATCTATGATCAATGTTTTGGATCCATTGGATCTTGAAGATGGAATAGTGCTACCTACTAGTCAAATGGAGTCATGTGGTGCTATATTAGTATCGTGTTTGAACTCTTCTACTCATAGATTTCCAAGTCTTGGTGGCTCTTCAATGGAACTACATGGAAAGTGCAAAAATAAAAAAGGTAAGAAGAGAGCTAACTTCATCAATGGAGGTGATGAAAACTCTTCTTTGGAAATGGTTGTTGCTAATGACTTATTTTCTCATTTGGAAAGAGATGGTGCTTTGAGCATGATTGAAGAAAAAGTTTCTTTTGTATTTTTATGTGATGAGTCCAAAAAAGTCATTTGTGAAACAAGTGGTGTCACATGTATTCATAAAGAAAGTAGATCAAAAGGTTCTATCGTGAGACTTGGTGAGGAGGATCTCAAGTCAAAAGGGAGAGATGAATGTGAAGTGTTCAAAGTAGGACGTACTTTGAATGATGCTTTTGTGAATGAAAGTGAGTGTTCATTATCATTACCTATATCATTGATTAGAAGTCCAGGTTTGACAAGAAAAAGTACTTCAATCATTCTTATGTTGAAGGAACTATCTATTCTTTTCATGGTTTCTAATGTTCGAGATTCTTCCATTTCTTATGATGCAACTATCAAGAGGGAGATTGCTAACTTTTGTGGTGTGATCATTAAGAGAGAGTCTTGTGAAGGAAAGGGCAAAGGAAGAGTGACTCTTGGGAAGATTCAAGGCATGGATCTTAGATCTCTTCATCAACTCAAAGGTTGCTATGATTGTGGTGGAGTGTTCATGCATGATCAAGATGGCAAAAGGTTGCATGAAGAAGACTACATGGAGCAACTCAAGTGACAATTTCTCCAAGGCAAGGAAGATCTCATTGGTGAGCTCATTGAGGTCTGGTTTGAGCTCAAATGGGCTGGTTTGATTATTTTTGATACTCAATTTCATCTACTCTACTTCACGTTGGATAGAATTGTAGAAATCTATCTTTTGGTTTATGATGGTGACATTGTTTTCACTAACTATAGTGAAAGGTTGAAATCAAGCAATGATGAGATCTTGTGGGATGTTAATCATGTGTTTGAGAGGGAGTATCTTCAGAGGTTCAGATCTGAAGATGTTTATAAATGCAAAGTCCTTGATGTTTTATTGGAAGATCAAGATGTTGATCTTGAATTGCTTCATCAACACCAAGAGGCAAGTAGCAATTGGAAGCTAGTCAAAAGCATCAAAGGGGAGCCACATGGGCAAAGCATTTAGGATTTGTTTTTATAGGTTCTTGAAGGTTTAAGTAAGGTTCTTGGAGCAGCAAGGAAGTGTCCTTTTGCTCTACCTTATTTGTTTAATCTCATGTATGAACATTGTTATGTCAATGTGTTGGAATTGTCAAAATTCAATGAAACTAGTTCCATAGTTTTGCATCTTTTGGATCTTGGAGATGGAATAGTTATCATTGCTGGTTCTTATGATCAAGTACATGCATTCATTCAAATCTTGAAAGATATTGATGCGGTCAATATCTTTACTTTTGAGCAAAATTCAAGATCTAGCATCCTAGTGTTGGCAAATTGGCAAATTGTTGACAATGTAGGATCAAAGGTTGTATGCAAATCTTGTGGAGATACTTCAAGTATTTCAAGTACAGCTTTTGCTCATTCAAATGGAGCAAAGAACACATCATTTTGGCATTCATTCACTCAAGGGCTTTCATGGATTGGAGATCTACAAAGGCAAGGTGGTGATGGAGGTTCATGATACATGATGCATTCACTATGGGCATAGTGGAATGTGGAGGAGGCATGCAAACACTTGTTGGTTACTTTCACTT